>CM070734.1:9181850-9488571 GCA_036346275.1 Otatea glauca | reverse complement strand
GACACGGTCGAGCGGCGTCTTGATTGTGAGTCGAGCCCCATGCCTCGTTAAAGGCTTGCGATCTCGGGGCACGTACTCGGATCGGTTGGCAAAATAGCCCGACCTTTGAACACCATGAAGAATGGCGTAAACCCGGTCGTCCGGGTCGGTGTGGTCGCGAGCTCGGAGGACGGAGGTAACTTCGGCCACCCTTAGCCCCACGAACTTCTTCGTGCCCGAAGATTCGTGGCTTGAGCCCTTGGAGGATCATGCGGATTCGCGCTTGACACGGCCGTTGGTCAGCGGATGAGCCACGGCTACAATCAATGTGGATTTTGAAGTCGTCGCAGAACTCTGAGAATTCTTTCCCGTGTTTGCGTCCGTTATCGGTGATGATGGAGTTCGGGACTCCAAGCGAAAAATGATGTCGCTTGGAAGAAATCGGCGCTTACGCCCGATGTAATCTTGGCGGTGGCACAGCCTCTATCCATTTGGTGAACTTGTCCACGCATGACGAGTAGGTTGAAGCCCACGGCGCCTTTTTGAAGGGCGAGCGGATCGAGTCCCCAAACGTGACGGCCATGTGATGGGGATCGATGCGTAGGCTTCGCTGAAGATGCATCTGTCGGTGAAGAATTGGCGACCCTGCGAAGTGCGAGCGATTTGCTCGGCGTCGACCACGGTGGTCGGCGGTGAAGCCTTGTCGAAGGCTTTTCCTCTGAGGACATGGCTGGCGGCGTGGTGACCCGACACCACCGTGGATATCGGCGACTACCTCCTTGGTGGCCGAGCGCGCGTCTGGAGGACCCAGAGAGCTTGTCTTGTGAGGCCTTCTTGACCGGACGAAGGATTTCTCCGTGAGCTAGGCGAGCTTGGTCGGTCGGGGGTAGTGACCCGTCGGTCAGCCCGTCGATGAAGGCTTTCTCGATCGATCGGCCATCGGCCGCGTCCACGGCCCGCTCCGGACAACTCCACGTCCGAGCCGTCGGCGGTCGGGCGGTTACGTCCAACAGGTCGGCGGCTCGTCGGCGAAGTCAAGTCGAGCGGAAGGTTTATGGAGATCACAAACGAAGATCCCAGGCGGGACCGGTCCTCTACTGGAGGCGAGGTTGGCTAGGTAATCGGCATCACCGTTGTAGCGTCTGTAGCTGTGGTGAAGCTTGAAACCCTTCAATCTTTCTTTGAGCTTGCGCACTTCCCGACAGTATGCGGCCATACGGGTGTCTCGGGGCTCCGCGGCCTTCATGACTTGGTCGACGACAAGCTTGGAGTCTCCATGTACATAGAGTCAGCGTGCACCAAGGTCGACAGCGATCCAGAGACCGTTGACGAGGGCCTCATACTCGGCGACGTTGTTTGTCGCATCGAAGAGCAGTCGGACGGCGTACTGGAGCTTGTTTCCGAGCGGGGAAATAATGACGGCCCCTGCACCCGCGCCGTTCTTGGTATAGGACCCATCGATGTACATCGTCCAGTACTCGGGGTCTTCGAGCGTTGGTGGCGCCTGGGCTTCGGTCCACTCGGCAACGAAGTCAGCCAGGACCTGCGACTTGATCGCCGTTCGGGGAACGTACGATATGTCGTAGCCGTTGAGCTCGAGTGCCCATTTGGCTATTTCGCCGAGCAGTGATGAGGTTACCACGGAGACGGGCTGCTGGTCGAAGTAATGGACCAGCTTCCTCTTCGCGATGAGCACCGCATAGAGCGGTTTACGCACTGCGGTCAAGAGCTTTGGACTCGGAGTACTTTGATAAAGTAGATTGGTTGTTGTACCTTGAGCACATGGCCTTCTTCGCTCGCTCCACGGCGAGCACCGCTTGCGACGACGGGTTGTAGCGGCGATGTAGAGGGCGGCGGTTCTCCTTGTGCGGGCGACCTTGCAGGGGAGGAGAGGTCGAGAGCGTTTTTAGTCGGGTGAGGGCTTCACGAGCCTCACAGGTCAGTGGAATTGATCAGACTTCTTGAGCAGCTTGTAGAGTGGCATCCTGCGCTCGTCGAGGCGAGACACGAAACGGCTCAGGGCCGCAAGGCATCCTGTGAGCATTTGGACTCCTTTTAGGTTGCCGACTGGGCCCATCTTCATGATCGACGAGATCTTCTCTCGATTGGCTTCAATGCCACGCTCGGAGATGATGAAGCCGAGTAGCTTTCCCTTGGGGACCCCGAAAACGCATTTCCCGGGGTTGAGCTTCACGCGAAACCATCGGAGGTTCGCGAAGGTTTCCTCCAGGTCGGCGACGAGGTCACCGGCCTTCTTGTTCTTAACGACGATGTCGTCGACGTATGCTTCGATGTTACGGCCTATCTGGTCACTAAAGCACGTTTGCAAACATCGCTGGTATGTAGCGCCCTGCGGTGGAGTCGATGACTTGGTCGATGCGGGGCAAAGGGGACGGGTCCCTGGGACATGCCTTGTTCAGGCTCGTGGATTCTACACACATTCTCCATTGCCCGGATTTCTTTTTTACAAGAACAGGGTTGGCCAGCCAATCGAGGTGGCGTGCTTCTTTCACAAACCCTGCGGCCAAAAGTTTGGCGATCTCCTCCCCTATGATCCTGCGCTTCTCGTCGTCGAAGCGGCGCAGGCGTTGGGCGACCAGCCTTGAGCCTGGTCGGGTGTTTAAGGAGTGCTCGGCGACCTCCCTTGGGATTCATGGCATGTCAGAAGACCTCCATGCGAAGATGTCTCGGTTGGTGCGGAGAAAGTCGACGAGCACGCTTTCCTATTTGGCGGGGAGTGCAGCTCCAATCCGCACGGTTTTGGCCAGATCCTCGGGATCGACCACGACCTCCTTCGTTTCCTCGGCGGACTTGAAGGAGCCCGGCCCTGACTTGCCAGAGTCGGGGGCGGACTCGGAGGTTTCCCTCCAAAGATTTGTGAGTTCGGCTAACGCGATGACCCTTGGCGCCCGACTCGCGTTTGCCTCGCTTCATGATTGTAGGCAAATTGAAAGGAGCGAGGCCACGGTGATTACTCCCCGCGGCCCTGGCATTTTCAGCTTGAGGTAGGTGTAGCTGGGGACCGCCATGAACTTGGCGTAACAAGGCCTCCCTAGGATGGCGTGATAGGAGCCGGGAAAATCCACAACCTCGAAGGTGAGGGTTTCGGTGCGGAAGTTGTCCGGTCCCAGAAAGTGATGGCGGTCGACCTGCCGGCGGGGTGAACTGTTGGCCGGGATAGCGCCGTGGAAGGGTGCCTTGCTCGGTCGGAGACTCGAGCGTGGGACCCCCATGGCGTCAAGCGTCTCGACATACAAGATGTTAAGACCGCTTCCATTGTCCATGAACACCTTGGTTAGGCGCTTCATTCCTACGATGGGGTCGATAACCAGCGGATATCTCCCTGGCTACAGAATGTAGTCGGGGTGGTCGGTTCGATCAAAGGTGATCGGAGATTCTGACCACCGAAGAGTGCGTGAGAGCGGCGGAGCGCCGTGTGAACCTATCGGGCGAGCTTGAGCCGCGCGCAGCCGGCGTAGGGCCGGTCCGAAGATCATCGGCGACCGTCGGGTTTGGGAACTCGAGTCAGTCCTATTTCCCTCGGCATGTGGCGAGTCTGCTTCTTCCCCCTTGCCGTGTAGAGTGCGAGAGAAGCGCTTCAAGACTTGCGATCCGGTATTTGTGCTTGACGGATACCCATGGTTCGGGCATGGGCTCTCCATCGGCTTCGAAGTGGTGGCGCTGTCATGCTCTTTGTTTTGCGGGGTGGTCAACGGCCGCGACCAAGTGGCTTCGCGGCCTTGCTTCCTTGCGCTTCCGCTTGTCCGGGCGGTCGGGAAGAGCGGTTTGGCGCCGAGCTCGCTCGACCTTTCCTTCTCAAAGATGGCTCCAACGGCCTCTTCGTCGGGCGTGGTGGGTTCGCGATGTCGAGAGCTCCTTGGCGGTCTGGGTTTGGCTGGCCCGGCTTGTGCACCAAAGCTTTGCGGTGGTGCGTAGATGAACGCCCCAGCGACATCGGCATCGAGAGATGTCGGGAGCTCATTGCACTATCGGAGAAATGCGGATGTAGTCTCGGAGAGTCTCCGGTATTGCTTTGCTTGCGACTCTTGAGTCGAGAATTTCGGTGCGGCTTATGCGTGCCTAGAAGTTTCGGCGAAGAGGTTCTTCAAGTCGGCCCGATTCGGATGGTCTTTGCGGGCAAGTACTCGAGCGAGGATCGGCCGAGTCGCAAGGTAGATAGGAGTCTTGGATGATGAAGAGGTCATCGATAGCTCCACCGCTTTGGCATGCGGCCGGTAGTCTTCGACCCGGACGGGATTTGTCGCCCGTGTATTTGGCTCGTTGGTGGTGCGAAACTGGCGGGAAGTCCGCGTAGCGGATCCCTCGGCAGAAAGCCCGTGGTCCTGGACCATCGGGGCTTGGGCTACGATCGCCACGCCGACCTTTGTCTACGACCCGTGATCGGGCCGCTTCGTTCATCGCTCTTCTCCGCGCCTCGAGGGTGGCAGGAACGTCGGGGTTGTTGACAAGGCGCTGGTGCACCGGGGTTTTTGAGGCCAGGGGCTGCTCGTGATGTGCCGCCGTGTTCGCATGTGCTGCATGTTCCACCAGTCCCCGGAGGTTCTGGTACGTCGCCTTGGCCTCCAGGTCATCTGGCTTGGGGATGCCACGGAGCAGCATCGCGGCTGCGGCCATGTTCTGACTTTCGTGGGGGAAGAACGGGAGGCCGTCGGATTCCTCTTTCAGCTGGCGGTGTACCTGACGTGCGCGTGCGCGCGCGGCGCTACGTACTAGTGGGGGCTCGGGCTGACTCTGCTCCAGGTCAGCCTGGAGTTTGTCAAGCTCGGCCCTTCGAGCCTCCAGCTCATCGCGCCGTTGTTGGAGCTCGGCGGCGGAGCTTGGGTTCAGTGGCCTTCGCGCTAATATTCCGACTTCTGGCGGCCGGTGCGGCCGGACGAACTCCTGTACTCACGGTGGTTGCGGCCGGGTAGACCGCGCCCACCATGTTGCACTCGTGGGAGTGTGGCCCGTCCGCAACGCGCTCCGTGTCAGAGCTGGAGTCGTGACTGCAGGAGTCCTCTAGCAAGTCGTGGACGGAGGCGGCGTAGCCGGTCATTGCCACAGTGCGAACGCCGAGGCGATGTCATCACCCACGCAGGTCCACGGTGCATTGCTAGAGGCGGTGCGGCGCTTGGCGGGCTCGGCCTCGGGGCGGCCACGGGACCTCGGCCGGAGGTTGCCAAGGCTCTGGAGAGAATCTGAGGCTCTAGCGGATGCACTGGTCTCCAAAGCGGCGAGGGCAATCACGAGTTCTCCCGGAGTGGCGACAAGTCGAGGGCAAGCGAATCCAACTCCTCGATGAGAAAGCAGCTGCCGTAGGTGAAGGAAGCCATCAAAGGAGCAAATGGGAATCAGGAGATGGCGATGAGGGCCGCGAAGGCCCCTACAGCACGCCAAGCGTCGGTGTTTGAGCACCGGCGAGTGAATTTTAGTCAAGGGACAGCGTCCCTCTCCTTAAGTGGTTAGACTCAGGGAGCCCAAGATGTATACTGGTTCGAGCCGAATATCCCTACTCCAGTTCATGTTGTGACTCTGTATTGCTTTGAGTGCGGATAGTTGCGGTGTTCTGACGAGCTAAGGAAACCGGGAAGAAGGTCCTTGATCCTCGATCTCCTCTCGAGAGGACCACCTCCCTTTATACAGCTATAGGGGGCAGGTTACAGGTGAAGTTGGGAGACGAATGGATGAGGTGTCCTACGCTAGGAGTTCTAGCTCTGGGTCTCGGCGATGTGATCGGTCGTCCACTTACCCCATGCCAGGTCGGTGGACTCATCGAGTGGCGTAGTTTTCCGTGTAGTCGGGGGATGGCACTCCTACCCTTCTATCGCTGTCGGATCTTGGCGCCATAATGCGTGGCTCGGTCTTTGCCTCGGGAGGAGCGTGTCCCCTTGTCTTGCTTGTGGGCGATGAGACTGGAGCATTGACCTTTGGTGACCTCCCCGCTACCTTGGGAAGAGCCACCTGCCCTCGCCTTATCCTCCTCCATTTGTCGGCGTCAGGTAGAGGCGGTGGCCATGCCAGCGGCAACGGCACTCGGTCCTCGACGGAGATTGCTTCGGCTTGGTCGGAGCCCACGGGGAGTCCGACCTGTGGCGGAGGTCGGACGCCCCCTGGTTGGTTTTGTCCGGGTCGAGTGTCTTTCGTGGCCCAGCGGGGCCTTTGGCCAGAGCCAGTCTTGGGGCAGCCCGTTCGTCATTCCGGGCTGCTGGGGGTACCCATGGTAAGAGCATTCGTCAAGTATACACAAAGGGTTTCGGATTTGCAAATCCGAGTCCCGACAATGTTGCTATTTCTAGAGTAACTTCAAAGGAAGGATTGGTGATATTGATAGAAAATGAAGATGGAACAACCGTCTCAATGACAAGAAACATAGTTTACCATGAGATCCTTTCATTTATTTAGTTACCATTGTATTTCCCCAGTTTGGAAGCACTATGGCTCCCTATTATGTGCTCCTTTTGGTCTGTGCTTACCTCTTGACGTCAACTACTGTTTATTCGTTAGTGTGGGTCCTCTGTTCTTATTTTCGTATTGCGATTTTGTTTACGATGCTACATAGTAAACTTCCTTGCTCTACGTTTCTTAGTTTTATGGTTGCAATTGTTACATTATTTTTTGATGATCTGAACAATCCTTTACCATATTCGGCTTCTCGAATATTTTATTCTTAGTTAATCCATATAGCTGACCTATACCGTCCATACTTATTATCCCTATCTGCTCTTATATTTACCCCCTCACATGACAGACATGTTATGTCACAAAATTCACCCTTTCTGTTTTTATATACAGATGAACTACACTTTGCTAAAAGACATCAACCAAGAATCACATCACTGGCGTGTACGTGTCAAAGCCACCCGCTTTTCTGAATATATTGTTGAAGATAAACCTGACAGAGTGTTACGTCTCGACTTGATTTTGCTTGATGAACAGGTTGAGAGAAAACTGTCTTTTCCTTTATTTAATCATTTCGACAGACAGCAAAACTCGCTCTTACAATATTCTACTTTTGATTAAAGGCTATTATGATAGAGGCGCAAATCCCAGAACTTCATGTGCCACTATTTGCTCCATTGCTAAAAGAAGATTCGGTATACTACATAGAATACTTTGAAGTTGCCGATGCTCGAGCGAATTATCGACCTGTCAATAGCGCTATCATGGCTAGATTCACTGCTCATACCAAGATAAAAGAGATTACTCCTACTCCACAAGGATTCCCGACGTACAAATGCAACATTGTTTCATTCCAGATCCTCAGCACTAGAATAAATAACAACCAACTGTTATCGGGTACTGTTTGCCACTGCATACAAACTAAATAGTCTATTCAATTAGTATATCTTTTGTCCTAATAATTTGTAAGGACACGAATCCACTGATTCGAACCCACTGTGTTTACCGCACTAGTCCCTGGATCAACGCTAGTGCACACAGCTCAACATTGGTGCATATCACATCATACTCAACGATAATAGAAATAGTAGTTCATTTATTGATATAGCTAAATGAATGATCTTATGACCAACTTACATTATTAAGCCACGCAGGGCAAGACTGGAAATATAAGCTAAGAATTAAGCAGCGGAAAGTAGAAAACGTAGATAGCTCATCAGTTCACCACAGGCAACCGACAAGGCTTGGACCCTAATGACTCGCGTCCTCTTGGAACTCCTCCTCCAACACAGGTATAGATTCTTCGACTGTTGATTATTGTTGTTGGCAAGGGTGAGTACTTAAGGCACTCAACAAGTTGTGCACAGAATGCAATTCTATGTAACTATATGCAAGGCTTATTCCAATGGATAGGCTATCATGGCTATTTTGCAATAAGCAGCATTTATGAACAAATACAATAAATAAATCGTAAAGACTGTAAAACAAATAACAATAATAGATAAATTCAGCATTCTTTAAGTAAACCAGGTTTCCAATCCTAAATCAAATTCCATCTTCCACTTGGCATTCCGCCATCCCAACCAAGTTGTTCAGTTAATTAAGCTAACCCTTAACTGTAATTCCCGAGCATTGCTCAATACCGCGAGCACGGCTATCCGAATAGTTTCACACTCTGCAGAGGTTATGCACTTTACTCACGCGATACAACCAAACACCACCAAGGCGAGTGATTATAACAAAGCCTTTACAATGCGCTGGATTAACCCGGTACCACCCGCTAAGGTTTCAACACTGGTGGGACTGGTTACACATCCAGGGCCCCCCTCTTGCGCCATGTGAAAGTTATAGCCTTTCGAAGTTTGAATAAATACTGAAATTACAGAAATTAGAAAATCAGAATTAACAGAATTATTTTTAAATTGCAAAACCAGATTCTTTGCGCGTCGCGGCGCCCGACAAAAACCGGACCAATCCCATTGTGCCACGTCATCTCGGTGCATAGACACGGCCCATGGATTGAATCGGGTCCACCGTGGACCCGGGTCTATGGCGCCTCGGTTCGTCGCGCTTCGCCGCGCGGCGCGGTCCGATTGGCTACCCGCGGCTCGTCGACTGTGGAAAATAGATCGGATGGCCATCGAGCACATGCTTGAGCAACGCGTTGATCAGCGGATCTAAATCGGACGACCTACGACTACGGATCCGGCGATGGAGCGCGGCGTGAAGCTTCATTGGCGAAGAAGAAGATGAAGCGACCGACGGCTCTCGATGCTCCCGAGCGAGGTGAAGTTGCGGATCGGCTCGGTCACGGGGAGGCGAAACGGATCTGGTCCTACGCGGCGGAAGCGTCCTAATGCCGCGGAATCCGCGAAAAACCCTCGGCGGCGCTCGCGACAACCTCCGGTGAGGTCTTGCGACGAAACGACAGCGATTCTAGCGACGACGAGCGGGGAAAAAGAAGCGGTGCAGGTGAGTCATCCTCGGGGCGGGGTTCGTGGCTTAAATAGCCCTTTCGACGTCCGTGCCCGAGGCGGAGTTCGCCCGTACGCGGCGGCGCAGTCCGAGTTCAAAACGACAGCGCGTCCCAGAGAAGATAGAGTCCTAGCCGATGACGCGTCGTGAATCGGACGGACACCCATGCGCGCGACGTGGCGAAATCTGGACCCTCCACGCGACGCAATCCAACGGCTTAAGGTCGCTAGGGTTTCTACTTCCGAAAACACCAACCACCCTCCGATCCTGATCCGACGGCTGCGGCGACTCCTTCTAGAAGACAGGCCGACGCAGGCACAGTAACTGGGCTCGACCCATTACTGTTCAACGATTTTCGGGGTTTTTTACAATTAAAACAATTCCAAAAAATCATTCAATTAGTTTTAGGCAAATAAATTATCCGGAAAAATCTCAGAAAAATCTCAAAAATACTTTGAGACATTCTAGACTCAAATAAAATGTTTTTGGCAAAACTTTATTTTAACTTTGCATAAATTTAAATAGTTTTCAACAAAAGACCAATATACTTAATTTAAAGTTAATTCAAATAAATCCAGAAAAATTCAATAAATTCCAGAAAAACATAAAAAGGGAAATTAACCAATAACATGACCTTAAAGCAAATTTTGGGATGTTACAAACCTCCCCCCCTTAATAGAATCTCGACCCCGAGATTCAGGGCTAACTAGAGAATAGGTTTGGAAATTCTGACTTCAAATCTTCTTCACGCTCCCAGGTTGCTACACTTTCAGAATGATTTCTCCACTGAACTCTGCAAAAGTGAATAGACTTGTTTCTAGTTCTGCACTCCATAACATCCAAAATTCTGACTGGCAGCTCCTTGTAAGTCAAGTCTTCCTGCAGCTCTATTGCGTCAAACGGGGTTTGTTCTGCTGGCACTCTGAGTCATTTCTTAAGTTGTGACACATGAAACACGTCATGCACTCCTGCCAAGGACTGAGGCAATTCCAACTGACAGGCCACCTCTCCTCGACGGCTTAAAATTTTGAACGGACCAACATATCTTGGTGCAAGCTTCCCTTTAACGTGAAACCTTTTAACACCCTTAAGAGGGGTAACCCTGAGATACACATAATCATCGGGCTCGAAACTCAAATCTCGACGTCGGTTGTCAGCGTAGCTCTTTTGCCTTGACTGTGCTATCTTTAACCTCTCCCTAATCATAGCAACTTGATTTTCTGCTTCCTTGAGAATATCTGGTCCAAACACCAAACACTCTCCCGTTTCATTCCAATTTAACGGGGTACGACAAGCACGTCCATACAACGCTTCAAACGGTGACATCTGCAAGCTAGCTTGATAACTATTATTGTAACTAAATTCTGCATACGGTAAACATTTATCCCAAGATGTAGCATAAGCTAAAGCACAAGCTCTCAACATATCCTCTAAAATCTGATTTACTCTTTCAGTCTGACCATCTGTCTGCGGGTGATACGCTGTACTAAAATTCAGGCGAGTTCCCATTGCTTCATGCAACTTGTTCCATAATCTTGAGGCAAACTGGGTACCTCTGTCTGACACAATCTTTTTGGGCACCCCATGCAAATATACAATCCTTGACATATACAACTCTGCTAAACGATCTCCTGAGTAGGTGGTCTTCAGCGAAATAAAATGAGCGACCTTGGTCAAACGATCCACAATAACCCAAATAGAATCGTAACCTCTCTGAGTCTTGGGTAAACCGGTGATAAAATCCATACCAATTTCCTCTCACTTCCATTCAGGAATTTTTAACGACTGTAACAACCCAGCTGGTCTTTGGTGCATGGCTTTTACTCTCTGACATACATCACATAGAGCAACATGCTCGGCCACCTCTCGCTTCATATTAGGCCACCAAAATCTTTCTCTCAAATCTTGATACATTTTGGCACTTCCCGGATGAATTGAGTACTTAGAATCGTGAGCTTCCTCAAGAATCAGTTGCTTCAGCTCCTTTTTATCCGGTACACAAATTCGGCCTTTGAAGAACATGGTTCCCTGCTCATCTAGAGTGAAATCCACGGCAAGGCCTTCGTCTTTCTTGGACTTGATCTTAGTGACTTTCTCATCATCTTTCTGGCCTTCTCTGATCTGATCTTCTAGTGTTGGCTTTACTTCTAGTGCAGCTACAATTCCTTCCGAAACAACTTCCAACTTTAACTTCTGAAATTCTTTACATAGCTCTGGTTGATCCTCCATTGACAGCGTATTTGCACTATGACTCTTTCGACTTAGAGCATCGGCTAGCACATTAGCTTTTCCAGGGTGGTAATGAATTCCCACATTATAATCCTTAATTAACTCTAGCCACGTTCGTTGTCTCATATTAAGATCTGCTTGAGTGAAAATGTATTTCAGGCTCTTATGGTCAGTATATATCTCACATCTATTTCCTATGAGATAATGATGCCATATCTTCAAAATATGCACTACGGCAGCTAATTCCAAATCATGCGTAGGATAATTTGCTTCATGCGGTCTCAACTGCCTCGACGCAAAAGCAACAACTTTGCCATTCTGCATTAACACGCACTTTTGAGCCTTGCTTTGAGGCATCGCAATAAATATCAAATCCATTACGCACATCCGTGATACTAAAGCGAGGCTGTCGTCAAACGCTTCTTCAGTTCCATAAAACTTTTCTCGCACTCTGGCGTCCATGCAAACTTCTTCTCTTTCTTCAACAACTGCGTCAGGGGTTTAGCAATCGTCGAGAATCCTTCTATGAACCGACGGTAATATCCCGCCATTCCCAGAAAACTATGGATCTGAGTAACAGACTTCGGTTGCTCCCAATGTAACACTGCGTCCACTTTGCTTGGGTCAACTGCAACTCCTTTAGTAGTCATCACTTGAACAAGAAATTCAACCTTCTCCTTCCAAAAATCACACTTGCTGAACTTAGCATACAGCTGATGTTCTCGCAGCCTCTCTAAAACCATCCTCAAATGTTCCGCATGCTCTTCCTCTGTCTTCGAGAAAACTAAGATATCGTCTATAAAGACCACAACAAACTTATCCAAATACTCCATGAAAACCTTATTCATCATGTTCATGAAATATGCAGGGGCATTAGTCAATCCAAATGACATGACTGTGAACTAATAGTGTCCATATCGCGTAGAAAACGCAGTCTTAGGCACATCCTCCGCTCGGATCTTCAACTGATGGTATCCTGAACGAAGATCTATTTTGGAGAAAACTCCGGCTCCTCTTAACAGATCAAATAAATCATCGATCCTGGGCAATGGATACTTATTCTTGATTGTTACCTCATTAAGTGCACGATAATCGATGCACATCCTAAGACTTCCATCCTTCTTACGAACAAACAATACCGGTGCTCCCCACGGTGATGAACTTGGTCTAATAAAACCTTTCTCTTGCAGTTCCTCAATTTGCTTTTTATTTCCACTAACTCATCTGTAGGCATCCGATAAGGTCTCTTTGATATCGGTGCTGCCCCTGGTGCTAACTCGATAACAAACTCGATATTGCGGTCTGGTGGCAACCCTGGTAAATCTTTCGGAAACACATCCGGGTATTCTCTGACAACTGGCACATCCTCTATGCTGATGGCTTGCACACTGTTGACCACTAACTGCCCATCACGAACTGCAGTCGCTTGAAATTCTACCTTCTTGCCACTTGGGCCTTCCAGTGATACAATCCTTCGGCCACAATCCAAAACAGTCTTATCTTTAGACAGCCAATCCATTCCAAGGATAACATCTAGGGACTGTGCATCTAACAAGATAAGATTCGCTAGAAATTCTATCCCATCCATAATCAACTTAACTCCCAAGCACCCAAGGCTAAATCTAAGCTCAGATCCTGGGGCTTGGACTAATAGCACACACTTAAGATTCACCACTTTAAATCCATTCTTTGTTGCAAAACTTTGAGAAAGAAACAAATGCGAAGCTCCAGAATCGAATAAAACTGTAGCGGGTATTGAGTTAACCAGAAACTTACCCAGTACGACGTTCGTAGCCTCTTGAGCTCCATATGCGGTGATGTGGTTGATCCTACCACGCGCTGTTGATTGGGGGGTTGCTCCAGCTTGACCGGGCGCACGATTTCCTCCTGAAGCCGGTGCCTTGGAAGGTGTTGTTCCCAAATTAAAACGAACTGGCGTGATGCCTCCTCTCTGTGGACACCTATTAGAGAAGTGCCCTGGCTCATTGCATGTATAGCATCTCTTATTTGCAGACTGCTGACTCCCTCTTGGTGCATTACTGCCCTATGCTGGCGTCTGAAAGTTCTGATTAGCAGGGCGAGGTGCAGGGGTTGGTGCCTTATTTACGGCTGGCGGTTGGAATCTAGCAAACTGTTGTGGTAACATTCTCAGGCGCAGGTGGTTGGGACGTCCACCCTGATTAGTCATCAAGCGCTTGCGGTTTTCACCCAGCTTCTTGCGCTTATCCTCCAGAATCAAAGCATTAACCAATTCTTGAAAGTCCGAAAAATTGTGGGTGATCAGCCCCACTTGCAATCCTAAATTTAGTCCTTTCATGAAGCGGGACTACCTAGCTTTATCTGTAGCTACGTCTTCAGGGGCATAGCGAGCTAACTGAGTAAACTTGTTCAGATATTCGGCCACGGGCTGGCCTCCTTGCTTCAGAGCCCTGAACTCCTCTTTCTTGAGATCCATCATTCCCTCTGGAACATGGTATTGGCGGAAGGCAGTAGTAAACTCATCCCAGGTGATCTCCTGTGGGGCTTCATGTGCAGCACAATAGTTTTCCCACCATTCCGCGGCAGTTCCTTCCAATTGATGAGAGGCGTAGAGCACCTTCTCATTGCCCTCACATTGGGTGATATGCAGCTTCTTCTCAATAGTTTTAAGCCAGTCATCGGCTTCCAAAGGATTAACATTCCCTACAAAGGTCGGTGGCCGAGTCCTCATGAAGTCTGACATCTTGGAGAAAGACCGAGGCCCACCATGGTTGTTCTGGTTCACTTGGTTGTTGTTATTTGCAGCCACGTTAGTCATCTGTTGCATTTGTTGCATCATGGTCTGTATTAATTGAGTCTGTGCGGCGAGAAATGCTCCCAAATTTTGCATATCCACTGGCGATGGTGGTTGAGGATGGCCTCCATCATTGGGGTTGTCATTCTGACGCAGTCCACTTCCTGAAGCACCGTTGGTTCCACGAGTGTTCACCATCTGCTGATTGCCTCTTGGGTTAGGAAAGGTAGAAGTAGCATAGATAAGATGCAAGAATCCCTAGGGCAGGGAAGATAGGTTTAACCCAACTAAAATAATTCTTTATTTATTCTTGGTATGGCCGCTTATAAAAGCCTACAAGCTTTGCAACCCATACTGCACACTCAGCATTACAAAGAAGAAAACTAATCAGGAAACCTTAAAGTCTACTAAAAAGGTAAAGACTAAACTTAAAGACGTGACTCAACACTCAAGTCTCAACACAACTCCAAGATTGACTCTCACTCATCCGACCACCTGGTGAGGCGATCCGTGCATACCCGGGTGGTGGCATAGGAGCGAACCTATCCTGATGACTTACTGCTGGCTCCTCAGCAACAACAGGGTCTGCACTCTCCTCTGGCTCCCACTCTCGCTCCTCTGGATCCTCCTCGGACTCCTCAGCTGGCTCCTGAGCTCCTCAGGTCACGCGCTCCAACTCGTCCTCAACCCCCTCCAGGGACTCTCCTAGCTCGGTGATCATTCCGATAGCTGCAGCACGGGTCTCCTCAAGCTCCTGCTCCGTCACTCTGAGTGCCTTGTACACTGTCTCCAGCTCCTGAGTAGTTTCCCTCATATGCTCCTCCTGGGTGATAGTGAACTCAGCAAGATGTACTGCGGTAGCACACTCGTCCTCCACGATCCGTCGATGTCGGCATGCTTGCACATCAGGGTGAAGTCGAAACACTGAGTCGTGAAGCTCGTCGGCGTAGTCGCGGCAGACACGGCGAAGAGCAAGTCGAGCAACCTCTTGAATCGCAACCTCGTACGAGAATCTTCTGGCGGAGATGTTGATTGGCCTGCTAGCTTCCTCGTTCTCCCGAGCGTAGATGATCAGCTTGCAAACAAATCCTCGGTGAACACCATTAACTGACCAGCTGCCTCCTCGGTAAAGTGGACGATAAAAGCCTCCAAGCATCTGAAGAACTCTCCACAGCTCCATGGCAAAGCCACCTGCTAACTCCTCAAAGGTCGGAATGATCGGCATCTACTCCACAAGAACTTTGAATAAGTTCTCCACCCGAAACGGAAATTAAAATGGTAAATTCAGCAAAGGCGAGAAGTAGAGAATGGGATGAGTTAAGAGTGTTTTATTAGCCAACTTTAGATCTTTCTTTTAGAAAATAGTTTTGGACACTCCCAAGACACCACCATGCTATCTAGGGCCAAGACCTATAGTCAGTATGCTCTGATACCACCTCTGTAAGGACCCGAATCCACTGATTCGAACCCACTGTGTTTACCGCACTAGTCCCAGGATCAACGCTAGTGCACACAGCTCAACATTGGTACATATCACATCATACTCAACGATAATAGAAATAGTAGTTCATTTATTGATATAGCTAAATGTATGATCTTATGACCAACTTACATTATTAAGCCACGCACGGCAAGACTGGAAATATAAGCTAAGAATTAAGCAGCGGAAAGTAGAAAACGTAGATAGCTCATCAGTTCACCACAGGCAACCGACAAGGCTTGGACCCTAATGACTCGCGTCCTCTTGGAACTCCTCCTCCAACACAGGTATAGATTCTTCGACTGTTGATTATTGTTGTTGGCAAGGGTGAGTACTTAAGGCACTCAACAAGTTGTGCACAGAATGCAATTCTATGTAACTATATGCAAGGCTTATTCCAATGGATAGGCTACCATGGATATTTTGCAATAAGCAGCATTTATGAACAAATACAATAAATAAATCGTAAAGACTGTAAAACAAATAACAATAATAGATAAATTCAGCATTCTTTAAGTAAACCAGGTTTCGAATCCTAAATCAAATTCCATCTTCCACATGGCATTCCGCCATCCCAACCAAGTTGTTCAGTTAATTAAGCTAACCCTTAACTGTAATTCCCGAGCATTGCTCAATACAGCGAGCACGGCTATCCGAATAGTTTCACACTCTGCAGAGGTTATGCACTTTACCCACGCGATACAACCAAACACCACCAAGGCGAGTGATTATAACAAAGCCTTTACAATACGCTGGCTTAACCCGGTACCACCCGCTAAGGTTTCAACTTGGTGGGGTGGTTACCACATCTAGGGCCCCCCTCTTGCGCCATGTGAATTACTCCATAACTCGGGAACTCACACCGACCAAGATAGTACCAAAGTTAAGACATTGCAAATTAATCAACTAGGCTGGCCCATACCAGACATGTGGTTGCATGATTGACTCAGGTCAAAGGCTTGCAAGGTTAAGTCCTTAGAGTGATCAAGGCAAGACATCCACATACCCTCTGCCCATCGGGCCCACCTTGGCATACTCGCCCCTTGTCACTTGCCCCAATCTAAGTGATTATCACCTAAGTTGATTACCAAGCACCACGTGCCATCAACAATTCAACATTGTTGCGTGACATGACTCGTCACAACAACTCAATCTCATCGTGTGATCCCACATGACACACAAGTTCATAACGTTGTTCCATATTCCATTAATCAATATTAATTATCAATGATTACAACACATGTGATGACGAGGCATGGCTAAGCAACTAAGACGGTCTAACCATCCCATGTTGATTATCATTACTAACCAACTATAATGAACCATTGTAGGGTAACAATAGATTATGGCATACAATGACAAGGTAGGGTATAGATCAAATTGGTAGCTTAACTAGATCCCAATTTAAGTTGAAACAATTTGTATACTTGAAATACCATGCAATAGAGTAAAACAATATAGCATTTGTTTAAACATGGGTTCAACATGATCAAAGCACAACTTGCCTTGGAATAGGTCCTGATCTTCATCTGGAGCTTGCTGTTGAGTTGTTGGATCTTCCTCCGAAGCGTCGCACAATTCAACGTCTACGCGTACCGAAGGAGAAAAGCAAATAAATACCAAAACAGAGAGCAATTGAACTCCAAAAATCAATTAAAATTCACCATTAAATAGATATCAATTTTACAAAATTTTAGAAATTTTAATCACTCAAATCCGAGTTAAGATGCAAAAGTTATAGCCTTTCGAAGTTTGAATAAATACTAAAATTAGAAAATTAGAATTAACAGAATTATTTTTAAATTGAAAAACCGACTTACTGCGTCACGCTGACGCCAGCAAAAACCCGGACCAATCCCATTGTGCCACGTCATCTCGGTGCATAGACTTGGCCCATGGATTGATTCGGGTCCACCGTGGACCGGGTCTATGGTGCCTCGGTTCGTGCTCTCGTCACACGGCACGGTCCGATTGGCTACCCGCACGGCTCGATCTGACCCGTGGAAAATAGATCGGATGGCCATCGAGCACATGCTTCGGGGCAACGCGTTGATCGATGGATCTAAATCGGACGGCTTATAGCTTACGGATCCGGCGATGGAGGCACGACGGCGAAGCTTCATCGGCAGCGAAGAAGACGACCTGGCCGACGGCTCTCTGATGCTCCCCCGATGAGGTGAAGTTGCGGATCTGGCTCGGTTTAGGGAGACGAATCCGGATCTGGTCCTACCGCGGCGGAAAACGTCCTAATGCCAACGGAATCCCGCGAAAAACCCTCGGCGGCGCTCGCGACAACCTCGGGGCAGGGTCCGTGGCTTAAATAACCCTCTCGACGTCCGTGCCCGAGGACGAGTTCGCCCGTATGCGGCGGCGCAGTCCGAGTTCAAAACGACAGCAAGTCCCGGAGAAGATAGAGTCCTGGCCGACCACGCGTCGTGAATCGGACGGATACCCATGTGCGCGACGTGGCGAAATCTGGACCCTTCACGCGACGCAATCCAACGGCTAAAGGTTGCTAGGGTTTCTACTTCCGAAAACACCAACCACCCTCCAATCCTGATCCGACGGTTGCGCCGACTCCTTCTAGAAGACAGGCTGACGCAGGCACAGTAACCGGGCTCGGCCCATTACTGTTCAATGATTTTCGAGGTTTTTAACAATTAAAACAATTCCAGAAAATCATTCAATTAGTTTTAGGCAAATAAATTATCCGAAAAATCCCAGAAAAATCTCAAAAATACTTTGAGACATTCTGGACTCAAATAAAATGTTTTTGGCAAAACTTTATTTTAACTTTGCATAAATTTAAATAGTTTTCAACAAAAGACCAATATACTTAATTTAAAGTTAATTCAAATAAATCCAGAAAAATTTAATAAATTCCAGAAAAACATAAAAAGGGAAATTAACCAATAACATGACCTTAAGCAAATTTTGGGATGTTACATAATTGCCGCAATACAGATATTATAGGACTTGTTTCCACTGTCTCATATATAAAGACAGTCACTGTCAAAGGTGTTGCGAAACCAATTCAAAATATTCAGATAACAAATGGCTGGTATATCCATACTAACATATGTTGCCTTAGTAATTTATAAACGATGAATAGTTCTACACACACCCATAGATAGACATACTTTTCGTATTTACATCTTAAAGGATTTTATTACATATTTTCGTTTGTTACATTAATGGATACTTATTCGTCTGATAACATTCCTATATAACAGAGAAAACACTGAGATCACATTATGGGGACCGCATGCAATTCAATTTGATGCCGAAGCGGTATCGGCATGAATCACTGGCGAGTCGATTGTTCTTCTATTAGTTGGACTAATGATTAAAGCGTGTAGCAGTAAATACTCATGCTTTCCTTTCTTTTTCCCTTCACTTAATGATAGATTCTACTTTGTTCCCAAAATAGATTAACTATTCCTAAGCGAGCAGTCGCTCTCCCTATAGGGAAGCAGCATGCGCAAATGGTACACAAATGTTGCCCTCCGGAGCTAAGCGCTTTACAAAATAGGTATGTTACTCAATCAAATTCCGGTATATTCTTGACATAGATAGATATTGGATTATTGGAGTAAATTATGCAGAGATTTATCTAAATTTTATCCTATCCTCTCAAATAGGATGCGGATGCTTCCACATTTGTAGGGGAAAATTACTCTATTATTATCGATCTACTTATTTACATCCATATCATTTATCTCCTTCCAAAGATCAAAGTTTTTAGCAAAAGCATCTAGAGTAGTACATCCTCTCTGGTACCCACCATGTTTAAAGGTGCGATTGTCTTCATTCTTGTTAGGATCATCAATGCACACAACTTTCTAACCATTGAATTGCATTGCGTGATTTTAAGAAACTTAGGTGCTTTGCTCATTCTTGGTTTTGTACTTGAATCTGAGAAAAAATAAAAAGAATTGAAAAGACTTCTTTTATATTTTATAAGAATTTCGTGTCTTAATTAACTACATGATAGTCTTAGTTAATATTCACATCTCTAAATGAACACAATTCTTAAATCGTCCAGATCAATTACAATACTCTTTAGCAGGATTAGTTTGCATCTTACATGTTTTGTCCCACATCGTTAAACCATTCTACTATAATAGTCTATCTATTCATGTATGCTTAAAGATATTATTATAATATGAAAAAAAAGGTTTATGTATTTTAATATAGTCAAAATTGCTACATGGATTTTTAAATCTTATCATTTACTTATATTGTTATTTGCAATTATATGCTTATGTGATGTTTGATTTAATTAATTGTAGATGGACCGAAGGTGGATGTATGACCTGCAGTATTGCGTGTGAGTTCTTTAATGGTGTGACTTGTTTTGTAAACGCGGCTGCGACGCACATGTCGAAGAATCTGGCGGAATATATATGTTGTCCATGCGTTGATTGCAAAAATGAGAAGCTATTTTCTACCATAGAGTCGATACGTGCACACTTGCTTTGAAGGGGTTTCAATCCTGGCTATACCTGTGGACCGAGCACGGTGAAGATGAGATTGTATATGAAGGGGAACACATTGCTGAAGATGACGGAGAAAACGATATGACGGCGGTCGAAGATACATTTGTCGATAGCCACGACGACAATCTGAATCAAACGTTGCGTGATGGGGAGGGGGACTTCACGAGTGAAAGAGAGTATCAAAATTTCCAGCGTATGGTAGAGGACTCCACAACACCATTGTACCCGGGCTGCAAGGAGGAGCACAAAAAACTTCATACCGTGCTTACACTACTGCAGTTGAAGGCAAGCAAATGTTGGTTCGATAAGAGCTTCACTTAGCTGTTATGTCTCTTGGGGGACTTGCTTCCAGAGGGTAACATATTGCCTATAAATACGTACCAGGCTAAGCAGGTTGTCTGCCCATTGGGACTGGAAGTACAAAGAATACACGCATATCCAAACGATTACATGTTGTATCGCAATGAGTTTGCAGACTTGGATGCTTGTGATGTTTGCAAAGTAAAGCGGTATAAGGGCAACGATGATATCCATAATGATGATGTCAGGGTGAAGCATAAGAAGAAGATATCCCCCGTAAGGTGGTGTGGTACTTCCATATAATCCCCCATTTGAAGCGATTGTTTGCGAACAAAATGCATGCCCAATTGCTACGATGGCATGCCGAAGAGCATAAGAAGGATAGAATGCTCAGACAACCTATTATGTACTTTGCATATGATATGAGGAATATAAAGATCGGGTTGAGTATGGATAGGATGAATCCTTTCGACAACATGAGTAGTCGTCACAGTACTTGGCTGGTGACTTTATGTATCTACAACCTTCCTCCTTAGCTTTGTATGAAGAGGAAGTACATTATGATGCACTACTGATCCGAGGGCCCAAGCAACCTGGAAATGATATCGATGTGTACCTCAAACCGTTAGTTGAAGATCTTCTAAGATTGTGGAACAATGGAGTACGGGTATGGGATGAGTACAACAGAGAGAACTTTATCCTACGCGCATTGTTGTTCATAACCATTAATGATTACCCTAGCCTTGGTAACCTGTCAGGACAGACGACAAAATGGTTCAACGGATGCGTCCAGTGCTTGGATGATACAGCTAGCTAGTGGCTGAAGAACTATCGGAAAATGGCTTACATGCGGCCTCGTAGGTTCCTTCGCAAGGATCACCCATACCGCAATAATAAGATAGCTTTTGACGGGACAAAGGAGACTGTCTTAACTCCGAAGAATCCATTGGGAAATAGATATTTGCGGCCGTAAAAGATCTTCATATTATTCACGAAAAGGGAGCCGGCAGTACATCTATCCCGAGGTCCCGTGATAAGGCTCCTTGTCGGGACCCGAATATGCAAATCCGGACCCTCTGTATATATCGCACTAGTCCAGGATCACGCTAGTGCACACAGGTTCAACATAGATGTCATCACAATCATACGCAACAGAAATTAGCATAACTTCAATATTTAATAATAACTGTTGTCTTACATGATTATTGACGCACAGGGCTTAACTGAGAAATTGAAATTAAGCAGCAGCGAAAATAAAATAAACGTAGTGGCTCCTCAGTTCACCATAGGCAACTGACGAGGCTCAGATCCTAAGCATTTGCATCGTGGTAATCCTCCTCCAAGAATGGCGTAGACTCTTCCTCTTCTGAGGTTATTGTTGTGGGGTGAGTACATAGAGCACTCAACAAGTTGTGCACAGAAATGCAAGTCTAATATTCTAGATACTTGGCTTATTCCAAAGGAATGGCTAAATGGCTATTTTGCAGTAAGCACCATTTATAAAAGAATACAGTAAATAGATTGAAATGCGGTAAAACAATTAGCAGTAAATAATATATTCAACTTTTCAAGTAATCAAGATATCCATTCCTAAGTCAAATTTAAAATTTTCATGGCAACCTGCCATCCCCAACAAGTTTTTATTTAATAAAAAAAAGTCTAACCCTTGATTGTATTCTCGAGCATTGCCCAATACCATGAGCACGGCTATTCGAACAGGTTTTACACTCTGCAGAGGTCATGCACTTTACCCAAACGATACAATCAAACACCATACAGGTGAGTGACCATAACAAAGACTTTACAATGCTCTGCCTAGACCCAGTACCACTCGCTAACGTTTCAATACTGAAGGGTTAAATCACCACAACAGGGCCCCCCTCTTGCGCCATGTGAGTTGCCCCGTAAACCCAGGACTGACTATACACCACAGTAGTATTGAAATCTAGACATTACAAATTAGTCAGCTAGACTGTCTCATTCCAAACGTGTGGTTGCATGAAAGACTCAAGTCAAAGACCTGCAATGTTAAGTCCTTAGAATGACCGAGGCAAGACATCCATATACCCCTGCCAGGCCCACCTTGGCATACTACCCCTTGCCACCTGCCCCGATCTAAAATGATTACCACCCCGGTTGATTACCATGCACCACATGCCATGAACAATTCAACTCAGTTGTGTGACCTCCTCACCACGACAACTCAATATCACTATGTGAGAACACATGAGACACCAAATTTGTAAATATTGTTCCATAATCCATTAGTCAAGATTTAGTATCAACAATTCGAGTACATGTGATGACGTGGCGTGTTAAGCATCTAACACGATCTAACCAATACCATGTTGATTACTAATATTAACCAACTATTAATTCCATATCCTAGGGTGACAATTAGATCATGGCATACAATTTGGCAAGGTAGGGATTAACACAACTTGGTATATTATCTAGATCCCAAATTAATCAAGTCCTTTATACACGTAAAATATCATGCATAAATTTTAAGAACAACATAGCAATTTGTGAAAATTAGGTGCAACATGATGAAAGCATAACTTGCATTGGAACAGGTGCTGGTCTTGCTCTGAACTTGGGTCTTGAAGCGACGGATCCTCCTCCGGAGCACCGAGCAATTCAACGTCTATGTGAATCGAGACAAAATAGTAATAAACACCCAAAACAGAGAGCAGATAGACTCCAAAAATCAAATAAAATTGACCATTAAATCGATCTTGATTTTACAATTTTTTATAAATTTGAATCACTTAAATCCGAGTTCAAACGCAAAAGATATAGCTATTTAAAGTTTTATTAAATTCTGAAATTAGAAAATCCAAATTAACCGAATTATTTTTCTACTTGAAAATACCGATTATTGCGCTGGCGACACATGGACCAATCATAGGAAGACACATCACCCTGGCACATTGACTCGATCCACGAAACCCGATGGTCCACTGTGCACCCGACGCACGACGCTCCGGAACAATCGCCCGACACGCGGCACTTATCCGCACCACGATCCGACGGCTACCAAACTAAGCCTACGTGGTTCAAAACCGACCGACCACTCCGATCCAAGGGCCAAAGCTTACCCGAGTAGAACACTGCAGACGAAGCGATGTGGCATGATCCGAGGCGTCGATCGGTGATCCAACGGTTGACCGAAGCTCCGAGACACGACGATGTTGCGGCGGCGCTGAATTCCCGGAGACGAAGACGACGACGGGTCCAACGGTGAACTAGGTCCTCGCGGCGATGAAGAGATAGCAGCTCTGGTGCAGCTTGACACGGTCAATCCGAAATTGGAACCCACACGGCGGATGGAGGCTCGACGGCGGTAGGACGGCGGGAAAACAAGCGGCGGCGCTTGGAAAACTACTGTGAGCTCTCAAGCACAAACGGTGAAGGCACTGGCGAAGCGACTAGGGCTGCTGGATGCGCACTGGGATGGCGTTCATCAGGGTGTGGGCTATGACTTTTATAGCCTTGGCATGCGCGCTAGGATGGAAACCCTAAATTACGCGGCGGAGACGGTGGCGCTGCGGTGATCTCGGCGATCGCATCGGAGACGACGAATGGCAACCGTCCGATTATGAGGAACGACCGAGATTACCTCCTGGCGATTTGATCTGATTCGCACTTTCCAAAATCAACGGGTGCGATCCAACCTTTCCAAAATAATGCAACGCGAACCTCTACCGAACGATCTTGATCCGACGATCACAGTGCTAGGGTTCCGGCTTGATGAAGATCGTTCGATGGGGATTCAATGGTCGAGCGCAACGGCAGCGGCGGAGAGGGCCGAACGACCTGCATGGGGCAGTGCCGCACGCGCACAGTGCTGGGCTTCGGCCCAGTACTATTTCGTCGATTATTCTCGTGTTTTCGATTTAGAATAATTACAGAAATTAATTTACATAGTTTTAGGCAACACAAATATCTGGAAAAATCCAGGAAAATTCTCATAAATACTTTGAGACATTTTGAACTCAAATAAAATATTTTTGGCAAAACTTTATATAAATTTTATCTATAAACAATTATTTTTCACAAAAGGTTCGATATACTTAATTAAAATAAATTCCAGGAAAATCCAATATATTCAGAAAATTGAAAAAAATACACAAATAAAAACAGGAATAAGATTATTTACCAATTTTGGGATGTTACAAACCTCCCCCCTAACAGAATCTCGACTTCGAGATTCAGGGCTGACTAGGGAACAGGTTTGGAAATTCTAAATTCAGATCCTCCTCTCACTCCCAGGTTGCTTCATTCTTTGAATGATTACTCCACTAAACTCTGCCAAAGCGAACAGACTTGTTTCTGGTCCTGCGATCCATAACATCCAAAATTTTGATCGGGTGTTCCTTGTAGGTCATATCTTTCTGTAGCTCAATTGCTTCCAATGGCATCTGTTCTGCTGGCACTCGAAGACACTTTTTAAGCTGTGACACATGGAACACATCGTGCACACCTGCCAATGACGGCGGTAATTCCAACTGATAAGCAACCTCTCCTCGACGACTCAAAATCTTGAATAGTCCAACATATCTTGGAGCAAGCTTTCCTTTGGTGTGAAACCTTTTAACACCTTTTAGAGGAGTAACTCTAAGATACACAAAGTCCTCTAGCTCAAAACTCAAATCACGATGTCGATTGCCAGCATAGCTCTTTTGCCTTGACTGCGCGATTTTCAATCTCTCCCTTATTATAGCCACTTGTTCTTCAGCTTCCTTGAGAATATCTAGTCCGAATACCAATCGTTCTCCTATCTCATTCCAATTTAGCGGGGTACGACAAGCACGACCATACAGAGCCTCAAATGGTGACATATGCAAGCTAGCCTGATAACTGTTATTATAACTGAACTCTGCATACGTCAGACATTTATCCCATGAAGCAGTATAGACTAATGCACAAGCTCTTAACATATCCTCAAGAATCTAATTCACCCTTTCTGTCTGAGCATCTGTCTGCGGGTGGTATGCTGTACTAAAATTTAATCGGGTCCCCATGGCTCAATGTAGCTTATCCCAAAACCTCGAGGTAAATTGAGTACCTCTATCGGACACTATCTTTTTAGGGACACCATGCAAACACACAATTCTGGCCATGTATAACTCTGCTAATCGATCTCCTGAATAAGTCGTCTTAACTGGAATGAAGTGAGCAACTTTGGTCAGTCTATCCATATGACCCATACAGAATCATACCCACCTTGGGTTCTTGGCAAACAAGTGATAAAATTCATACCAATTCCTTTCCATTTCCATTCAGGAATTTTTAATGGCTGTAGCAAACCTGCTGGCCTCTGGTGTATTTCCTTAACTCTTTGGCATACATCACACAAGGCAACATAGTCAGCAACTTCACGTTTCATCTTAGGCCACCAAAATCTCTCTTTTAGGTCTTGGTACATCTTAGCGCTTCCTGGATGAATTGAATACTTGGAATCGTGCGCCTCTTCTAAGATGAACTACTTAAGCTCTGGTTTGTTTGGCACACAAATTCGCCCTTTGAACCACATGGTACCTTTATCATCCACGGAAAAATCTGAGGCTAAACCTTTATCCTTTTTGGACTTGATCCGGTTGATTTTCTCATCATCTTTTTGTCCTTCCTGAATCTGATCCTCAAGCGTCAGCTTCACTTCCAATGCAGCTACGAATCCTTCTGGAACAATTTCCAGTTTTAACCTCTGAAATTCCTTCCACAACTCCGACTGTTCTTCTTGAACCATCACATTTGCAATGTGGCTTTTACGGCTCAAAGCATCAGCCACCACATTAGCCTTTCCCGGATGGTAGAGGATTCCAACATTACAATCTTTTATTAGTTCCAACCACCTCCTTTGCCTCATGTTAAGATCTGACTGAGTGAAAATATATTTTAAACTCTTGAGGTCCGTACATACCTCGCATCTATTACCAATGAGATAATGACGTCACAATTTCAAGGCATGCACTACGGCAGCCAACTCCAAATCATGCATAGGATAATTTCCTTCGTGCGGCCGTAACTGCCTTGACGCATAGGCAACTACTTTACCATTCTGCATCAATACGCACCCAAGACCTTGTGTTGACGCATTGCAGTATATATCAAAACTATTCTGGACATCCGGCAATATTAATACTAGGGCTATTTCAACCGCTTCTTTAATTCCTCAAAGCTCTTTTCGCACTCTAGTGTCCATGTAAATTTCTTTTCCTTTTTCAACAACTGCGTAAGAGGTTTCACAATCGTAGAGAATCCTTCTATAAACAGGCGATAGTAACGTACCATTCCCAGGAAACTACTAACCTGGGTAACAGACTTCGGTTGCTCCCAATGCAATACTGCCTTCAATTTACTTGGGTCAAAAGCAACTCCTTCAACAGTCATGACATGACCAAGGAATTCCACCTTCTTCTTCTAGAAATCGCATTTAGTGAACTTGGCATATAACTGCTGTTCCTGCAGTCTTTCCAAAACTAACCTTAGATGATTCGCATGGTCCTCTTTTGTTTTAGATTACACCAAAATATCATCTATAAACACAACCACGAATTTTTCCAGGTATTCCAGAAAAACCTTGTTCATCATATTCATAAAATATGCCAGAGCATTTGTCAAACCAAAGGACATGACTGTAAACTCGTAATGTCCATATCTTGTGGAGAATGCAGTCTTCGGGACATCTTCTGCTCGAATTCTCAACTGATGATACCCTGAACGAAGATCTATTTTGGAGAAAACTCGAGCTCCCCTCAATCGATCAAACAAATCATCGATTCTTGGCAATGGGTACTTATTCTTAATCCTCACTTCATTAAGTGCACGATAATCAATACACATTCTAAGACTTCCGTCCTTCTTCCTCACAAATAAAACCGGCGCTCCCCATGGCGACGAACTGGGTCTTTTAAAGCCCTTTTCTAACAACTTCTCAATCTGCTTCTTCATTTCCACCAATTTATCGGTAGGCATCCGATAAGGTCTCTTCGCTATCGGTGCTGTTCCAGGTACTAACTGAATGACAAATTCAATATCTCGGTCTGGTGGCATACCTGGTAAATCTTCTGGAAATACATCCACATACTCTCTGACTACTGGCACATCCTCCATGATGGTGGCTTTCACGCTATTGACCATTAACTGCCCATTACGAACTGTTGTCGCTTGAAATTCCACCTTCTCTCCTTTGGGGCTCTCAATTGATACAACCCTTCGACAACAATCCAATACCGCCTTATGCTTGGACAACCAATCCATTCCAAGAATAACGTCTAAGGCTTGGGTATCCAAAATGATTAGGTTCGCTAGGAACTCTAACCCATTAATATACAGCTTAACTCCCAAACACCGAAAGCTAGATCTTAACTCAGATCCTAGGGCTTGGACTAACATCACACATTTAAGATTTTTCACACTCAAACCATTTTCAGTTGCAAAAGCTCGAGAAACAAATTAATGCGAAGCTCCAGAATCGAATAAAACTGTTGCAGGTACTGAGCTTACCAAAAACTTACCCAGTACGAAGTCTGATGCTTCCTGGGCTCCATCTGCGCTGATGTGGTTGACTTTGCCCCTTATCGTAGCTTGAGGTGTTACTCCCGCCTGACTAGCTCCCCGGTTTGTTCCTGACGTTGGCGCCTTAGCAGGTGTTGTTCCGAGATTGAAACTCATTGGCTTGATTCCCCCCTTCTGCGGACACTTGTTGGCAAAATGCCCCATCTCGTTGCAACTGTAGCACCTTCTGGCAGTTGATTGCTGTCCACCTCCCTGAGCATTGTTTCCCTGGACCGGTGTCTAATAATTCTGTCCGGATGGGCGCGACGCAGGTGTCACTGTCTTGTTAGCAGCTTGCGGTTGAAACCTAGCAAACTGTTGCGGTGTCATCCTCATTCTCAGATGGTTAGGACGTCCACCTTGATTGGTTATCAAGTGCTTTCGGTTCTCCCCCAGTTCCTTGCGCTTGTCCTCCAAGATCAAAGCTTTGTTCACCAACTCCTGAAAGTCGGGAAAGTTGTGGGTGATCAACCCCACTTGCAGTCCTGAGTTCAGCCCTTTCATGAAGCAGGATTGCGTGGCCTTGTCCGTTGCTACGTCTTCAGGGGCATAGCGAGCTAACTGGGTGAATTCATTTAAGTACTCGGCCACTGGTTGGCCTCCTTGCTTTAGAGCCCTGAACTACTCCTTCTTCAGGTCCATCATCCCCTCAGGTACATGGTACTGGCGGAAGGCTATGGTAAACTCCTCCCAAGTGATCTCCATCGGTACCTCATGAGCGGCGCAGTAGTTCTCCCACCACTCTGCAGCAGTTCCTTCTAGCTGATGGGATGCATAAAGAACCTTCTCATATCCTTCACATTGGGTGATGTACAGCTTCCTTTCAATGGTTCTCAGCCAATCGTCGTCTTCCAAGGGGTTGACATTGCCTGAAAACGTCGGTGGTCGAGTCCTCATAAAATCCGATAACTTAGAATAAGGACGAGGTCCACCATTGTTATTATGGGCAATAGGGTTGTTGGCTGTAGCCATGTTGGTCATCTGGTGCATCTGGTGCATCATGGTTTGCATCAAGTGAGTTTGTGCAGCGAGAAAAGCCCCCAAGTTCTGCAGATCCACTGGTGGTGCTTGCTGCAGTGGTGCTCTTTCATTGGGAATGTTTCCTGAGCGCAGACCACTTCCTGAAGCTCCGTTATTGCTGCGGGTGTTCACCATCTACTGATTTCCTCTTGGGTTAGGAAAGGTAGATGCAGCATAGATACGATGCAAGAATTCTAAGGTGGGGAAAATAGGTTAGACCCAACTTAAAAAATCTTTATTTATACTTGGTATGGTTGCTTACAATGCCTAAGGGCTTTGCAACACATACTGCACACTCAGCAAACAATTAAGAACCAAACTAAACACACAACCTTAACGTCTATGAAAGGGTAAAGACTAATCTTAAGACGCGACTCAACACTTGAGTCACAACTCAACTCTAAAACACTCACTCATCCAGCCACCCTGGCTGAGGCTGACCCGACGCATGCACTGGTGGGTGGGCTGGCATGGGTGCAGACCTATCCTGATGACCCACTGCTGGCTCCTCAGCCACGGCGGTTACCTCATGCTCCTTCTGCTCCCACTCTTGCTCCTCGGGGTCCTCTTGTTCTTCTTCCTCGGTGTTCCCAACTGACTCCTGGAGGACCTGAGCTACCTGGTCTTCGGCTGCCTACAAGGCCTCCTCCAGCTCTCCGATTGCTCTGGCGGTTGTGCCACGAGTCTTCTGAAGCTCCTGCTCTGTCACTCTCAACGCCTCTTATGCTGCCTCCAGTTCATTAGCGGTGTCCCTCATGTGCTCCTCCTGGGCGATAGCTAACTTGGCAAGGTGTACTGCGGTAGCACACTCCCCTTCCACGATCCGTCGATGGTGGCATGCTCGCACGGTCGGGTGATGTCTAAACACAGTGCCGCGAAGCTCATCAGCGTAGTCAAGGCAGACGCGGCGGAGTGCAAGTCAGGCGGCCTCCTAGATCCCAACCTCATATGTGGATCTCCTCACGGCGATGTGAATCGGCCTACTGTCTTCTTCGATCTCCCGGGCATAGATGGTCACCTTGCAGATGAACCCTCTATGCACGCCGTTGATGGTCCAGCTGCTTCCGTGATAAAGTGGATGATAGAAACCTCCAAGCACTTGAAGGACCCTCCACAACTCCATGGCGTAGCCTCCTTGCCTCTCCTCAAAAGTCTAGAAGATCGGCATCTGCCCAAAATAACTTTGCGTAAGCCTCCCCTTGAACTGGTAGCGAGAAAACAGAAATTTCAGCAAAGATGAGAGTAGAAGAATAGGATGAGTCAAGAGTTTCTTATTAGTCATGTTTATCTTTCATTTTAGAAAATAATTTTGGACACTCCTAAAGGATAACCAAACTACCTAAGGCCAAGACCTACAATCAGTATGGCTCTGATACCACCTATGTCGGGACCCGAATATGCAAATCCGGACCCTCTGTGTATATCGCACTAGTCCAGGATAACGCTAGTGCACACAGGCTCAACATAGATGTCATCACAATCATACGCAATGGAAATTAGCATAACTTCAATATTTAATAATAACTGTTGTCTTACATGATTATTGCCGCACAGGGCTTAACTGAGAAATTGCAATTAAGCAGCAGCGAAAATAAAATAAACGTAGTGGCTCCCCAATTCACCATAGGCAATTGACGAGGCTCGGATCCTAAGCATTTGCATCGTGGTAATCCTCCTCCAAGAATGGTGTAGACTCTTCCTCTTCTTAAGTTATTGTTGTGGGGTGAGTACATAGAGCACTCAACAAGTAGTGCACAGAAATGCAAGTCTAATTTTCTATATGCTTGGCTTATTCAAAAGGAACAACTAAATGGCTATTTTGCAGTAAGCAGCATTTATAAAAGAATACAGTAAATAGATTGAAATGCGGTAAAACAATTAGCAGTAAATAATAGATTCATCTTTTCAAGTAATCAAGATATCCATTCCTAAGTCAAATTTAAAATTTCCATGGCAACTTGCCATCCCCAACAAGTTTTTGTTTAATAAAAAAAAGTCTAACCCTTCACTGTAATTCCTGAGTATTGCCTAATACCGTGAGCACGGCTATTCGAACAGGTTTTACACTCTGCAGAGGTCATGCACTTTACCCAAACTATACAATCAAACACCACACAGGTGAGTGACCATAACAAAGCCTTTACAATGCTCTGCCTAGACCCGGTACCACTCGCTAAGGTTTCAACACTGAAGGGTTAAACCACCACAATAGGGCCCCCTCTTGCGCAATGTGAGTTGCCCCGTAAACCCGGGACTCACTATACACCACAGTAGTACTGAAATCTAGACATTACAAATTAGTCAGCTAGGCTGTCCCATTCCAGACGTGTGGTTGCATGAAAGACTCAGGTCAAAGACCTGCAAGGTTATGTCTTTAGAATGACCGAGGCAAGACTTCCACATACCCCTACCCAACAGGCCCACCTTGCCATGCTGCCCCTTGCGACCTGCCCCGATCTAAAATGATTACCACCCTCGTTGATTACCATGCACTACATGCCATCAACAATTCTACTCTGTTGTGTGACCTCCTCGCCACTACAACTCAATATCACTGTGTGACAACTCATGACACACTAAATTCTTAAATATTGTTCCATAATCCATTAGTCAAGATTTATTATCAATAATTCGAGTACATGTGATGACGTGGCGTGGTTAAGCATATAACACGATCTAACCAATCCCATGTTGATTACTAATATTTACCAACTATTAATTGCATATCCTAGGGTGACAATTAGATCATGGCATACAAATGGTAAGGTAGGGTTTAACTCAACATGTTATATTATCTAGATCCCAAATTAATCAAGTCCTTTATACACGTAAAATATCATGCATAAATTTTAAGAACAACATAGTAATTTGTGAAAATTAGGTGCAACATGATCAAAGCACAACTTGCCTTGGAACAGGTGCTGGTCTTGCTCTGAACTTGGGTCTTGAAGCGACGGATCCTCCTCCAAAGCACCGAGCTATTCAACGTCTATGCGAATCGAGACAAAATAGCAATAAACACCCAAAACAGAGAGAAGACAGACTCCAAAAATAAAATAAAATTCAAAATTAAATAGATCTTGATTTTACAAATTTTTAGAAATTTGAATCACTCAAATCCGAGTTCCAATGCAAAAGATATGGTTATTCAAAGTTTTATTAAATTCTAAAATTAGAAAATCCAAATTAACCGAATTATTTTTCTACTGGAAAATACCGATTATTGCGCTGGCGACACGTGGACCAATCATAAGCCGACACGTCGCCCTGGTGCATGGACTCGGTCCAAGAAACCCGCTGGTCCACCGTGCACTCGGCGCACGACGCTCCGGAACACTCGCCCGACACGCGGCACTCATCGGCGCCACGATCCGACGGCTACCAAACTAAGCCTACGGGGCTCAATCCCGACTGAACACTCCAATCCAATGGCCAAAGCTTACCCGAACAGAACACTACAGACGATGTGACGTGGCATGATCCGAGGCGTTGATTGGTGATCCAATGATTGATCGAAGCTCCGAGACATGGCGATGTTGCGGCGGCACTGAGTTCCCGAAGACGAAGACGGGTCCGACGGCGAACTAGGTCCTCCTGGTGATGAAGAGATAGCGGCTCCGGTGCGGCTTGACGCGGTGAATCCGAAACTGGAACCCACACGGCGGATGGAGGCTCGACGGCGGTGGGACAGCGGGAAAACAAGCGGTGGCGCTTGGAAAACTACGGTGAGATCTCAAGCACAAACGGTGAAGGCACTGGCGAAGCGACTAGGGCTGCTGGATGCGCACTTGGATGGCGATCATCGGGGTGCAGGCTGTGCCTTTTATAGCCTTGGCATGTGCACTAGTATGGAAACCCTAAATTACGCGGCGGAGACAGCGGCGATGCGGTAATCTCGGCGACCGCATCGGAGACGACTGGCAACCGTCCGATTATGAGGAACGGCCGAGATTACCTCCCGACGATTTGATCCGATCCGCACTTTCCAAAATCAATGGGTGCGATCCAACCTTTCCAAAATAACGCAACCGAACGATCTTGATCCGACGGATCACAACGCTAGGGTTCCGACTTGATGAAGACCGTTCGATGGGGATCCAACGACCGAGTGCAACAGCAGCGACGGAGAGGAGAGGGTCAAATTTGCATGAAATTTGGGCGCACGCCGCGATCTTGAACTTCGCCCCGATTATTCGCCGATTTTCTCGCGTTTTCGATTTAAAATAATTACAAAAATTAATTTACTTAGTTTTAGGCAATAAAAATATCAGGAAAAATCCAAGAAAAGTCTCATAAATACTTTGAGAAATTTTGAACTCAAATAAAATATTTTTGGCAAAACTTTATATAAATTTTATCTATAAACAATTATTTTTCGCAAAAGATCCGATATACTTAATTAAAATAAATTCAAATAAAATCCAGGAAAATCCAATTAATTTAGAAAATTGAAAAAATGCAAAAATAACAACAGGAATAAGATTATAGGTAAATTTTGGGATGTTACACTCCTTTTTGGGTCCTACCTTATTGGCAACACTTGGAAGTTCGACACGCAATCGACGTCATGCACATAGAGAAGAACGTGTGTGACAGTTTGCTTGGTATCTTACTGGATATACCTGGCAAAACAAAAGATACCCTCCACACATGGATGGACCTTGAATATATGAAACTCAGGAAGGAGCTGCATCACGAAGACATGGATCAGTGCAAAAGTACCTTCATGCACTGCTACTCGAGCAAGAAAGAAAAATTAGCGTGTGCGAATGCTTGCACGGAGTCAAAGTTCCATCCGTTACTCGCCAACATAAAGAGACTAGTCTCAATGAAAGACTTAAAATTAATTGGCATGAAGTCTCACGATTGCCACGTGATGATGACACAGATGCTTCCAATTGCAATTAGGGGTGTTCTGCCAGAGAAAGTCCGAGACCCAATTATAAAGTTGTCTTCATCCTTCAACGCGATTTCACAAAAGGCCATCGATCCGTTAAAACTAGATAAGCTGCAGGCTTACGTGGTCCACACTCTATGCAGGCTTGAGATGTGTTTCCTTCCATCTTTTTTTGATATTATGGTCCATCTCATTGTTCACATTGTGAAAGAGATACAGATTCTTGGTCCCATGTTTCTAAATCAGATGTACCCTTTCGAGAGGTTCATGGGGGTTATAAAGAAATATGTTCGTAACCGACATCAGCCGGAAGGCTGCATTGCCGATGGTTGGGGAACCGAGGAGGTCATTGAGCTCTGCGTCGATTATATGGATCTCAAACGATTGGTTTTCCTACATGTTGGTATGAGGGGAGGCTAGAGGGAAAAGGGACAGTAGGTGAGAAATCACTATGTATAACCAATCTAGCTTCATTCACACAAGCACATTTCGTAGTTTTGGGACAATCAGTTGTGGTGGCCCTATATGTCAACATGCACAAGAGCATGCTATCCAGAACAAACCCAGGGAAGTCAGAGGGTTGGATCGCGAGAGAGCATAAAGATAACTTCGGTGATTGGTTGCGTAGGCACATGATGCATACGGAGACAGAGTGCGCTCAGTTGAAAGTGTTGGCTCAGGGACCGTCAACTACAATTCGGACATTCCAAGGATACGACATAAATGGTTTTACATTTTATACAAGAGCACAAGATAAAAAGAGCACGAACTAAAACAGCGGTATCCGTATAGATGCCTATGACAGCAATGAAAATAGGCAAAGCTACTACGGATTCATAGAAGAGATTTGGGAGCTTGACTATGGACCTTTGAAGGTCCCTTTCTTTCGATGCCAATGGGTCAAACTTCCAGGGGGCGTGAACATCGACAAGTACGGTATAACTACCATGGACCTCAAACTTGTCGGATACAGGGAAGAACAATTCGTATTTGCAAATTCTGTTACACAAATCTTCTTTGTAACTGACCCGGCTAACAAGGAACACCACGTGGTTATTCAAGGAAAAAGAAGGATTGTCGGAATTCAAAATGTTGTCGACGAGTAAGAATACAACCAATTCGATGAGCTTCCTCCTTTTGGAGAGGACGTTGACCTAAGTCTCATGGTAGAGAGTGAGGAAGCTACCTACATACGCCGCAATCAAAACGAAGGTCGAATCGTAGCTTAGTTGTACAAATTAAAGATATGCTTTCTTTTGTACGAACGACATGTTTAATTTCTCGTGTGTAACAATTAATGTATTATATGCAGTAATGGATTTGACTGCATTTGTGTGAATTTTGTACGAACGACATGTTTATTTTCTCATGTGTAACACCATTAAAGAACTCTGCGTCGCAACGGTCCGTGTCATACATCCACCTTCGATCCATCTACATTTGTGTGAAATTATTTATAGCATTTGTGTGAATTTTTGAAGCATTATTTGATTTATAAAATTTTAAAATAGTGAGCAATCTGGTTTTTCAAAAATTTTGAACTTAGTCAAAATTAGGGGAAATATTTATATAAAATAGTATATGTCTTGTAGTATGCCTAAAAATTTTTCAGATAATTTGGATCAAATTTGATAGGATTTCAAAAATCCCAAAGCCCTCAGCCTTTGAAATAAAATAAACTGAAAGTTTCACTTAATTGGGTGTACACCAACTTATCACTGCCGGTTTACCCAGAAAACCGGCAGTAATGTATATTATTAGTGCCGGTTTGTAGAACAAACCGGTTGTGATAAGTCATATCACTGCCGGGTTTTAGTAGAACCGGCAGTGATAAGACTGTCGGCTCTCTTTAACCCTGGCAGTGATACTTCGTATTACTGTCAGGTTTTAGTAAAACCGGTAGTGATAAAGCCACTATCACTGCCGGCTCTCTTTATGACCCAGCAGTGATATACTATCACTGCCGGTTCTTGTGGGGACCCGGCAGTGATAGTCGACCACTATAAATATCACTGCGGCGTCCAACCCAAACCCTCACCTGTCACTTGCATCTCCACCACCTTCACCTCTGCGCCTTTGCCCGCATCGAGCCTCCCCGCCGTTGCCGGATCCTCTCCACCGCCGCCACGTCCTCCCTGCAGTCGACGCCGTCGCATCCCCTCCCCACTCCGTCGCCAGCTTTGCCCCGTGGTCACCGCCCCCAGGTTGCTGCCTCCTCTCCCCACTCCACCGCCGTTGCTGCCTCCTCTCCCCACTCCGTCGCCGGCACCGGTGACCTCCCCACTGTTCTGTGGCTCACCGAAGGTAGTTTTATGCCCTACCAGTATTAGCTCGAATTCCATATGAATTTGTATGAGGATATGAATTCTTGTAGTTAGGATATGTATGTGTGATCCAAAAGATTGACCTCTTGTGCAATGTGATTGATAAGGAGCATGAATTAAACACTGAAGTGAATGTATTGTTGAATTTTGATTGTGTATATATATGTGCTGGTGTTTTAGGAGTGCTATTCTGGAAATTCATAGGTGCATGCATTTTTTTAAATGTGTGTGTGGTGTAAGTATTTGAAGTTCTGTACATTCATGTTTAAGGCATATAGAAAACATGTTTTTGTTCTTCTGCATGATACTCTCATAACCATTAGAATGGAAGTTGTTTACCAGTGTAATGTCTCTTAAATTGTTCAGCTTTTTAGAGTATTTTGTTAGGTTAATAGTCAGATTGTAAGGAAAAACTTTGAGCAATTCTATTAATATTTCAATGTAGTGTCTCTTAAACCATTAACTTGTTTTATCATATGCCAATGCTTCAAATTTAGTGTGTCCTGCAGTCAATTTTGCCTTTAGCTAAGCATGTGAATCTAGAACAATAGGAGTTCATTAGTGAAAGCATCAAGAATATTTCTGTGTTGCTATTTCCATCAAAAGTTCAATACACATATTAATTAAATTTCATGTTATTGTTGGTTGTGACTTATGACATCTAATTATTTTATTTTCCTAACTTGATGATAATATTTACCAAGTGTGACTGAGATTGTACTCGTAAATTTTTTATTCGTTGAGAAACAGATGCAGATTCAGAAAAAATATGTATATATGTATGTGTAGATCTCCTGCGTATGTGTATATCTCATGTGTATGTGTATATTTGTGTTCATGGTCAAATTATTCTGGAGCATGTAGATTCAAAAAAAAGATGTATATGTGTATGTGTCCTTCAAAGAAGTATGTGTATATTTGTGTTCATGGTCAAATTATTCTGGAGCATGCAGATTCAAAAAAAGATGTATATGTGTATGTGTCCTTCAAAGATGTATGTGTATAAAGATCAAAAAATATATATGTGTACATGTTCTTTAAAGATGTGTATGTGTCTTTCAAACATGTGTATTAATTTTATTTATTTGAATTGATAAGTTCGGGGATTGTTATGTATTTGTCGTTGAATTGACAGCACGAAATGTCTGTACATTATTATTAAGTACTCCCTCTTTCAATAAATATTAGCCGTATTTTAATTTTACAATTTATGGTGAAATTGGAATTGACAAAGACAGAAGAGAAAATGACTTAGGTCGAACTGCTACTGCCTCTATGTTTAAGCCTTAATGATAACCATATTAAGCCTTAATGATAATCTATATGAAAATAATCTCGAATAAGTGCAAAATATCACGGGACTAACTTTAAAACACTCGTAGGGATATCCCCTACTTATGCCTGAAAAATGGTTAGAATATCTTATACGGTGTAGCCGCAATCATAAAAAGAAAACTGGACCGCAAATGTGTTAGTAGCATGGTCATTTAAGCTTTTTCAGCAGCCCAAAAATATCCTGTCTTAATACAAAATAATGAGTGAATAGACAAAAACATTATTTGATATATATACTACCATAATCTGGAAAAAGATCCTAATTAGAACTTGTTTTGCATCTGAATCCAATCACAATAAAAACCCTAAGTGTTCACAAACTGCAATTTAGTATATGGACAACCAAATTATAGAAAAATATCTAAATTACAACTTGCTTACCATGAATGTTTTCCTCATATCAATCCAAACCTTAGTGTATGTGCCTTTCAAATATGTGTATTAATTTTATTTATTTCAATTGATAAGTTCAGCATCATGAGCAGAAGAATAGTATAGCTAGCAACGCGGCTATAGGTAGGCTCATATGCTTTTACATCTATGTTCATTCGTTATGTCTATCTTCATTTGTACGTGTCTTTCAAAAATGACCTTGTTAATTTGAAATTTCTAATAAACTTGCTAGGAATGGCCTCTGACCAGGGACATGTGCTGGAGGGAGCTGGACCCTCAAATATGGACGAAGGAGGAACGGGTAGCCCGAACCACATCCCAACGTCCTACCTGAACTTGTAAGATCCTGCCATGGACCAACCTGATGTCACTAATGTAGGCGAGGTAAAGTATTAGTACACTGTGGTTCCCAAAACATTATAGGCCTAGACGACTAATAAGAAGATCAAATTGCAGGCTCAGACGTCTGATCAACAAAGGCAGCGCGTAAGTCGTGGAGCTCTCGACAGTCGGGGAACCTGCTCTACCCGAGTCATTATTGGGGCCGTATAGGACAGCATGCGGGGTTCTTGCTAGGGATGATGTGCCCATCAGCTACAGATTATGGATTGGCCACTGAGGTGACCCATGGGTGGTTCCCAATAACCTGAAGAACTCGTTGTGGGACAAGGTAAAACAAGTGTTCATGTTCCCCCAAGGGATCTAGCTGGTTGTAAAGAAACATGCACTATGCATCATGTGCACAGCGTGGAAGAATTGGAAGATGGCACTAAATAAGAACTATGTGAAGAAGAATGAAATGCCGAATTTTTACAGTACCCAAAGTTAAGAGAGTTTTGGGAGGACTTTGTGGCGTACAAGAGGTCTGAAGAAGCGCAGATTGTAAGTCAAAGGAACAAGGCAAACACTGATAAGAATATTCACCCTCACACACTAGGAACAGGAGGGTACATCAAGAAAATACCAGCATGGGATCGGTTCAAAGAAGAACTAACCCGCAAGGGTGTCATTCCTACGACGGCTGCCTTGAGCGAACAATCAAAGCACTGGTTGCTTGGGAGGGGTGCTTCTATCTCGGATGATTGCAGCTCAAGCTTCAGAAGCGATAGAGAGCAGTAAGTGTCGTGCAGAATCACAAATGCTCACATGCAGTCTTCCCAAGGATCTTTCAGGCCATGAAGGGAGAATGATGAGCTAACCGTAGCCCTGGGTAACAAGGAGCATCCAGGTCGCATCCGAGGAGTTGGTTTGGTGCCGTGGAAAGAAGCCTTCCCAGCAGACGCATGGTTGTACAAGAGTCCAAAGAGATTAAGAGAAGATCAACTGGACCGTCAAATAAAAGATGCTGTGGCGAGAGCGTTAGAGGAACAGAGAGCGAAACTAGATAAGGTTGTGGAGCAAGCAGTACAAAAAGCTCTTAGCTCATAGCTGCCACCCAGTGAAAGCCCTAAGCTCATCAGTCCTGGTGCTCGTAAGAGCAGCTACGCTTCCACAGGGATTCCCGAAGAGCATGGACTCCATTTTCCTGTGGATGACATCAGAGAACCGACACCGTGCAAGCTACATTTGTCCGCACATGGCATTACCATCAAGATGGCTGAGGGCAGGGCTTGGCCATGCCAGGAGTAATAGGTTTTACACTGTCGCCCGATACCGTTGGGATTCGCTTGGGTCGAAGTGGACAGTGTAGTCCGCCAATACCATAAAATGGAGGTAGAGATCCCTGGCGAGGATGGAAACAAAAAACTAGGAGAAAACATGCATAGCTTCCTCGTGTGGCGCAAGAAGTTGATTAAGTCTGGCTTCGATGATGAGGACGATGAAGATGATGATCAGCCGCACTCTCCAAACAGAGACCTCCTGCCCTGGTCGCCACCACAAGACAAAGTCCAACTCCTGCACCGGCACCAACCAGAAAAAGTTCGACTCCTCCGCCGAAATTTGAAAAGAATCGAACACAAGCACCATCTCGGAAGTCAGCACCGCCCTCGAAGAAATCTCAATCATCTGTGAAGCAAGGACAATCTCAGAAGAAATTACCAGCTAAGATAACTAAAGAAGAACGGAAAAAGCATGTAAGCGCCAGCGTAACATCTCACTTTAAAAAGGTACCATCACCTGAGAAGACTAAAGTTGGTGCTAACGCGCAAAAGATTTTCTTGAGTATGGCAAAAGTGCAAAAGACGGGGCAGGCTTCTGAACCTTGCAAAATGTCGGACTACGAACGCATAACCAAAAAGCAATTCTTGAAGGCGGCTAGTGCCGACGCGTTAAGGTTGAATGCTCAAGCAGATGCTGCTCAATGAGATGCTCAGGAGCAAGGTCTAAAATGGAAGTTCTTTATGGGGAAACCGCTGGTTGAACCAGCTCATTTCAACCACCTAACAACACAACTGCGGCGCGTCCATCAGTGGTACATGCAGCAGTCCAACGATGGTATGGAGGCTTTCGCAGTCAGATACACAGAGCAAGATTTTCACAATGGGGATAACATCTTCTGGGTGAATTTTGAGGAGTTGTATATGTTGTACCAGCAAGATGCCCTGGATGTGAATATACTTAGACTATGGACTTTGTAAGTCTCTACGTATATTATTGTGCATTCTTGTAATGTTTAATTGCATTTCTGACTTCTTTATGTAGCATGGAGATACAGACATGTAGAAGAAATGGCAATGACAATCTAGCATTCCTAGATCCGGGGTTTGTCAATAAGAAGCTTGTGAGGGACAATCCACAGTACAATGAAGACTATTTATTTAATACTTTTTTGAAGCTGCAATACAAAACCTCCATACTTTTACCCTATAACTTTCAGTATGCATTTCCCTACTTCTTATATTGTTTTACTATTTTTGCGTAACACGTACGATGTTGGAGTAATTGACTACGTTCACATATATGTGCAGGTTTCATTGGGTCCTCCTCGTCATCCAGTTAGATGCTAGTAGGATTTTTGTCTTGGACTCTAGGAGAAAACCAACTAATCTATATCATGACTTTTGGGACATGCTGAACAGGTAAACTCGATTGTTGCGTTATTGCTCTAGCAATATTCCATTCTACTTCATTTAAGTTTACTTACTATTCAAAATCATTCACAGGGCATTCGCACGATATTGCAAGAAAAGTGTTCGGCATCTGATGAGGACATCAAACCGAAGGATACGACCGCTGCCACTACTTCCTCCCCGATTGCGTCGTCTTCATCGCCTACACTCGACGCTGCGACATCTTCATCACAAAAGGGTCTTAATCTAGAAACTCAGCCTTTCAAGCCCACGACAAAGAACCAGCGCCTCAAGCACACACGCCAAGGACAGCCCATGCGCCAAGGAAGACTTGTATGGAAACCCAAGATGCCAAAAAACCCGATTCGGCCATCCAACAGCACGCCAACTTCAAATGGGCGTAACTCGGGCTCCCAGAATCCGTTTTCGGCATGTGACTACCCGTTGGAAAGCTTAGGAGATAAGCTTTCCAATAGATCCAGCCTCACCTTCCAATTCACTCCAGATACACGGGAAAACGCAGAACAATATCATAGGCCAAATCTGTCAGGTGCTGTGTCACCGTATTTTTGGGCCCATGGCCTATGTATGGTAAGAGTTGCGTGGTGGCCGACCCTATTTTGGATGCCCCAAGTCTGGTCTCCACCCTATATAATGCCCCTGCCGTCATACATTGCGGTTTAGGTTTTGTTGTGTTTTGGTAGACCCCGTGTGCGTCCCTCCTCAATCTTGTGTGTGTCGACTAGACCACCCGAGTTGAGAAATAGAACCTCACCCTTGTTTCTTTGAGATTATTGGATTGAAATTGCTATCACCTTGTTCTTGCATGTTCTTGGTTGCAGCAGGTCCAAGGATCGATCGGGTCTTTGATTCGGTTGATCGCCTCGTGTGGTGACATTGCGATTGTTTGGTTGCTGATCTTGTGATTATTAGTCGATCCATCTACTCTGTACTACACCAAATCATCGTATCGTTCTCATCAGAAGATCGGGACAACCTTAGTACACATCAGCATCATCCCTACAGGAAACATTTTGAAATAGTAACTGACTTTCCATGTATGAGGCAGGACCTGGGAAACAATTTATGTGCATACTATGTATGTACAAATTTACATTCAATTGTCACGGAGACTATGGGCTATAACGAAGCCATGGTACATAATTACACATTGATGCCTACTTTTCTTCCATTTAACATATATCATCATTAATTAACTTTCTCTTTTCTTCAATAACAGCGCTCCAAACTGAGAACCAATAAGTTATTACTGATAGAAATTATAGCAATTCAAGAACAAATCGCCGGATTCATTCTTGATGATGTCATCAATCCAAACGGCGAGTTCCATGAGTAGCCTCATCGCCCTCATTCCTTCGATCTAGACCCGTGACATGCCTACTTCGACTCCTTCTACTGTAGCTGGTGCAAAATCAAAGTGAATGAGATGAGATGAGATGTAGTCGAACTACATTTGTAAACAAATCATTGTAAAAACAAAATATTGTGATGCTTAATTTAATATATTTGAATTATGATTTTAACGATGCTTTATATATATATGGATATATTTGAATTATGATTTGAATGATGCTTTATATAATATATATGGACACTGTATAAACAATTGTATAAAAATATATATATTGCATAAAAAATTTGCAATAAAAATATTTGGTGCATGGCTTGTCACTGCCGGTTCTTGGAGAAAATCGGCAGTGATATATACATATCACTGTCGGATTGTGGTATAACCCAGCAGTGTTAGTTCCATATCACTACCGGTTTTATGTATAACCGGCAGTGATAACTATCATCACTACCGGATATTGGTTTGACCCGGCAGTGATAGCTCAATATCACTGTCGGTTGTAGGTAGAACCGGCAGTGATAATTCCCGAGTATCACTATTGACCAATCACTGCCAGCACCAATGACCGGCAGTGATGTACTGTTTTGTAGTAGTGAACCGATCTACGTAAATAACATTATGAATGAACCACTACTACAGAAATAGTCATCATAGACGGTTCGGAACCGTCATCACAGGCGGTTTCCCGAACCTTCTGTAACCATGTGTCAGTGATGTTACGGAATATCACAGACGGTTTCTAAACCGTTTGTGATATAATATAACACAGACGGTTTGAAAAAAACCGTCTATGATATGAAAACATCACAGACGATTTTTATTTAGAACCGTCTATGATGTTATGATATCATAGACGGTTTTTAATTAAAAACTGTCTGTGATGAGACTTCCCATAGACAACTATTTTTCTATTTATTGGCTAGCCTCAGAAAATGTTAGCCATGCCCTCTAGACAAAAAGTAGATTACAGAATAACTAAACTCACATTACAAACATTACATCCATTTCAGATTACAGGTATTACATCCATTTCAACAATCAACTCATATTACATCACGCGCGAAGCAGATTATGTATAGAATAATATTGCACGGCACATCTCTTTCAGAAATGAACTCAGATATATTAACCAAATAGAACTCAATACCATTAACCAATTAATTGAATGCACAGCTACAATTCACAAATCCACAGCACAAGTTTGATAATTAACCCAAATGTTAATTCAGAAAAAATACAACTCCTGAAGTTATAAGGCAGCATGGAACTCACATTTTCTATTTAAGACCTGACTAAGCAAGAAGGCATAAAGCTGTCCTGGAATTCGCTCCAGATCGGCCTCTTCCAACGCAGTTGTTACCTGACGGCGAGGGGGCGGCGTTGGCAAGGGGGCGGCGTCGACGATGGGGCGGCCTCGGCGCAGGGGCGACCACGGCGAGGGGGCGGCATCGGCGATGGGGCGGCATCGGCGATGGGGTGGCCTCAGCGAGGGGGCGGCGTCGAGGTTGGGGGGAGGCGCCGGAATGGGAGACAAAGCATCAAGGCTCGTGAGACAAAGCTAGCTAGGGTTTTGAGTGCTGGAGTGGAGAATGAATGATTTGGAAGAGTGGCCTTTTTATAGGGCTCCCCTATCAAGACGGTTCTAGTTTAGAACCGTCTGTTATAATAATATCACAAATGGTTCTTAAATAGAACCGTCTGTAATAGTATTTTATCGCAGACGGTTCTATATTAGAACCGTCTGCGATAGTATTTTATCGCAGACGATTATAGAACCGTCTGTGATGAACCTTGACATAGACCTTCATTGCTGAGGTAAAACCAGAGTTTGGATAATGTATAATGTATATGGAATTGTAGATGAAGTAATATCAGTAAAGGAAAGGAAACTTTATTAAATAAATTAGATGCATATATACACAAAGTTGTTTTGAATTTCAAGCATCTCATTACAAAAAACTCTATTATCTTCGAGAGTACAATTAAAATCATAACTCCACTTGCTTATTCTTTTGTATACAAATTAGCCCTTCGCGATGATCGACACGTGTGTAGCTAGCTTCCTCGGGTTGTTCTTCTTGGACTGTGATGCTCTTTCCGTTAGAAGGCAACTCATCAAATTGATTCTATTTTTCCTCATCTACTACATTCTCTACTCCGACAATCCTTTTTTTCCCTGAAGAACTACATGTCTCTTCTAGTTGGTGATGAGGCTTAACGGAGGCCCGATCTTTCGGTGAGATGGATAGCTATCGATTAGTGGAGATGACCCTCACGATCCAGGTTACGATTGAAACACGACCTACGCCAAACAATCACTGAACCAAACTCTGAGTTATTATTAACCGTGCCAAAACCTGGTTGACCTGATCACGAAGATCAATTCCTGCAAGCAATCAAGCACAAGCAAGAACAAAGCAAAAACAATCTAAAATTGCAAATATAATTGAAGTATTGATGTTGAGTTCTGAACCACGATATTGCTGTTGATCTCACCGAACAAGAGAATACCAAATAGTTTCACCAAGGAAAACTACAACTAAACAAAACCCAAGTTTTTAAAGCGGCGGCTACTGAGTATATAAGAGGAAGGGACGTGAGAGGGTCGTCCTAGGGTTGTGTGCAGCCAGGGGGCGTACACAACTTGGGCTTGGGCCCCCTCACGCTTATAAGGCCCAAAATAGCCCAAAACAGTAATATAGTTTATTGTTTCTATGATTTCGGTTGATCCACGATGAATCTAGGGCTAGGATCAGATCCATTTGAAAGGTCTTTTGTAAGCTTTCAATCAAGTACAAAAACTCTCCAATTGGACTCCGTATGCCAAAGTTATGCTTATTTTAATTCAGACTGGTATCTGGAGGCTGAATTGGATTCCAGAACGTGATGGATTCGATAGCTCTATCTTCTTGGCCCATGGATGACATGTTGGAGTTGGTCCAACTAGGTGTGGACGTATCCATAGTAGTGATGTCCTCATCATCCTCCCCTTCTTGAATTTGAGTCGTCCTCGACTCAAGCTCACCTTTTAGCTCGTCTTTAGCACAAAACATTATCACATATGTCCTGCATTTATTTAAATAAAATGGTAGCTCCGCCTCTTTATTTATAGGATTCACCTGATAATTATCCATATAACTCAACACTTCTTTCCGGCATATAATGGCTTGATGAAAGCTACCCCTCTTCGATGCTTCCTCCCCTCCTTGAAGGAAAACCATCCTCGGTTTTGGACAAGCTGGAAGAGAAATAACCAACAAAAAGAACAACGTGTACACAACATGTATGTATATATGTATATATTGCATATTTCATTGTTCTTTTGGATTCGCATAATGATATATACATAACAACAAATGAGGAAATCTGATTTAAGCAAAGCACCTTTCCTCACAATTTTGCAACTCAATTTGTGGTTATAAGTGAAGCATATAACATAAATATTAACAAGATTCAGTTTGCAACTTAATTTGCAAATATAAGTAAAGCACATATCTATCCCTGACGTTAGATAAAGAACTCATGTTTTGTAAGCCTTGTTCAATAACATCGATGGGCAAAACTACAAGTTTTGGTAACAAGCTTAGCTCATTCATATGACCAGATTGTAAACAAGCAATACCAAACCATTCCAACAACGGTGACAACATTTTAATGGGCTTCCACTCATCAACTACGACATGCTGATTTGTAATACAATTCAATGTTCTAAAATTCGAACAATAGCAAGCTTTGGGTATCACACATATCAGGAAAATTTGATGGTGCCGCAAATGAAATAAGTTGTAGCATGCAACTAGGATTGCCCAAAACAGCAAGCTTCAATTCAGCAAGTTTATCACAAGTTATGCATATTCTGTAAACAAGAAACTTGCCATTTATGCCATAATCTCCAAATAAAGACTTAAGAGATGAAATTTCAAAAATCTCATCCGTAGCACAATTCAAGTTAACAGGCTCATTCAACATGATATAGCACAAAACAGTGGCAGAGGATATTCTAGCTGTCACTTCCTTATGCGTAATCAACACCACATGATCAAAATTATAAGCATGCAATTCATCACATGGTTCTACAATAGTGGCACAAGATGGTAACTCACTAGAATTAAGTACAGTAGGAACATACTCACAAATTTGCTCCCTTTCTTGCTGTAAAATCAGATCTATACCATGGTCATTAGCACCCTCCTTAGAAGTAGTAGGTACCTCAAAATTTTCACTTGACAATGCAGGTATTTCAACTTTTAGCTCCCTATCTTCAGAAGTAACCTGCATATCAAATGGAATAGCAACAACAAAAACAACAGAAGTAGATTGGATTGCGTTAGTAGAATCATCCTCACATGTACTATCCTCTACTTCACTCGAATTTTTTGGTATTTCTTTCGCATGCTCGGGGTGTATGCTCTCATTAGGGTTTGGTGTAGTGCATGCAACAGGAGTAGTATTTAACTCTGTAGGAACTTGAAATGTGGTTGATTGTCTTCTCTGTATTTTTCTTTCAGCTTTATGTGAAAGATTAAGCAAGCATGACATAGAATTGAATTCTTTACAAGATATCATGATATGAATATCAAAATCTAGTCCACAATAAAAGCTATTCATTCGTGTCTTTTCGGTCTCTTCTAACCCACAATGCAAAGGTCTATGCTGAAATTCTTTGTAGTACTTATCCATAGTTTTACAACCTTGTTTTAGACATTGCAATTCATTCCGTAATTGGTGAGCAACATATGAAGGAACAAATCTAGCTCTCATAATTTTCTTCAATTTAATCCATGTGTTGATTTTTACGCATATAATCATTACAACAAAGAGCAGGAAAATTAGTAAATCCACTAGTAACAACCCTAACCTTATCATGCTCAGGAATTCCATGTTTGTCAAATGATTGTACTATAGCTAATCCCAAGTAAGATAACCTTCAGAATCATATTTACCACTAAAATTACGTACAATGAACTTACTTTTGGTACACGTGCTATGCCGTCGTACCTCCGGTAATGGTGAATCTTTGCTTGTACGTTCTTCGTATCTCGGAGTGTGAACTACCTCTTCTCCTAGGATGCTGTTGGCCCAAGGACTTCGACGTTGAGAACCTGCCATTGTTAGTGAAGACAAGAAACAAATCACAAATATATGTTCCTATCAAATACTAGGATTTGGTGATTCAAAGTCTCACACTAAAGCTTTTTCCAAGTTCTTACCAATTCTTACCATGCGAACAGGTGGTGACCGGCGGCTGGTTCGTGATAAGCACACTCAAGCTTGGCAAAGCGATTGCAAGGTGAACGGTACCTATTTGGCTAGTAGAAGGTGGAGCTTGGACAGGCAATATTTATTTCCTATGCAATCTGAATTCTAGTTATTGTAATGATAAGTAATGATCCAAAGTATAATTCACAAGGCCTAGTTGCCGATCTCAAAGATATAAGCAAATTTCAAGACAACACACATGCAAATATGATGGAACTTAAGGCAACCAATGGAATGAGCTAAATAAGAATAATTTCAGCACCAAAGCTCGTGTTGCATAAGTTATGGAGAGACGCTAGCTAATTGCTTTAGAAAAGGTAAAAGTGCACAAGATTTCTCACTAATTAATATAATTGCACAATCTAAAAATAATAAACACAAATAAGGTTTTGCTCAATGTAGTGTTGCCGGCCACTATTCTGTTTTCTTTTCTTCTTCTTTTTTTGGCTCTTTCTTTCTCTTTTCTTTCTTTGAGTGATTTTCGGCCAACACTAGTATGAACAAAGTTTTGGAATCCCTAACTTGATGTCGCAAGATATTATGATATGATAAATCAAGATTTTGCAATGTATCAAGTAAAGCAGCCCCAAGCAATATGAAATAGCTAGTCTCAATTGGGATCAACTCAATTGGGATCAAAGTATTCGCAAAGGATGAATTGGTTCTCAAAAGTATGTGTAGTGATATTTTTGGGGTTTTATGGATTGTGGATGCTACTAGATTCAACCAACTCAAAGGAAAAAAGCTAGAACACAAATTAAAGCAAGATACCCAAATTCAATGTTTCTAGGGCAGCAGAATTGTCGCCTAGATTAAAGCTTGAAAACAACCGAATTTGGATGGTTCACTATGGGTGGAGTTGAAGCTTATGTCCTCAGCTTTCGAAAGAGTACAAGAACATACAATTTAAAGCTCAGGGTGTGAAATTCATAGCTCAAAAACCGAACACCACAGAATAGCCCCAATTTCAGTTTGCGAGACCGATTCCAAATCTGGCTTAAATTCGGTTTGATAGAGTCCGAATCACAAAGGACACCCAAAAACGTTTTTGTAGAGGACTCTTCAAGGATTCAGGAAAGTACGAAAACATCTCAATCAGAGTTCGGACATTAGAATTATGATCAAAATACCGAACCGATCTGGATTGGAAGTACAACTTGCTTCACCAATTTGACGTCCAGATTAATCTAACTTAGGTATGGAATTAGAATCCGTGCCCAACTAGGTTTTTCGAGAGCTCATCCCCAGGTTTCAGGAAAATACAAGAACACGAGAATCCGACCTCGTATGAGAAAGTTATGAACAAAACAATGTACTGGACAGATTGAAATAAAAGCTACCAAAGGAAAAGTGATCAACAACTAAAACAAGGATTGTAATGGATCAAAACCTAACAAAACTCTCTAAAATACCAGATTGAATCTAAAGGTTGAATTTTTGTGGAGTAATTTTCAATTTGGGATAGAGAACAAAAACTAATCTGAGGTACTGAAATTCTCATCGATCAACGAAAGCTCTGATACCATCAGATGAGGCTTAACGGAGGCACGATCATTCGGTGAGATGGATAGCTTTCGATTAGTGGAGATGACCCGCATGATCTTGATTACAACCGAAACACGACTGACGCCAAAAATTGCTAAATCAAACTTCGAGCTGTTATCAACCGTGCGATAACTCGGTTAACCTAATCACGAAGATCAATTCCTGCAAGCAATCGAAGAACAAGAAAAACAAAGCAAAAGCAATATAAAATTGCAAATATAATTGAAGTATTGATGTGGGGTTCCGAAGCATGGTATTGCTGTTGATCTCTTTAAACAAGAGAATACCAAATAGTTTCACCAAGGAAAACTATAACTAAACAAAACCCTAGTTTCTAAATCGGTGACTACAGAGTATATAAGAGAGAGGGATGAGAGAGGGTCGCCCTAGGGTTGTTGCAGCCAGGGGGTGCACACAATATGGGTTTGGGCCCCCTCACGCTTACAAGGCTCAAAATAACCTAAAATAGTGATATAACTTATTGTTTTGATTATTCTGGCTGATCCGCGATGAATCTCGGGCTGGCACCAGATCCATTTGAAAGGTCTTGTTGTAAGCTTTCAATCAAGTACAAGAACTCTCCAATTGGACTCTGTATGCCAAAGTTATGCTCATTTTACTTCAGACTGTTATTTGGAGGCCGAATTGGATTCTAGAATGTGATGGATTCGATAGCTCTATCTTCTTGGCCCAAGGATGACGTGTTGGAATTGGTCCAACTAGGTGTGGATGTATCCAAATTAGTGATGTCCTCATCAGTTGGAAGGGTCGATTACATAGAATACTTGAACAGCTTGGTTAGCGAGTATGAATGGTTCATCGTGGTATCCGACGCGTGCGAGGTCGACAGTATTTACACTGTACTTGTCAACCTGCACGTGCTGGAGGTGGACCCAATGGCACCGAAATAAGGGGATCTTGAATACTACATAGTTGAGCTCCCAAATCTCCTCTATGAACCCATAGTAGGGGCTCCTCGTTAACCCAACAGTGTTGAACGCATCTATGCAGACACCGTTGTTCTAGTTTTGCTCTTCATATCCTGATCTCTCGTGTAAAATGTGTACTCATTTAAGTCGTATCCTTTCCATGTTACAACTGTAAATGTTGGCCCTTTTGCCAACCATGTGAGCGTATCACTTGACGAGGTCCCAGTGATGGGTCGCTCCTTCAGCCATCTGTTAAACTGAAGGTTATACTGTCTTGTGATCCAAGACTCTTGCCACGTCAGATTCTCTTGCCGTAGCTAGTGCTTATGCTCGTCGATGTACAGGGACACTACAGCCATGTGTTGCAAAACCGTGAAATGAGCTTGAGCATAGGCAGCCAGATCAGGCATGATTGCTTTCTTTCCGATAGTCCCGATGCCCTAGAGTCTCCCCTGATGGTGAGATTGAGGCACACCTATTGGTTTGACCTGAGCCATGTAATCGACGCAGAACTCTATGACTTCTTCGGTTGCATAACTTTCGACAATGCTACCCTCCGGTCGAGATCGATTCCATACGTAGGACTTGAGAATTCACATATACCTCTCGAATGGGTTCATGCTATGTAGGAACACAGGCCCGCATGTCTTTGTTTCTATCATAAGGTGAACAATGAGATGGACCATGATATCGAAAAATGACGAAGGGAAATACATCTCAATATTACATATAGTCATCACCACCTCAGCCTATAGAGCATCTTGAAAGACTATGTGGAGATCTACTCATGTTGGTGATGAGTAATTGAGTAAATTTGAGCTTGGTTTGCTGTAACGTCCCAAAATTTGGGTTTTCAAAAATCTTTTGTTTAGTTAATCTTTCAAAAAATCCCTGCTGATTTTCTCGCTTTAATAAAGCTTAATCTGGAATTTTCTAATGCTAAAACAATTTAATTTCACTAATATAAACTTCAATTAAAATAAATCTAGTTTTATTTGAGCTCATTGTGCTTAAAGGAATTTTCTGTAATTTTTTGAGATTTTTCGGAGTTCGTTTGGTATTCATTTGGATTTATTTGGAATTAATTTAAATTAAGCCTTTTGTTAAATTTAATTAAATACTGCAAAATTTTAAATAAAGTTTGGTTAAAATATTTTATTTGAGCTCCAAATGTCTTAAAATATTTTCAAGAATTTTTTTTAGAATTTTTATGGTATTTTTATTTTTCTAAACAAATTATTTTATTTTTGGAATTATTTTAATTCGGCAATTAGATTAAATCCGGAATTTCTTGGGCCCAATCCTTCCTCCATTCCCGCACCTCCACGTGTCAGCTCCCGAGCCGGCCACGTCACCGCCCAGCCGCAGCCCTCCGATCCCCATCCGAAGCACCAAAATGCGCCACGTCATCATATACTGTTCATTGCACCAGGTGTTCGATCCGAACCGTTTTCGATCCAAATTTGGTTTTTCATCTTGTTTCCTTGCATAGCACGACTTCTAAGCCTATATAAATGTTCTTAGACCCCTCCCACGCACCCCTAATACCCAGAGCACCTCCCAAACCCGTACCTCTTCCGGTGCGCCGCCCTCATCGGCCGAACTTGGCATCGCGTTCCCCATTGTTCCTGTGATTTTTTCTGAAATAAACTTGTGTCATCTCGTGCCTTATGGTCTAATCTACCTCTCCACCAAATTTGGTACAGTTTCATCCACAAAATCAAAATTTACGTCCGTTCCAATCTCCAATCTTGTCATCGCCCATTCTCCTTCGTTTTTGCGAATTTGACCGTACCCTTTTTACGGTAGACTTATCTTGATGTCCTCTACACGGTGCTCACCCTAACTCAAGGTTTTGTCAACAGATTTCTGCAGAAAATTCAATCTTCCCCGATTAGACTGCGTACGTACATCTGAAAACTTCCTCGTACGTTCCCTGTTGATCCAAAACTTAAAACTCCCATCCTTTCATGTCATATTGTGCCTTAGGATCCTAGATAGCTCTCTGTAAAATTTGGTTAGGTTTCATCCATTATTTTAATAGTTATGACCGTTTGATCTATTAGCTTTAGCAGCCGTTCATTGGTAGTTTGTGATCTGTCCATTGGGTTGCCACCAAATGCACTTATACCATTGATCTCATCTCACCGCATTCTACGTGGTGCTCATTTCTCCTTTGCTGTTGCATCAACCGAAAATTTTAATATTCGTTAGCCGCCACCTTTCGTCAGTGCCGCGCGCCGTCTTTTGCCGCCAACCATCTTAGTTCGCCTTTGTCATGTCATCATGTCCAGTAGTCCATCATTCTCTGGTTTTCCCATCTTTAGAGTTCATTTGGTCTTCGGTTGCCATCAATGCCATATTCTAGAATCTACCCGTCGTCTTTGATCTAGTCCCTTTCATTATCGGATCTTGTTTCGATTAGCCACCCTTGGTAATCTTTTATCGCAGAGCCAACCCTATCTATCCTATCCCCCTATGCCAAGTGGATCTATCCGCGAGTTGTTCCTCTCAAACCCTAACTTAACCTTGGGTCCAATCTGTCGTTGACGATGCATCATGTCATGTAAACCTTGCAACTCGCAGATCAATCCTGAGCCATATCATAACCTTGCTACCATATCATTGTACCGACAATCGACATCTTATCTTTGCATGAGTGTCCGTCATTAAACCGCTATCATCGCATGTGTGCATACACGCAAAAGCCCTAGTGCAATATCATCATCCTCTCTATCGCCTTATTGTAATCTAACCCCATCACCTATGAGTTTAGCCTTGTCTTCATTTCCTCGCTGCCTTGTCATCGTCAAGCCTCTTGATCGAATAATGACTGAACACAGATCGAATCGCATGAATGTCGACCCCACTTGTACATGTACTATTCTTGAAAATCTAATCTGCTATTGACCTAGAAGTCATTCATGAACTTGGTCGATAGACCATTGGCCATATGTCATATCGTTGTGCCATATCTAATCTATTAGTCTATCTTTCTTTTGTTTGACTATGTATCTGTTTAGTCAACAAAAGTTAACATTGAGATTCAGTTTAGTTCATTGTGAATTAATGTATCTTTATGGACCCGGTTTATAGATCGAGAGCCCATATGTCATTGTCTATACAATCAAGATAATAAATTTAGATGAAATATTCTTTGGAATATTATTCTTTCTTTCTCAATTATCAGTCTTTTCCTTTTCGGTGTATTCCGAAAGCTCATTCTCTTTTGTCTAATCTCTGATCTAATCCATTCAAGTTCCTAAATCCATCTAAGCCTTTGTGATCCAATACTATCCGTTCTCAATTTGGATTTTATTTTATTTATCTTTTGAGTTGGTTTGTACTTGCTTCTTCTTTAATCGTTAGATGCATCGTCCGGAAGTTGTTCTAAGGAGTTGAAGATTAAGAAGGTAAAGATTGAAGATCGAAGATCAAGAATCAAAGATAAAGATTAAAGAACAGTAAAAATCGCAAGGGCCAGGCAAGTTGTGCTTTGATCATGTTGAACCCATGTTTGCAAAGATGCTACTTTATTGGGATTTAGCTATTTAACCTATTTATGTGCATGTTATTTCATGTGTAGATCTGTTTTCAAAATAAATTGGGATTTAGCTATTTAACCTATTTGAGTATACCCTACCTTGCCATTGTATGCCATGATCTAATTGTTACCTGAGGATGGTTAATTAATAGTTGGTTAATACTGATAATCAACATGGGCTGGTTAGACCGTCGTAGATTGCTTAGCCATGCCATGTCATCACATGTGTTGAATCATCACTGATTAATCTTGAATAATGGAATATGGAACAATGTTATGAACTTGTGTCATGTGTGGTCACACAATGAGATTGCGTTGTGGTGATGAGTGGATGTCACGCAACAAGGTTGACTTGTTGATAGCATGTGGTGCTTGGTAATCAAGTGGGGTGGTAATGATTTAGATTGGGTCAAGTGGCGAGAGGCAGTGTGCCAAGGTGGGCTAGATTTGGCAAAGGGTATGTGGAAGTCTTGCCCAAGTCACCCTAAGGACTTAACCTTGCAAGCCTTTGACCTGAGTCTTACTTGCAACCATACGTCTGGAATGGGACAGCCTAGCCGACTAATTTGTGATGTCTAGATTACGGTACTGTTGTGGTGTATAGTGAGTTCTGGGTGTACGAGTAGACTCACATGGCGCAAGATGGCGGCTCGGAGTGTGGTAACCAGTCCCTTCCGTGTTGAAACCTCAGCGAGAAGTACATAGTCTAGACAGAGCATTGTAAAGGCTTTGTCATGATTACCCTGCCGGCACACCAAAGGAAGTGTGCTAATAGCTTGGCAACAAGGGACGATCATGTCGTGTGGGTAAAGTGCATAACCTCTACAGAGTGTAAAATCTATTCGAATATCTGTGCTCGCGGTATTGAGCAATGCTCGGGAATTACAGTCAAGGGTTAGACTTTTGTTAAACAAAATTTATTGGGATGGCAGGATGCCATGGAAAGTGGAAATTAACTTAGGATTGGAAACTTGGTTTACTTGTCAAATGTTGAATCTATCAATTATTATAATTTGTTTTACTGCAATTTTATTTTTTTACTGTATTCTTTTATAAATGCTGCTTTACTGCAAAATAGCCATGATAGCCATACCTTTGTAGTAAGCCATCATATAGAATACTAGACTTGCATTCTGTGCACAACTTGTTGAGTGCTTTATGTACTCACCCCTTGCAACACACAAAATCATCAGTTGAGGAGAAGACTACAACTTCGAAGGAGGAGAAGTTCCACGAGGAGGCGAATATCTACGAGTTGAACCTTGTCAGTTGACGGTGGCATATTGATGGGATTCATCGACGTTCTTCATTCCGCTGTTGTTTATTTATTTTGAGTTGAAGCCACCAAGGCTTCACAAGTGTAAGTTTGACCTTAAGGTCATTCAATAGTTCTATATTAATAGATGAAGTCTTTATTTATTATTCCGCTGTGTATGATTGTGATATTTCATCTATGTTGAGACTGTGTGTACTAGCATGATCCTGGACTAGTGTTGAATACACAGAGGGTCCGGATTTGCATATTCGGGTGCTGACATTTGCTCTGGTTTGAGTTTGATTTGAATTGAATTTTCAATATGAAGCAATTTGAGTTGTGTCTGCCAAGGCGGCACTACTGGCCATGTGGGAGCGGTAGTGCCAGCCGAGCGACATTACCCGCTGAGGGGAGAGGTAGTTATATTCCGGAGAGGGTATTCGCTGGTGTTTTAGGCAAGCGGCACTACCGGTCATGTGGGAGAGGTAGTGCCAGCTGAGCGGTACTACCGGCCCCAAAGAGCAGTAGTGCCGACCTATTGAGCGAATGTTGAAATTGATTTTTGAAATTGTGTGAGATATATTCCATATCAATTTGGACATTGCTATGTGATGTGTTTCCTTATTTTTGATGGTTGTAGGTCGACGGAGCTAGATCACGGTGAGGCGAAGGATGATCGGGACTAGGCGAAGGATGATCGGGACTAGGCGAGGTGCGCCGGAGGTTCAGACGATCGGGGATCGCCAAAAGATGATCAAAGACGAAGTCATGGCAAGCCGTAAAGACAAGGAATGGACGAGATGCTAGCTAGGCAAAGCATGGATCAAAGAGGGCCATTGGATCTTGGTCTAGCTGATAGGTTAGCGGGTCTAGTTAGTGTGCTTTGAAAACCGTGCAAGAAAACCCATAATGTATGTGGGTTTTGGGTGAGACCTTGCATGGATGGTTGAGTGGGTTAATCCTAGCCCTTGATGAGTGCTCTAGAGTTTAGAAGCTCATCAAAGGGTGGTAGGTGGCCCAAGAGTAGTATAAATAGAGGGGTAGGGGTAGCCCTCCTCATCTTGAAGGTTTTTGAGGTTGTTGTGCTCCTTTGAGCTTTGCCCACTTTGTTGTGAGGCTTTGTAAACATCCATTCCAAAAATGAAAGTTTAATCCATTCCTCTCAATTCTGAATTTACTTTCCGCATTTACATTCCGCACTTAAATTCAGTCCTTACATTCTTGCAATTTACATTTATGCAATTTGGATTTGCCTCCCCTCCTTCTACATTCTTTTGGATCTTATGCTGAGGATGTATGATTGATGGATGAGTCTTATTCAGACCATATCCCAATCATCTAGGCAAGTCTTGTATTCTTTCTTACAAGAAACTGATTTTTGTTCTTGTTGGAAGATTGGGGTTTTGGATGTTCTTGTCTTGTGTTCTAGCCTGCTATGACATGTGGGAAGCCATCTATGATCATCTTGGCATCAAGAACCCACGAGCTAGCTAGGTGTCAAGTTTTTGTTCATGAACCCATTTTTGTGCACCCTTCCATAAATTTGAAAAAGGTTGGAATTTTGACGTCGATTCTTGCCATCGCCGGTTGGTACCGGTTCCTGATATCCATAGGAAGGTGTCCACAAAGTTTCATTGAGTTTGAATTAGTGGATCAAAAGAGTCCTCGATTTTTCTTTCTGAACTCGCGCTAAAATCATTGTTCATATGCTTGTTTTACTGTAGCTACAGTAACCCCGGTAGTGCCGACTGCAGGCTGAAATTTGTCAAAACTGATCCTTCCGTCTTCGTTTGATAACTAAGTATCTTGGCTTGGTCTCTTTTGGTGAAGAATTGTATTTGTGATCTTCTTTGGGGGATCAAATTTAATTTGGGATCATTCATGCCCCCTCTGATCGCCATCTCGATCCTTTACATCTAGTGCTTCAGGATCGATGACCTTCTGAGCAATTGTGTTAAAGAAATAACACAGTCTCGTGATTGTCTCCCGGACCTTGACTCGTAAAATACTTCTAATTGCCACAGGGAGCATTTGTGTCATCAGCACATGACAATCATGAGACTTCTGCCAATTAATTTTGAATCTTGCATCGAAATAAGTCTCTTCATGTTAGAGGAGTAACCGGACGGAACTTTCACACCATACAAGCACTAGCACAGTTCAGTTCTCTCAGCCTTAGACAAAGTGTAACAAGCAAGTTCGCAGTATATTCGGCCTGTATCGGTCTCTTTCGGTGCTAACTTAGGTCTTATGCCCATATCGACCAAGTCAATCCGTGTATTGATACTGTCTAGAGTTGATTTTCCATTTTGAAAGTCACGAATGGAGTCATACATCACGGCCCAAGGCTTCCTGATATGGCAGAAGGTGAAACTCCCATATGAGGTTCCTACTGATGAAAACATTGAGGCAAACGCTAAGGCAAGGAAAATCCTTATACAGGATCTTAGCCACAGTGAGTATGATAGGATCTCTCACCTTCGTTCTGCTCATCAGATTTGGGTGATCCTCGATCCTTATCATGAGGGCACTACCCAAATCAAGACGGTGAGACAGGACAAATTTAAGCGTAAGTACAAAAAGTTTGATCAACACGCTAGTGAGAGTCTTGACAAGTGCTTTGGTCATTTTATGAAGATTTTGAGCGATCTCTGAGCAGTCGGTTGCATATTCCCTGACTCGGATAATGCTCGACATTTCTTGACTGCACTGGATCTTCGAGTTTGGGAGATGAAAGTGACCACCATCAAGGACACTACCGACTTGTCGACTTTGACTCTTGATGGGCTTTACTCCCGTCTCAAGACTCATGAGATCGACGTTGTCTCTCATAAGATGAAATCCCAATCGATGGCCTTGATCACTGATCCCACTGGATCTTCCCTTGATCTTTTCGTTGGTTTCTCCCTCTCTGCCCTTTGCAAACTAAGCAATGATCAACTGAAAAAATTTCCAGAAAATAAGCTTGCTCTTTTGGCTCGCAAATTTTCTCATGCATACAAGAGGGTGAGAGAGAGGAAGAGAGGTAGCATGATCACTTTCTTTAAGTGTGGTGGCCCCAACCACATTCGAGCTAATTGCCCCAAACTGGAGAAGGCAAAGAATGACACCGGCGGTTCGGCAATGAATGACTACATCGATAAGAACCGCAACAAGAAGCCTCCAGTTCGCGAGCCGGCGAGTGAGAAGAAGTACCGCAACTTCTCCAAGAACAAGAAGCTCTTCCACCGCATCCTCGCCGTACTTGATGACATCAACCTCTCCGACACAGAGACATGGAGCGATGATAGCGAGGATGAACCGCAAGAGAAGAAAGACGGCGATGACTTCTCTGGCATGTGCTTCATGGTTGACACCAACGGCATCAGTGACTCCGAGCTCTACAGTGATTCGGACGAGGTACCCTCCTATGACCAGCTCAATGAAGCTTTCTGCAAACTAGGGAAATTTCATGCTAGAGCTAGAGCTAGGTGTATGGAGCTAGAGAAGGAAGTAGATACCTTGACTCGGGAGTTAGCTTCTCTTAGATCTTCTCCCTCTCGAGTCACTGATGACTGTTCTTTGTGTGATGCTCTTCTTGTGGAGTTGGAGAACCTAAGGACTATGCATGATAGTGTGTTGTCTGAACTAGATAGTCTTAGGTTGAAGAATGCTAGCAATGAATCTGTTGATGCCACGTCTATAGATGCTAGTTTTCTTCATGCTCACTCTACTCCTTATTGTGCTAATTGCCCTAAATTGCTTGCTGAAATTAATGCCATGAGCGATCACCTTAGGAAGCTCTCTTCTAGAAACGATGAACTTGAAATGCATGCTTCTAAGGACCAAGTCAGCTCATGTGAGGGCTGTAGGCAACTAAAACTTGACAATGAGTCTCTAAATGTCAAGTGTGCTAAACTTGCTAAGGACTTACTAGATAAGTCACAAGAAAGTTACTTGCGATGTGCTGAGATTGAAATTAGAAGACCAAGCCCATAGGATTAGAAATGCGTCTTGTGTTTCTTGTGAGGCCCTCAAGATTGAGGCAGCCGTGCTAAAGGAGAAAAATGCACGTGCTGAGAGAGCTTCCCTTTCTGGATCTTCTTCTTCCTCTCTTCCCTATTCTTCATGTGCCTCTTTCTTTAGGGAGTATGAGTATCTCATGAGCACTCTCAAGAAGTTTGTAGGAGGCAAGAAGTTTAATATCAATCTAGACCAATCCAAGATTAGCAGATTTAATCCACCATTGTGCGTGGCTCCAAGAGTGGTGAGATTGTGGTAGCTCGCAGAGTGAGTATTACTGTGTTTAGGTCTGGTGGGGTTGTCCATGGGACTTCTGATCAGAAGGTTGTTACTTCTATTGCTTCTGCCTCTAGCAAGGCGAAGTACACATGCACCTTCTGTTAGAAGGTTGGTCACCTAGTAGATTTCTGTTTCAGGCGCGCCAAGATCACTCGGCGTGAGCGTGTCGTTGCTCTTAGTGGTATTCGTGGTTATCCCCAGACCTTGAGTGCTCCTAAGGCACGCATTGCTTCTAGACAGGTTAGAGAGTCGTCTGTTTTTGGGTAGCATCCAGGACTTGGTTTTCATGTGTTCAATCCAGTTTTAGTCGTGGAGCTGCTCATGATCAGTCTTTTTGCCGTCCTCTTGATATTCCTCGTTCTTCTCATCGAGGTAGATATCAGCGGCGTGAGGTTTTTCTGGTAGGAGTTTTAGGCAGCTTCACTAGGGTGGTCCAGCCTTTGCACCATGGCGGCCCAACCCAGTTCCAGCTCCTAGATCATCTACTAGAGTTGCTACTGATCTTGTTAGGGTTAAACGTCAGAGAGACACTCGAGTCCAGTCTTCTTCTATGGCTTGTACTCTGAGGCGTCGTGTGGTTCAGTATTGGGTTCCCAGGTCTTCATTCGATCCTAGTACCGAGTCATCTTTCTCTCTTATGTCTTGATCAGGTTCGTCGAATGGGGAAGGGAGATGTTTGGATTGTCGACTCCAGTTGTTATCGTTATATGACCGGAGATTCTCGTTGGTTCTCTTCCCTAGTCCGAGCTCCCGGTGATGAGTTGATTACTTTCAGGGATGCTTCTTCAGGTAGAGTCATTGCTAAAGGTACCATCTGCATAAATGAAAATTTTATTCTTAAGGATGTTGCCTTAGTAAGTTAGCTGCAGTATAACTTGCTCTCTATTTCTCAACTTATCGATGACTCTTTCGAGGTGAGTTTTAAGAGTAATGCCTATAGAATCCTCGATTCATCAAGAGGGTTAGTTTGCGGGATTTCTAGATTTGGGAGAGTCTTTCGTGCTGATTTTTCTGTTTCTTCTTGAGAATCTCTTCGGTGTTTGATTGCTTCAGAGTCCCATGATCTCTCTTTCTGGCATAGCAGACTTGGTCACATTGGATTTGATCATTTGACCCGAGTTAGCAGCCATGACCTCATTCGTGGTTTGCTCAAACTCAAAATGGCAAAGACTTAGTTTGGTCTCTCTGCCGACATGGCAAGATGGTTTCTCCTTCTCATCCCCCAGTCACTATTGTGATGACTGATGCAACAAGACATCTTTTACATATGGACACTGTTGGTCCAGCTAGAGTGCAGTCAGTGGGTGGGAAGTGGTATATTTTTGTTATTGTTGATGATTTTTTGAGGTCCTCTTGGGTATTTCTCATGACCTCGAAGGATGAGACTTTTACCCATTTTAGGGGTTTGGTTCATAGGTTGTCTTTTGAGCTCTCTAGTGCCCTACGAGCTATACGCAATGACAATGGCACGGAGTTCAAAAACTCCTATTTTGAGAGATTCTGTGTGGAGTCTGGTTTAGAGCACCAGTTCTCCTCTCCCTACATCCCTCAGCAAAATGGCATAGTGGAAAGGAATAATAGGACCCAGGTAGAGATGGCCAGGACGATGTTAGACGAGTACAATACTCCTAGAAAGTTTTGGGCTGAGGCTATAGCTACTGCTTGCCATGTTTCAAATCACGTATTTTTTAGAGCACATTTGCACCGTACTTCTTACGAGTTGAGGTATGGGCGAAAGCCTGGTGTTTCTCATTTTCGTGTGTTTGGTTGCAAGTGTTTCATTTTAAAGTCTGGTAACCTGGATAAGTTTGAGTCTCGCTCTTCTGATGGTATCTTTTTGGGTTACTCGACTTCTTCTCGTAGCTATAGTGTCTGGAGTTGCGATGCGTATAGGACCATAGAGACCTGTGAGATGACTTTTGATGACTTTTGATGAGGCAAGCCCAGGAGCTAGACCTGACATTTTAGGCTCTTCTTCTACCTCCGAGACCATCTTTGTAGAGGATGAGGATGATGGAGATGATGGTGTTCCACCTGATCCAATCCCCTCTACACCTGAGGTGCCATCTGTTTTCATTTCTGCACCTCAGGAAGACCAGCCCTTGCCTTGTGACTCTCATGCAGCTAGTGGCTCTGCTCCTACCTCTTCTGTGCATGAGGTAGATGCCACTTCTACTTCTGGACCTCTCCGTCATATTCAGCATTATCATCCACCTGATCAGATCATCGGTGATCTGTTTGAGCGGGTCACTCGCTCAAAATCAGGTTTATCCAGTTTCTACCTTCACTCTGCCTTTGTTGCCTCGTTTGAGCCGAAGGATGTGACTCATGCATTATCTGACGAGTCTTGGATTAATGCTATGCATGAGGAACTTGAAAACATCGAGAGGAACAAAGTCTGGCAGCTATAGAGCGTCCATCTAATCATAATGTCATTGGGACCAAGTGGGTGTTCAAGAACAAGCAGAGTGAGGATGGGGTTGTCATTCGCAACAAGACTAGGCTAGTTGCACAGGGTTTTTCTCAGGTTGAGGTCTTGACTTTGAGAAGACCTTTGCTCATGTAGCTAGACTAGATGCTATTAGGATCCTGCTTGCATTTTCTGCATCCCGGAGCTTCAAGCTCTATTAAATGGATGTCAAGAGTGCATTCCTCAATGGCTAAATTGAGGAATATGTTTATGTCAAACAAACTCCAGGATTTGAGAACCTCAAGTTTCCAAGTCATGTATACAAGCTTTTCAAAGCTTTGTATGGACTGAAACAGGCCCCCAGAGCATAGTATGAGAGGCTCAAGTCTTATCTTCTTAGACATGACTTCAAGATGGGTGTAGTAGACAAGACTCTGTTCATCAAACACCATGAGTCCCATTTTCTTCTTGTCCAGATTTATTTGGACGATATCATTTTTGGTGGCTCATCTCATTCTCTTGCGTCTCAGTTTTCTGAGGTGATGAGCACAGAGTTTGAGATGAGTATGATGGTCGAGTTGAGCTACTTTCTTGGCTTCGAAATCAAGTAGACTCGGGAGGGTATTTTCCTGCACCAAGGTAAGTACACTCGGGACCTACTGAGGCGGTTTGATATGTCTGATGGTAAGCCGGTGATGACTCCTATGGCCCCCATTGTTGTCCTCGAGCCTGACGAGAATGGTGAGCCTGCTGATCAAAAGGAGTTCTGGAGTATGATCGGCTCCCTCCTGTACCTCACTGCTTCGAGACCGGACATACATTTCGATGTGTGTTTGTACGCTCGATTTCAAGCTTCTCCTCGTGCTTCTCATCGCCAGGTGGTGTGCGCATCTTAAGGTAACTTCGTGCTACCACTGATTATGGTATTTGGTACTCTTCTTCTTCTTGTCTGTCCCTTCGAGCCTTTTCCGATGCCGACTTTACTGGCTGTAGGATAAATAGGAAGAGCACTTCTGGCACTAGCCAATTCATTGGCACTTCTCTTATTTCTTGGTCGTCTAGAAAGCAGTCCGGAGTTGTACAGTCCACCGTTAAGGCCGAGTATGTTGCTGCAGCCTGTTGCTGTTGCCAGGTTCTCTGGATGAGATCGACCTTGCAGGACTTTGGGTTAGCTATAGCAAGTGTTCCACTTTTTTGTGACAATACTTCTGCTATTTGCATTGCTAAAAACCCAGTACAGCATTCTAGGACCAAGCATATTGATATTCGATATCACTTCCTTAGAGACCACATGGAGAAGGGGGATATCGCGCTTCAGTTTGTAGAGTGACCTCCAGTTAGCCGATATCTTCACCAAGCCCTTGGATAGCTCCAGATTTGTTGCCTTCAGGAGTGATTTTGGAGTCGTGAGCCCTTATGACCTATCGTGAGGGGGAGCTGGTTTGTATATTATGTATAATATATTTTCTTCCAGTTTTTCCTTTCTTTGTGTTTCTACTAGGTGATTTAGAGCTTATTTTCCTGAGTTGAGTTCACTCACTTAGACTTCTGGCATGCTTTGCATGGACCTCTCATCTCGTGCTTTAGGTTGCTGTCATGTGTGAGTAGCTGTTCTCTCTTCTCTCTAGGTTGAGTTCCCTCACAATCTTATAAGTCTAGAAGGTGTTGGGCCCCCTGGGTAGAGAGGGTCTGTGTGCACTCCTTAGTTTGGGATCTATAGTGAGATTCCCTATGTCAGTCACTGGGGAAGATGAGAGCGAGTCTGAGTCGTAGTGAGTCTCTTCTATCTTTTCTATGCTCAAATGCCATCCAGTTTGCAGTTTCTCTCTTCCTCTCGTCATTCTGTATTTCTGGTTTCGATTGAGTTCAGTTGGATCTTTCTTGAGCTTAATTCTGCTAGTAACCCAACTTGAACCAGATTTGTGCTTAAAATTTATTCACTTGTTGAGGGGGAGTTTGGGAATCTGTTCATGCATTGCATTTAGACTAAATTTTCTGTTTTATGAGCTTTGTCTATTATGCAATTGATTTCTTCTTCATGCTATAGACCATGCTATTTATTTGAAGAAAATTATCTTGCAAACCTTGCTAAAAATTGAAAAATAAGCTTTAAAAGAAAAACTTGATGAAACATATTGTTTTTACTTGCTAAGTTTCTTTTCTAGGTGTAATTGTCATGATTTGTGAAATTTTGGAGTTCTCTAGAGTCCCTATAGCAACTTGGGTGAAACTTGTTTGATCCATACTTGAGTCCTTCTTTTGCTCATAAATTAATGTGCTAAAATGAAAATTAAGCAAAATTGACTCTATTTGTGCGCATTGGACTCCACACCTCGTATTCACAAGACTGCTTCCCATTGCACCTGGCTTGAGTCAATCGCTTTAAAAAATAATGCAAATAAAAAAACATATGTGAGTAAAGAATGCAAATAATGTTAAACATTTGCACTCTGCTATGTGGAGGTCTAGTCATGTTGGTGATGAGTAATTGACTAAATTTGAGCTTAGTTTGCTCTAATTTAAGTTTTATTTAAATTAGATTTTCAATATGAAGCAATTTGAGTTGTGTCTGCCAGGGCCGGCACTACCGGCCATGTGGGAGCGGTAGTGCCGGCCGAGCGGCAATACTGGCCGAGGGGAGCGGTAGTTATATTCCAGAGAGGGTATTTGCTGGGGTTTTAGGCGAGCGGCACTATCGGCATGTGGAGCGGTAGTGCCGATCGAGCGGTACTACCGGCCCCAAAGGGCGGTTGAGCCGGCCTATTGAGCGAATGTTGAAATTGATTTTTGAAATTGCGTGAGATATATTGCATATAAATTTGGACATTGCTATTTGATGTGTTTCCTTGTTTTTGATGGTTGAAGGTCGACAGAGCTAGATCATGGTGAGGCGAAGGATGATCTGGACTAGGCGAGGTGCGCCGAAGGTTCAGACGATCGGGGATCGCCGGAAGATGATCGGAGACGAAGTCGTGGCAAGCCCTAAACTCAAGGAATGGACGAGATGCTAGCTAGGCACTGCATAGATCAATGAGGGCCATTGGATCTTTGTCTAGTTGATAGGTTAGCGGGTCTATTTATGTTAGTGTTATGCCCTTGAGGCAATCATTTAGATGATTGTAACATGACTATGTTTATGAATAATAATATGATTATTGGTCTAATGAATGTATATCATTGTATTGATCAACAAGTATGTGACTTGCTTATGAAGCTCTTTACTTATTGATGTAATTCGATAAATATCTCTGATTGGATATCATCGTATAGGACAACGATGAATAGATCAGCACATATAGTGATCGATGATCATGCTTCATAGATCATGAGATATGGAGATATCATCTATACATTGTGGACGCATGTTGAAGAACATGGGTTAGATAGACCCGCCATGGGACACTGCGAGAATGTTACATTCTTATGTGTCATCAGTGTATCTCATACATAGTAGATGTATGATCCTTAGACCTGATATTGTCATATTCCTTACATGTGTAATAGTTTTCCTTGGGGCTATCAAACACTACTTCCTAACCGGATAGTTATAAAGGTAGCTTTCATGTTTACTATGAAGCGTGCGAGAGGAAGTGAGCGATCAAGATGGAATTTGCCACTCCAATGAAACGGATATATATGACAAGGCCACTCGTGTGATATGATTAAGGAAGTGCATGGCCATGCCATGATTGAGGAGTCAATCACAATTATTAATATATCACGAATACGAGAGATGGATTGAATCATCAAAGGATGACATGCTTCTCGCCTTGAGTTCAATCTTCATATACTTGGCAAAGGGATTATTACATGAGTACTTTTGATAGGTTCTGTCCGATTTGATCATAGTATATTTGGGAGTTGGCAGGCTTTGCAAGGAGCCGCTACCAACTATTGGATTGAAAAGGAGTTTTTCGAATTCATGTCCAAACGTACGTGAACTTGCAAGGTCACACACTTAATGGGCTGGGACGCATTAATTTGGATTGGATCCGTAATTAATGGACCTCGTGGGCTTAGCACTCTAATGGGCCCTGGTTTAGGGTTTCATCTCGTGGCTATATAAGGAGTGGAGGAGGGTGGGCGCAGTGTGTGCTTTCCACGGTTTAGAAGATTTTCACCTGAAACCCTAACCTCCTCCTCTCGCTGCCCCTACCGAGTGACCTAGTGCTTGCACACTGACGCACGGCGTTCCATGCCCTGGACTACTGCGGTGACGCTGCTGCGACTGCGGTGTGGGAGGACGATCCATAGAGAGGCAAGGACGATCCACTCCTTCGACGCAACGACTGCGACAAGGACGATTCACTACATCGACGCGTGAAGGATTCCGCAACTGCGCGTCTAGTGGTAATTTACACTACTACACAAATATACATCACAATCGGTTCTTTTTCGTCATCACAGTCGGTTCTGGTGGTGACACAAAGCCATGAGACAGAGATGAGGCGGGCATTATTACAGTCGGTTCTTACCCGATAGAGATGATGGTATTATCTCTATCGGTTCTTTGTAAGAAGCGATAGAGATGATGGTATTATCTCTATCGGTTCTTTGTAAGAAGCGATAGAGATGATAGCTCATCTCTATCGCTTCTTACAAAGAACCGATAGAGATAATACCATCATCTCTATCGCTTCTTATAAAGAACCGATAGAGATGACCATATCATCTATATCGCTTTTTTCAAAGAACCGATAGAGATAATACCATCATCTCTATCGCTTCTTATAAAGAACCGATAGAGATGACTGTATCATCTCTATCGCTTTTTAAAAAGAACCGATAGAGATAATATACTCATCTCTATCACTTCTTTGAAAGAACCGATAGAGATGAATAACCTCATCTCTATCACTTCTTATAAAGAACCGATAGAGATGAGTTCATTATCCCTATCGCTTCTTTCAAAGAACCGATAGAGATGACCGTCACATCTCTATCATTTTCTTGTGAGAACCGACAGAGATGAAGGGGTGTGGTGTGCTATCACATTCTAATAAGCACATATTCCACACAATATGCACATATCACATTCACACAGAAATTACAGACAACATATCACATTCAAAGAACATGAACACTTTGTTACAACAAACACATATCACATTCATTAACAAAATAGAACGTAAACATGCTTAACCATAAGTACACATGCAATCGCATTCAGATATGTAATATTTGTTCACATCTGGTCTAGTAGGAGCTTTTGGGATCTCTAAATCGTCCGTCCTCCGACAAGCATTCTATCGATTACCAGCGGCATAAGTGATCTCGTATCTTGTTGAGTGCGATCTTGTCTACACTCTTACGGGGAATAACGGTAAGTCGCAAGATAGAAGCGAGTGCTCTAATTTGAGTTTTCAAATTTGCATGTGAAAGACTAATTGTATATGCATGTACTACCTCGGAAGCAGTGCGAGCCGACAATCAAGATCACCATGTGTTGCATGACATACAAACCACAGCGATCGTCGCTGCCACATTGATGACAACGTGAAGAAAGAAAAATAAATTAAGAGACAAAGAAAATATATCGGAAAATCTAAATCTTATATATGATAGCAACTTGTACCTTGAAGCGGACATACTCGACTTGGAGCCCTTTTTGTCGTCGTGTGTCCCTCACGCTTGACGTATTCCTTGAAACCCCTATATACATTGGAAAGATGTCGTTGAGTAAAAAAATAATGATTGTAGTTAAATACGAAAATGTTAGATAAGAGTGGTGCACTTATCTTGCTCCAAAGGAGGCTTGATCGCGTAGGCCATCGGTCTCTTATCAACCGAATTAAAGTGTACACTTTGTTGTCTCTCGGAAGAACACGAGTAGAACCCAATGGTTGCTTATTAAATGGTATCGTGAAGAAAATAAGTTCACATACGGTTTGGTGTGTAGAAGTAATTGAGCAGTGAAGTAGTACTTACTCCTCGTGGTGCGGGAATAGAATGAAGTCCTTCTTGACTCGACTTGCAATGCCCTCTTGATGTAGCGGCAACCCATTCGGTTGAAGCCTAGCCATCGTCGCGGACACAAGCTCGTGGTCGCGAACCCAACTAGTTGTCGATTCGTCACGACCCGCTGCCTCATCGCCTCGCAACTTCGCATTGAATGTTAAAAAGTGTAATGCAAAATTCTATGGAAGTCATAAAGTCGTGCAGCGTGGTGCGATACTCACGGCGTCGAGGATCGTCTGATAGAAATATCGATGGCTATCGGTTGAGTACAGACGAGCAGATCCTCAAAACTAGCGGGAATGTCCCATCCTCCTCGCGGTGGAAATGTCCTTTACGTATCTAACATTGAAGTCGACACGCTCGCTATCTTCGCTTTGTCAATGTACCATCCATGGGTATCGAGTCCATATGCCTAGGCGTTCAATTTCTTTGGGAGGCGAAGGGCTTTCCATGTCGTAGGCCTTAAATTCATAAGGCTTCACCGTGGTGCGTCTTTGGCTCTCCTTTACGGGCGAAGGAGTCTCCGAGGCCAGGCGATGGGCTTTTCATATACCGAGTATTTGTGGCCTTTGTGAGCCTAGCCTTTTAGCAGAGGCCTCTAGTGGTTACGTGGTTGTCGTGCTAGTCCTTTTATGCACCAGCTCTGTACTTTGTGCGGGGCTCGTCACGATCGTGGGAGCGGCGCAGTGCGGTAGGAACCTACAAAGCAGCGCGCATAATTAAGTAACTTGTTGCAATACTCTGGAATGGTACGAGAAGGCGTGAGGATGTTTACCTTGACCGATCGGCGCTGTCGTGGGCCACTTGATGAGCGACATCGCGCTGGCCGAGTGGTGATGTCTTCGTTAGGGGAACTTCGAGCACATGTGATAAGAAGGCCGTGGGCGTAGTCCACGGACCCTCATGTAGCCCTTCCCCAAGGTGACCATGCACCGTGTCGGTCTCCTTGCATGGAAATGCAACCCGCGCGCGACCTCAACGAAATCCGTCTTCCGTCGGGGTGGTGGCACTTGGTAGCGCGCCGCAAAAAGTGCGCAACGAGAGAAAACATATGAAGAGTTACCCTCGCACCATTAAGTAAGGCAAAATTAATTATTACCTTGGTGGGACCGGACTTATCATTTTGGAACCATGACTACTTGGTGGGGCACAGGTTTTCTCTGATGGCGGGGCATCGGCTCGACTGCAGGAGATCATCGCCATCATCTCGGCCCTTAGGCGCTCCTCACGTGCCATCATCTCCACCCTCATCTCCTCCTCACGTGCCATCATCGCACCTCATCTCCTCCCTCATCTCCTCCGAGATCTCCTCCTCTGTTGCTCCCTAAGCGTGTCCTTGAGCGCTCGCACGTGCCTCCCATGTTCTTGATCACGGTACTCGGCGGCATCTTGGAAGTAGGACTTCTTCGTATGCCCGCCCTGCAGCAAGCACCAGCCCTTATGGTCGGGCTTTCCGATCATGAGAGAATAGGATGTCATTTGACCCTTGGCTAAGAAAAGTCCCTGCTCTTTCCTCCGCTTACCTCCTCCTGCAAGAAGCGAGTGCAATTAGATCGAAATACAACAGGAATGGTCTCTTGCAATGTAGCAAGTTTGATATCTTACGATGGTGGAGACAACTTGCGCGGTAGTGGGGTTTGGTACTACCACTGCCGTCCCGGTTTTCTTTGTCCTCGCTAATACCCGATCACGTGCCGCTCCTCACATATATGCGAGTAAGGCATCGCTGTCCGGAGTTAGCGCACTCCTCGGCTAGTCGTGCCCATACCTTTCTTCCTTCGTAGCCGCTTTGAGCCAGAGGTGGTGCGCGTGCGTGTTCGACCTCTGGGTAGCAGCGTTCCTCTGTCTCGGCTCCTCGCCTCGGGCGTACTCTTCATCCTCGTGAACTCCTCCCAAACATCGGGAAGCACGAGCGGATACCTCTCGAATGGTGCACGGCCTTTCAAAGACGTACTCTTTGTGCATGTAGACCCTAAAGTGCCTCGAGCCACACCCATCCTCTTCAAGGCGTACCGCTTTGGCATTGTTTTCATCCTCCTCTTCTATAATCCATTTCCCTTAACCTCGTCCCACAGCCGGTTCTTACGCTCGACGACCTCCTTTCTCCAATCCTTAACCGTTATGGGAACTCTCTCCCTCACGGTTGCAGGAATGGCGGTATCGCCCTTATACTTGGGAGGACCGTGCAAACGCCCGTCGCATTGAAGTGGAGAATTTGCGGCGTTCTCCTGTGGCCCCTTTGCTCGGTCCTCGGGCCTTCCTCACCTTACTCGGCCCCTCGACATTTGGAACTGGCTCCGCTCGACACTTGGAAGTTGGCTTGGCCCTCGGGAGCACCTTCTACTCTTTACGGCGATGAGCGATGCTCTCAATTGCGACATTTTGAGTTTTCTTATCTAACATGGACATATATTTCACATGAGAGAAAGCAATTCGTAGCTATTATGTGAACTTCACAATAAATCATCTAAAGTAACAAATCAATGGATAATTCATAGCATGTCATTGTTGTAGCATATTGCATTAGAGTAACGAGATGAGCGAATGATCTTCAAGACAAGTGCGTATGTAGACCAACTAAATCGTATGGACGATAACTCCTAATCTCTAAATAGGTTTGGTCCTAATCCCATTCGAGGATATGTGGTTTGGGCAAGTTCTAAGCCGTTGTACAACTCGGAGAAAATTTGGTGACATCTCCCATTGTTCTCCGGATACACGTCTCGACGACAGGTCAAGAGGGTGTGTATCGAAGAACACCGGGAGACGCTACGAAATCTACTCGTGAGTTGTACAACAACTTCAGAACTTGCCCAAACCCATATCCTCGAGCTATCAAAATCGTGGACAATTCGAGATCGCTTGCTTATAAATATGTCATTAGACATATTTATAAATAAGCACTCTCGAGCAGGAGACGAGGTTACATAACCTAAACTCTAACATATCTTTGAGATGAAAAGGAAAATAATATGCAATTATAATTGAAATAGCTATCTCAATTAAGAGAGTCTAAAGTTGCATAATAGTATGGCGAGTCTGAAGCACATATGACAAAATATTGAAAAGGCATGAAAACATACATGGAAAGAAGACACTTCTTTGCAAGAGATGTACTTGATCTGGTTATGATGGATTACATACCCGGTTTGTGGATTGTTGGCAAGGACTTCCCATTTCTATATTGTGAAGTTTAAAATTGAAATGATATGTTAAGCACATCCAATTGTCCTAGTAGAGTAACACCTAGATTTGTCGCGAGGAACAAAGCATAAATATGTTCAAGCTGCTATTACATTCGACATTCTTTGCTTGCATGTAGTGATGGGTCATGATTTGGCTTATTGAGTTATAGATCGGTAATTCATTATGGCCTTTCACAAGCAGGTTACGAAATTAGTAGTCTTCTTGTGGCTTGCACATAAGCGTAACCTTTGATGTTTGGCCTTTTAAACAAGGTTGAAGTAGATAAGCAGTTTTTCCTATTCAATAAGATATTTTCTAATGTGCGGACAATATCTTACGTTACTTTGGCTTCCTCTGTTGACTACACAATGTCCAATTCATCATGAAGATGTGAGTTAAAGCTAATTAGCAGCTTGAGAAAGATGCTTATTAATGTTCAATTTTGAAGTGCTTGCTTCCTTTGTTTTCATCGATAACAATAGGCTAATGAGTTTCTTTTGAGTTCATCTGCAGAAGCTCTTAATGCCCTGCTATTCCATTGGGTACATTACTAGCAAAGACATATCCACAGGCACTGCGCCACCATATCTTTTTCTGGCTTAATCCTCAAACATCCGCTCGGGACATGATGCAGCGGATTTGTTGTCCAAGCTTGTTTTTAACAACTTTAGTAAATCAGTTTCATAACACCTTTGCATTGTCTACATGTGATGTAATCTACATATGGGATTTCTTTTCAACGAAATTCTTTCATAACACATTGCATTGTCTACATGTCATGTTATCCAAATACATGATTTACGCTCTCGAATAATTTCATAACACCTTGCATTGTCAACATTTCTTCTAATCTAAATATGGGATATACGCTCTCCAATTTTCAAACAAGCTGCGTTCTATTTTGAGTTGTTTGATAAATTTCTACTATTTCTAATAGTTATTATGGGATGTATATCTGTGATTGTTTTCAATTGGGGTGGATATGTTCATAGAAGTTGTTATCATATAGATTGCATGTACAGTGCCTGCGGTTGTCCTGCAACTTACCAGTGGAGCGCCAGGGAGGTGGGGCACCGGGACGATGGGGCCGTTGGGGCGTCGGGGCGGCGCCGAGGCGGTGGGGCGACGGAGGCGGAGTGGGCGGGCGGTGGAGTCGGTGGGGCGTGCGGCGATGGGGCGTTGGGGCTTGGGCGGCGTCAGGCGGTGGCGGCGGAGGCGGCGTGGAGCGCCGGGGTGGGGCGATGGGGCGTTAGGCGTCGGGCGGCGCGGCGCGGTGGGACGACGGAGGCGGCGTGGGGCGTCGAGGCGGTGGAGTCGGCGGCGGGGGCGGCGCCGGGTGGCGGCGGAGGTGGAGGCGAGGAGCTTGAAAAGGGGCTAGGGCAAGCGAAGGCAAGGCACGCGTGAAAGCTTCTCGAAAAATGCGCCTTAAGTAAGGGTATCACATCACTATCGGTTTTACACAAAAACCGACACAAATATATTTTACAATACTATCGGTTTTAAGACAAAACCGACACCAATATGTAGATCTCAATACTATCGGTTTTAAATAAAAAACCGACACAAATATTAGTTCAATACTATCGGTTTTACACAAAAAACCGGTGAAATATGTTTCACAATACTATCGGTTTTCAGAGAAAACCGACACAAATATGAATGTTTAAAATACTATCGGTTTTTGAGAAAACCGACACTAATAATACTATAACAGGTTTTGAAGAAAAATTGGCACAAAATAGTACTATCGGTTTACAAGAAAAACCGAGACAAAAAGTAGTCTATTACTATCGGTTTTCACTAAAAACCGATACAAATATGAATATTTAAAATACTATCGGTTTTATGAGAAAACCGACCCAAATGTGTAGACTTTAATACTATCGGTTTTCAATATTAAACCCGACACAAATATTTGTTCAATACTATCGGTTTTGAAGGAAAACCCGACACAAATAGTCCTATAACATGTTTTGAAGAAAAATTGGCACAAAATAGTACTATCGGTTTACAAGAAAAAACCGAGACAACAAGTAGTCTATTACTATCGGTTTTCATTGAAAAACCGACACAAATGTGTAGATCTCTAATACTATCGGTTTTAAATAAAAAAACCGACACTAATAGTACTATAACAGGTTTTGAAGAAAAATTGGCACAAACTAGTACTATCGGTTTTTAAGAGAAAACCGACACAAATAAGTTGATCTCTAATACTATCGGTTTTCAATAAAAAAACCGACACAAATATTTGTTCAATACTATCGGTTTTGAAGGAAAACCCGACACAAATAGTCCTATAACATGTTTTGAAGAAAAATTGGCACAAAATAGTACTATCGGTTTACAAGAAAAAACCGAGACAACAAGTAGTCTATTACTATCGGTTTTCATTAAAAAACCGATACAAATAGAATGTTTAAAATACTATCGGTTTTATGAGAAAACCGACACAAATGTGTAGATCTCTAATACTATCGGTTTTAAGAAAACCGAGACAACAAATAGTCTATTACTATCGGTTTGCGTTTAAAAACCGACACAAATATGTAGATCTCTAATACTATCGGTTTTCAATAAAAACCGACACAAATATTAGTTCAATACTATCGGTTTTGAAGAAAACAACCGACACTAATAGTACTATAACAGGTTTTGAAGAAAAATTGGCACAAACTAGTACTATCGGTTTTTAAGAGAAAACCGACACAAATAAGTTGATCTCTAATACTATCGGTTTTCAATAAAAACCGACACAAATATTGTTCAATACTATCGGTTTTGAAGGAAAACCCGACACAAATATCAATCACTATTGATTTTCCGGACAAAGCAAGATGAAGTCGATTTAGTAGAATTCATTGATGAAAGGGTAAAAGGCCACAACTTTTACAGATATAGTTGGAATTCTTTCAAATTTTGCGAAACATACTTTGGGATATTACAGGTCTATTCAAAAAGAATTTTGAAAAAGATTTAGCATCGACAAAGATGCAAGAATTCACTTTGTAAGCATGATTCTAGCTTATAGACGCAAAAGTCAAAACTTATGCAATTAAAGTCGAGTTTTTCCAAATTTTTCAGTAAATAAACTTTGGACTAGTTAGAAGCTTTCCCAAAAGAAAAATCCGTAAACAAATTTTACGATATGTAAGCGAATGACCAACTAGTAAGTAGATTTCAAATATGTCACAATGTTCCATGAGAGATTATAACAGTACAACTTTACCCAAACAAAAGGCACGATAAAACATATGTCTTAAACACTAATGGCTTAAAGAAAATGAACAGACATGATAAAATGAACAAACAATACAATATTTCCTTTAGTTACAGTACAACCCTTCTTGATGATCTACGCGCACGTAATTTCTTGATGTGTGTCGTCATCCCGCTAAGATAGGCCCCATCGCAAATGGAGGTATTTCATCGAATTGATTGTATTCTTCTTCATCTCGACATTTTCGACACCAACGATCCGCCGCTTCTTTGTGAAGGACAACGTGCAACCTCGGATTGGCGGATCACGCACATAGAAGACTTGATTTGCTTGCCATGAAATACGAGCAGGTCATCTTTGTGGCGAGTGCGCTTAGATCCACAAGAGTAAAACCTCTCTTATCGACCTTCACTCCATGTGTTAGTCCCACCCACTTACATCGAATAATGGAATTTGGTATATTCCGTAATCGAGCTCCCAAATTTCTTGATTATCCCATAATACAAGTACATTGCCGTTGAGGATCCTCCTTTGAGTGATGTACATCGGAAAAACATCTATGCTTACACCCTTTATTTTGAGCAGTACTCTTCGCATCTTGACTTTCGATTGTAAAAGGTGTACCCATTAATATCGTACCCTGCCGTATGCGTACATTAAATCTAGGTCCATCACCAACCATTTCACATTCTCACTAACGAGAGAACTCTACCGTTTGTTTGAACCATGTAACAAATCTATCGTTGTGTTCTCGCATGATGGAAACTCATCCATATGTGGATTCTCTTCCGTAATATCAACTTATCTTTGCTTGATGTACCCCGCAACTTCGTGCTCTGCGCAAGGCATCAAATCGCTTTGCAATACATATCAAACCGTGGCCTCGTTAGTTTCGACCCCACGGTTCCTTTGCCGGCAAATCCGCCCTCGTGGCGAGATCTGAGAACACCGATTGCTTGTCTTTTCCGAGATAGTCCACACAAAACTCAATAACCTCTTGATCCATAACCTTCCACAATACTACCCTCGGGCTTGATCGATTCCTCACATAGGACTTTAATATACCCATGTACCTCTCGAGCGGATACATGTAACGTAAGAAAGCGGGTCCACATATCTTAATCTCTCTAACAAGGTGAACAACAAGGTGGACCATGGCGTCGAAGAACGGCGGTGGGAAATGCATCTCAAGTCGACATAAAGTCGCACCACCTCCCTCTGTAAGTTGTCTAGCATGTCGGGTCAATAATTTTGGGAGATCGCATTGAAGAAGTAACAACCGTGATTGCAAACTGACATCCTCTGCGCGAATATTTGGATTACAGCCCAGGAGCATTTGGGTCATCAAGACATGGCGATCGTGGGACTTCATGCCCAACAACTTCAAATCATCCAAGGACACAAGCTTCTTAATGTTAGCGGAGTAGCGGATGGAACTTTAATACCATGGAGACATTTGCAAAAGTCCTCTTTCTCCTTCTTGGACGAGGTGTAGCATGCGGCGGGGATATCGGACCTTTTCCATCCTCCTCTATCACTTTGCAAGCTGGGCTGATTCCCATGTAGGCCATGTCGCGACGAGCATTCACACCATCCTTTGTCTTTCGGTATGTTCACGGGATACCAACCAAATTATCGCAGACATTCTTCTCAACGTGCATGACATCAATACAATGCCGAACATCTAACTCCTTCGATGCGGTAAGTCCCAAAATATTGACCTCTTCTTCCAAATGGTCCTAGAACGAGCAGATTTAGAGCTCTTTCGTCTTGAACATCGATATCCTCTACACGTGAATATACTTGCCTTCCACTCATAGGTTGCGGTGCGAGCGGACTTCCCTCTTCCCATCAAATTTGTCATCCATCTTACGGTATCGATGACTTGGTAGAAACCACGGTGACCCATATACGATTTTCTTGGAATTCGCGACCATAAGCTCTCGGTCTCCTCTTCACAAATAGGACACGCTTTTGCTCCTTTCGATCAGTAGCCGCCAAATTACCAAGAGCGGAAATCATTTATGGTGCGAATACCATAGCGTAGGGTGAAATGCTCTCTTCAGACGCATCCCACACAATGACCCGTCATTCCACAATTTTACCAAATCCTCGATCAATGGGCGAGGTACACATCAATATCATTTCCTTTGTTTAGGTCCCGAGATTATAGCGACATCATGATATACTTTCGCTTCATGCACAACCAAGGAGGAGGTTGTAGATACACAATGAATCGCCACGTCTTTGACGATTGCTCATGTTACCAAGCGGATTCATTCCATCGGTACTCAATCCAAATCTTATGTTCCTCATTTGGCACCAAACTCCTCATGTTTCCAATCGATGTTTCTCCATTGAGCGAATCGGCGGGGTGTCTCGACTTGCCATCTTCCTTTCGAGACTCATAATGCCAGCGCAACAATTTTGCTTCTCTAGGATTTGCAAACAACCTCTCAGACGGGAATGATGGGAAAGTACCACAATACCTTGGCGGTGCACCTTTAGTGACCTCTTCACCCTCGTTGCCCGGCACTTACGCTTCTTGTCATTACGCTTCTCCTTTTGTTTGTACCGAGGCACACATAAGCTGGACACACGTGCAGCTCGATGTGCGTTACGGTACAAGATGCAATCATTCGGACATGCATGTATCCTTTCTATTTCCATTCCCATGGGACATAGTAGCTTCTTCGCTTCATAAATGCTTGTTGGCAACTCGTTTCCCTCGGAAGTAGATCCGATAGAAGAACTAGAAGTGCATTAAAACTTGTATCATCCAGCGGTGTTTTGCCTTCAATTCGAACAATGCAAGGACCGAACCCAACTTGGTGTATTCTACTTTGCAACTTTGTGAACAGCGGTTTGGCATCGTCTTCCATCAAGCTTTTAAACTTTTCAAACTCTCTTTCCGTGTAATTACCCTCCACATCCCGCAACATTTGCTCCAAATTCTCCTCCTCAAACATATCGGTGCAACTCATCATCCGGTTCCACCGTGTCTTCGTTGCATCGGAAGGGTACTACTGTCTCCCGTGATGGATCCAAGGCGTGTAATTCCTCACGAAGCCACGTCGAATCGGTGGTCCTCGATTTGGTGAGTTGTTAAATCTTCTCAGATTGGTGCAATCAATGCAAGGACAATATATGAAGTTTACACCCTCCTCACCATGTCTGTTCGGCAATTTTTTGAACTCCTTAACACCCTCTGAAATTCAAAGCACTCACACGACTTTTGTCATACATCCATTCCTTACGGTCCATCTGCAATTAAAATTCACACAATAAATTAAGGAAGAAGCGGGCGACAACAAGCTAGCTAGCTATTTGAAATATTGAGACATCATTTCATTTAATATTACCTTTGCAAAATAGAGGACTGCAAGTTCTGCAAGATATATAAAATGTGTTCTCCTAATCGATACCTAGATTCTTCCCTGGTTTAGAGCTTCCAATTCCTAGATAGGAGACATACATTTTAACATCAACAATGATATCAAACAATCTAATTATATAGTGCATTAGCCTCTGGATCTTTTGACTACAACGAAACAAAACAAGGGTACCAACGATGACTCCCAATCTCTAAATAGGTTTGGTCCTAATCCCATTCGAGGATATGTGGTTCCGACAAGTTCCTAAACCGTTGTACAACTCGGAGAAAATTTGGACATCTCGCTATTCTCCATATACACGTCTCGACAACAGGTCAAGAGGGTGTGTATCCGAGAATACCAGGAGACGCTACGAAATCTCTACTCTGATTGTACAACACTGCTCGATCGAGGAACTTGCGAAGCACATATCCTCAGCTATCAAACGTGGACAATTGAGACTGCCGCTTATAAATATGCCATTTCGTTCGGTATATTTATAAACAAGCATCCTCGAGCAGGAGACATAGGTTCCGCACCTAAACTCTAGCATGCATTAGGTGGCAGCAATAATAATTCCATATTAACACCAAAGCACTACAAATTAAGATAATTAACTACATGTGTACATGCTTGTGAAATAAAAGGGTGTGAAATCGATAGGACATACACAATACCGGTGCAATCTAAACTTTCTTGCGACATATCAAAAATACATAGTGCAAAATTAAAGGGGTTTGAAGGAATGCTCACATTTTGAAGAAAACCACAAATTATGCAAAATGAGAAATCTCCTCAAGTTAGGGCTTCAAATTTACCCTCTTAACACCCACCCTTGAGAATTTCAAATTTTCTCACCCAAGTATTGCTTCCAACCACAGAATATAAGCTATTTTTTACGGTGGCGGCGGAGAAACCTCCTCGGAACAATAGCAGAGAAGAGTTACGCTCGAGTGGTATAATTAACCTAACGAGGTACATCACTATCGGTTCTCATATAAAAGCGATAGTGATGTGATCATTCACATCACGATCGGTTCTTATAAGACAAGCGATAGTGATTATCACGATCATCACAATCGGTTTCCACATAGAAGCGATAGTGATGAGAAAGTACACATCACTATCGGTTCTTATTTAAGAAGCGATAGTGATGATAATGCACATCACTATCGCTCACAAAAGAACCGATAGTGATGAGCGCGATGCTCATCCCTATCGGTTCTTTTGTGAGAAGCGATAGTGATGTGCATTATCATCACTATCGCTTCTTAAATAAGAACCGATAGTGATGTGTACGTGCTTATCACTATCGGGTCTTTTGTGAGAAGCGATAGTGATGTGCATTATCATCACTATCGCTTCTTAAATAAGAACCGATAGTGATGTGTACTTTCTCATCACTATCGCTTCTTATGTGGAAACCGATAGTGATGATAATGCACATCACTATCACTTCTCGCATAAGAACTGATTGTAATGTTCCCAGTGCTACATCACTATCACTTCTAACCTGAGAACCGATAGTGATTGTGATTAATGCCTCTCCTAAGTCATCTATCACAATCGTTTCTTCCTAAAAACTTAAGAACCGACACAGATGAAGCGATAGTGATGTACCATTCTGTAGTAGTGTTAATCTATGATCCCCTTCTTGCGAGTAGCTTTCTGGTTATGTAGGAGATTTTTTTTGTGCTAGCGTAGCATACCGCGTTCCTCTTCAATGTAGTGTGCTTTGAAAATCGTGCAAGAAAACCTATTATGTGTGTGGGTTTTGGGTGAGCCCTTTCATTGCTGGTTGAGTGGGTTAATCCTAGCCCATGATGAGTGCTCTAGGGTTCAAAAGCTCATCGAAGGGTGGTAGGTTCCCCAAGAGTAGTATAAATAGAGGGGTAGGGGTAGCCCTCCTCATCTTGAAGGTTTTTGAGTTTGTTGTGCTCCTTTGAGCTTTGCCCACTTTGTTGTGAGGATTTGTAAACCTCCCTTCCAGAAATGAAAGTTTAATCCATTCCTCTCAATTCTGAATTTACTTTCCGCATTTACATTCCGCACTTAAATCTAGTCTTTACATTCTTACAATTTACATTTATACAATTTGGATTTGCCTCCCCTCCTTCTACATGCTTTTGGATCTTATGCCGAGGATGTATGATTGATGAATGAGTCATATTCAGACCATATCCCAATCATCTAGGCAAGTCTTGTGTTCTTTCTTGCAAGAAAACCAATTTTTGTTCTTGAGAAGATCAATATTGGAAGATTGGGGTTTTGGGTGCTCTTGTCTTGTGTTCTAGCTTGCTATGACATGTGAGAAGCCATCTAGGATCATCTTGGTCATCAAAAACCCACGATCTAGGTAGGAGTCAAGTTTTTGTTCTTGAACCCGTTTTTGTGCACCATTCTGTAAATTTGAAAAAGGTCAGAACTTTGACGTCGATTCTTGCGATCGCTGGTTGCAATAGGTTCCTGATTTCCATAGGAAGGTGTCCACAAAGTTTCAATGAGTTTGCATCAGTGGATCAAAAGATTCCTCGGTTTTTCTTTTTCAACTCTTGCTGAAATCACTTTTCATAAGCCTGTTTTTACTGTAGCTACAGTAACCCCGGTAGTGCCACTCCTGCGTGGGCGGTAGTGCCGACCGCAGGCTGAAATTTGTGAAAACTGATTCTTCCGCCTTCATTTGATACCTAAGTATCTTGGCATGGTTTCTTTGGGGGATCAAATTTAATTTGGGATCATTCACGCCCCCTCTGATCGCCATCTTGATCCTTCACATCTAGTGCTTCAGGATCGATGACCTTCTGAGCTATTGTGTTAAGGAAATAACACAGTCTCGTGACTGTCTACCGGACCTTGAGTGGCAAAATACTTCTAATTGCTACATGGAGCATTTGTGTCATAAGCACATGACAATCATGAGACTTCATGCCAATTAATTTTAAATCTTGTATCGAAACAAGTCTCTTCATGTTAGAGGAGTAACCGGACGGAACTTTCACACCATACAAGCATTGGCACGGTGCATTTCTCTCGGCCTTAGACAAAGTGTAACAAGTTGGTTCGCGGTATGTTCGGCCTATATCGGTCTCTTTTGGTGCTAACTCAGGTCTTATGCCCGTATCGACCATGTCAAGCCGTGCATTGATATTGTCCTTTGTTTTGCCTTTAGTATTCTATAAGAGATGAATCAAGCTATCACAGGCATTCTTCTTTACGTGCATCACATCAATGTAGTGCCGAAATTCTAGGTGCTCCCAATAAGGTAGGTCCCAAAATATAGATATGCTCTTTCACGTGCTCTTCTCATGAGACCTCGATTTACGTCTCTTTCCAAACACAACATCCAAGTTCTTAACCATATCATGAACATCTATCCCACTTAAAGACTTTGGAGCTGAACCGTCTTCATTTGTTCCATTGAATTGTTTTTTCATCTTGCGGTATGGGTGATTCCTCCGAAAGAACCTAGGTGATGCATGTAAATGGTTTTACGCGAGTGGTTCAGCCACACACTCTCGGTATTGTCAAAGCAGTGAATGCAGGCTTTGGTTCCTTTTGTACTCTCTCCTGATAGATTACCAAGGGCAGGGTAATCATTTATGGTGCAGAATAAAAGACAGTGTAAAGTGAAGTTATCTCGTTTGTACGCATCCCATGCCTGCTTCCCGGGAACCCATAGTGTTTTCAAATCTTCCACCAGTGGTGCTAGGTATACATCAATATCGTTCCCAGGTTGTTTCAGTCCATGGATAAGTACATACAACAAAATGTACTTTCGCTTCATAGACAACCAAGGAGGAAGGTTGTAGATATAGAGATTCACTGGCCAAGTGCTATGCCGGTTGCTCATGTTACCGAACGGATTCATTCCATCTGTACTCAATCCAATCCTTATATTCCTCGAATCCGCACCGAATTCTTGAAACCTCCTATCAATGTTTCTCCACTAGATGGAATCAGTAGGGTGCCTTAGCATTCCATCGTTCTTACGCTCCTTCGAGTGCCAACGCAACAGTTCTGCCTCATTTGGGTTCGCAAACAAACGCTTCAAACGAGGAATTACAGGCAGATACCATGCCACCATAGCAGGAGGTCCTTTCATCACCTTGATGCCCTCGATGTCATCATCTGAATGACTCTTACGCTTGTACCTGGATGCGTTGCACACAGGACATATGTGCAAGTTTGCGTACTCTTGGCGGTATAAGATACAGTAGTTCGGATATGCATGTATTCTTTCTACTTCCATTCCCAAGGGGCAAAGAACCTTCTTTGTTTTGTAGGTGGTTGTCAACAACTCATTTCCCTCAGGAAGCATGTCCACCAGTAAACGTAACAGCGCTGTGAAACTTTTGTCGGACCAACCATTGCTTGCTTTCAATTTCAACAGTTCAAGCATGGATGACAACCTTTCGTATTTCAACTTGCAGCCTCGGAACAAAAGTTTCTCTAAGTCCTGCATTAGGCCCTGGAATTTACCATATTCTCTGTCATCATGGTTCCCTTCTGCATCGCGCAAGATCTAATTAAGATTATCTTCCTGTAAAATATCCTCATCGGAACCACAATCGACATGATCATCCGACATATTATTGACTTCATCGACCATGTTAATACTACGTGCTTCTGTATATCCTGCACTTGACCATGACTGGTCCAACATGTATACCCCCTTTTGAAACCCTCATAATCAAGTGTGCTTTGATCTGCGCAAAGTTTCGAAACATCTTCAGATTCTCACAGTTAATGCACGGACAAGACATAAACTGCACCCCCCTTATTAAACATATCCTCCTCTGCAGCTCTTCTAAAAGCAGAGACACCATTAATGTACTCGGCACTCACACGGTTCTCAGTGTAAATCCAGCTTCGGTCCATCTACACTAAGCATATAGCATTTAGTGTTAAATATTAAAGTACACTAGGTGTCCTTATGCACACATTGTTAAATTATAACTAATTACTACCGTCGAACAAAACACACAAATGAATCTACAAGCTAGATATCTAAACACAATCTTTAAATTAATTCTCTCTTCACCAAACTAGCTACCTAAACCTTATATATAGTAATGCAGTTAGATTTAACCAATTACTAACCTTTGATCACAAAGAACTTGCACATGCATGGAACTACAAGCTAGATCTAAACAATCTTTAAATTCACTCCTTACCAAGCTAGATCTTGAATATAATGTAATTACCCATTACTAAACCTTAGATCAACAAGATCACACATGGATCTACAAGCTAGATCTAAACAATCTTCAAATTTCTCTTCTAAGTAATATCTTGAATATAAAGCAATTAATTATAACCCAAGAAATTACTAACCTTAAATATAGAAAAGAACAGTACATGGATCTACAAGCTAGATCTATATACAATCTCTTCAAATTCTCTCCTTACCAAGCTAGATCATGAATATAATGCAATTAAAACTCATTACTACCCTTATATAAAAAAGAACATATGGATCTACAAGCTAGATCTAAAAAATCATCAAATTCACTTCTTACAAAGCTAGATCTCGAATATACTGCAATTAGACACTATTACTAACCTTAGATCACCAAAATCAAATGGATCTTCAATCACCCTTAAAAATCAACAGTCCTCTTTTAACAAATCGCCTCATAGCCGCAGCCAAATGAAAAATAGATCCTGAAACCCTAAAAAGCACCAAGTGAGGTGCCGCGCATTCTCCAAAGGAGATCTGGTCCTTAGAAAGAATCAGAAATACGAGCATAAGGTCTCCCCGAGCTGGGAAGGCCCTTACGTCATCGACGAGGTGGTACGCCCTGGGGCTTACAAGCTCAAGCGAGAAGACGGCACAGCAGTCAGCAACACATGGAAAATAGAACAACTACGTCGTTTTTTCACTTGAACTTTGTAATTCAATTTTTTCTTTATGAATGAGAAGATCGATATTAAAGTTATTTTTTACATAATCTTCTCGAGATTTTTGCGTCCGAGTGCTTCGCTCCTACGATTTTAAGAATCTGAGACATGCGTCACGGACTATGACTAAGAGCCTGGGGGCTAGACTAGTCGGACAAGATACGTCAAAACCACTCGGAAAAAGATGCATATTTAAAGCCAAAAATGCAAGAACAAGGAAACGCCTTTATATACATTCAATTTATAGATCCAAAGTTTCTACAATAGACAAAGAGGTGTCTTGGACTTTCTCCCAGAGCTCGGCGGCTCGATCCTCATCTACGTTGCAGGCGTAGCCCTCCTTGATAGCTTCAAAATCCACTCGAGGGTAAAGCAACTTTGTAACTGCCAGAGCCTGACTAGCATCATTGGTCGCTGCTTCCTTCAAAAGTCTCTTGAGCTCCTTGGGGGCCTCCTCCAACCGATTGATAACTTGGGCCCTACTGAGCGGCCTCTCGCCTTCGGGATGAAGCGAGCTCAGCAAGGGCCCCGAGGCTTCGCAGAGCTTTGAGCAAGACGTCTCAAGGGAGTTAACCTTGTCATTGAAAATAGTGTACTACGCCCGCGTCTTGATCTTATAATCTGCAAGCAGAGCAGGATTTCAAGGACCATACAGAGGATGACGAATATAAGAGAAGGGTGAGCGGCTGAGAATACCTTTCAATTCCATTCCCAAGACTTCGAGCAGCCCCTGAAGCTTCGCGACCTCGGAATCTCGAGTTGACACGGATATAAGGAAATCAAAAAGCCAGTCGACTGAACGAGAAGTACGGGAAGGTTAAGATATATTCACCTCGGAGGGAGCCGATAACATCCAGCTTCTCCTCCCGCACCGCCTGCAACTCTGACCGGAGAGCCCGCAGCTCGACTGCATGCCCGGCCTTGATCTGCTCCAATTCCGCCAGGTATTCCTGGCGCGTGCGGACCTCCGGGAGCATCTTCCAGAGGTACTCGGCCTTCTTTTCAGAGCGCTTCCCTATTTTCTGCGATCAACATGGGAACAGGTGACTACATGCCGACTGGCATATGCAAGAAAAACAGCGAGCGCAACAAAGTGGTTACCTGAGCCAGGCGTGCGCAGTTCGTGGCATGACTGTAGAAGTCATTTCTCTCTTTCTCCTCCTCCTCCGAGTCGTCCAGGAGCTTCAAGTCGTCCTCCTCATCGATCCACGTGGCTTGCATTACGAGCTGGGGGCGGGTGGGGGACGGCGGAATCCGGGGGATCTCCTCGACTTCGGGGGACGGACGGGAGATGGGCTCCTGAGCAGCAGGGCCCGATGCCGAAGTGTGAAGTATCATTGAGGGTGGCTGGGGCTCGGGAGGAGCTCCGACGTCCACGGGCGAGGCCTCCTCAACTGAAACAAAAACGTCCTCGGGCTCAGCCCCTATCGGAACCTCGGACGATGTCTCGACAGGAACATCGAATGAAGGATTCCTACAAGAAGAACTGTCAGCAAATAAAGCTAGCGAAACGTGCCAATTAAAGAGTCGATATGGTAACAAACCTGTCGGACTTCTTCATCCTTATCGGTGGCTTCTTCCGGGTGGCAGAACTACTCCCGGAGGGACCACTCGGGGTGCCACCAGTCGGAACCCTGGATTCCTCCCGACTGCCCGAGTCCCTCATATCAGGACTCGGCTGCGCCACGGGCTCAGGAGGAGAGGTGGCCGAAGGCATCGGGGCCCGTGCCGACGGTTCCTATATCTTGGGACCGCCAGTCGGGCACTGGGGTTTCGCAGAATCTTTGACCATTGCTTTCTTCCCCTTCTTGGCGACGGGGCCCCCGGCAGAAGAGCTCGCCGATCATTTAGGAAGAGCGCCCTTGTGAATGGGCATCTCCGCTAGAGGCGCGTCGCTGAAGAAGGCCGCTCGATCCTGAAAGGGAGCACTACGCCGTCAAAAGACGTTAAGAGACAAAAGGCAAAAATCGGTCGGCCAAACTCGCTTACCTCACGAGGAGGGTGTGATGCGGTGAAGGATTTCGGGCTTCTAACGGTGGACACGTCGACGCTCGGGATGAAGAACTCACCTACCTGAGCATATACTTGTTCCCTGGACAGCGCTCCAGGCAGTTCCCGGGTTGGATCATCCTTCCCTTCGAATGTGAATCCCAAGTGGACTCGCTCCTTCAGAGGCTGAATCCGGCGAGTGACAAAATGAAGAGCCAGACTAACCTCCGTGAGGCCATCATCTTTCAATTACTCAATCAGCACCAGCAGGTCATGCACCTTATCCATGTCGGCAGCGTTGGGGGCGGACACCCAGGAAACGGACGCTTTTAGGCCGGCGCCCAGCAAAGGGGGGAAGAGCAGGCTTCAAATTGGCACAATATAACCACTCTTGATGCCAGCCTTTGTTGGAGGTATTGAAGGAATGCAAGTAGTTTTCTTGATCCCTCCCGCGGTGAAATTGCCCCCGACTACCTTGGGGTCGCTTTTCGAGGGATAAGGTTTCAAGAGGTAAAAATGGCGAAAGAGGTCGAAATGGGGGCGGATTCCCAGGAAAGCCTCACAAAGATGGATGAAAAGGGAGATTTGCAGTATGGAATTGGGATTCAAATTCATCAGTTCAATTTCATAAAAGTAGAGAAGGCCGCGAAGGAAAGCGTAGGCGGGAAGGCCTAGCCCGCACTGGAAGAAAGACTCAAAGACCACGACCTCTTCAGGGTGAGGAGTGGGGGTGGATTCACCTGCTGCCGGTCGAGTGGAGATCAGGATCGGGGCCGGGAGAACCCCGTCGTCCACCATGGATTGCAACTGCTCCTCCGTCGTAGTCGATGTGGTCCAATCCTGGGGCGAAGGCGACGAGGAAGCTTCCTTGGAGGGTGGAGAAGACATCTTCGAAGGATCAGTGGTGGCGCAAGGATGTGAGCGCAACAGCAGTTTACCCTAACGGCGGAGAAGTCAGAGAGGCAAGGAAGTAGAAGGGACAAGAGTGCGCAAGAAAGAGTGAACCGTCGGGCGACGCATGGATTGGCCTTTAAAAGCGGGAAAAGTTAGGGTTACGCCGATTAGACGGGAAAAATTCCAAGACACCTGTCTCTACCCTGCGTCCCGAAATGACTCACTGGCACGGTGGCCTAACAGACGGAGGCAACCGTGGCTTGACCAAGTCGAGTCCGGGACACGTCGCAACCCACGATGAGATGCCTAAACACTCAATGCACCAAGCGGGTGTGAATATCCTCCAATATGGATTAAAAATATCTTCTTGTGATATGCCCCACGCTGGGTCTCTGTTGGTTACCGCATGACGGATCATATATCACAAGTTGAGCTTGGCAAGGCACAAATCCAATGGTATGCCCCACGAGGGTCGAAAAGCTGTGCGTCGTAATAAACGGGTACGGATACCATTCGGATAAACTTTGATATGTCCCAAGTCGGACCAGAGCCGTATCCTACACAAGTCGTGTACGGGTATCACTCGGCCAAGAGCCACGTAAATATGATATGTCCCAAGTTGGACCAGAGTCGTATCCTACACCAGTCGGGTACGGGTATCATTCGGCCAAGAGCCACATTTGTATGGTACGCTCCAAGTTGAGCCCAAGCCGTATCCTACATCAGTCGTATACGGTTATCACTCAGCCATGAGCCAAAGAAATCCTGATACGCTCCATGTCGAGCCTAAGCTGTGCCTACGGATATGGGTATCATTCGACCATGAGCTGCGCAAATCCTAACATGTCCCAAGTCGGACCTAAGGAGTATCCTACGATGGTTGGGTGCGAATACTGCTCGACCAAGGAACCATGCAAGCTTCGACGTGCCCCAAGCTGGGTTCAAGCTATGTCAAAATGACGATCATGGAAAAATGCTGAGAAAATGTACATCTTTATTTATGTATAAAAAGTTCACCGGGCAATATGCCCGGGAAAATATTACATTTATAGGGGACCTACACTTCACCCCGACGCACGCGACCCAATGCCTCCACGAGGGCCTCCCTGGCCCTAAAGAGGGCTGGGAAGATCTCCAGGAAGGCGTCAACGGCAGCACGGTCAAGAGCGGCGGCTTTATCCTCTGCCCACTCTGCCATGGCGCGGTCGAAATCCTCCCATAGTTCGGCAAGCTCGGGGTCGTCTCCGTCGTCTTTGAAGTTCCTCATGAAGAAGAAAGAAGCTTGAAGCAATAAGGTGAGGACTGAACGAGGAAGGATAAGTTTTCGAAGCTATGGTTTGCCCTTTATAGCCAAAACAGTGAGGATGAAGTAAATGCATCATAAGCCGAAGAGACTTGAAGTTAATGAAGTTTCAGAAGCCAAAGAGGTTTTCGGAAGTTAGACTGACTCAGAGAACCAAAACAGCTTTGAAGACCGTCCAGTATTAATCCACGAAAGGGGGCACACCTTATGGACAGTTATATGTGTTTGGATATAAAAGATACGATTGTAATCCGAGTCGTTTGTATGGTAGATAAAGATGTAAACTCTATCCTGTAATCGACTAGAATCTAGTAACCGATCAGAATCTCCTAACCGATCAGGACTCTGTAAGCCGCCATGACCCCCGCTATATAAGGGAGAGGGCAGGCGACAACGGAGGGAGAAGGATCAAGCCTTAGAGCATAGCACACCTCATATGCCCAAAGCACATTGCGCTTTGAGCATCCTTAGATCCAAGAGATCCGCATAATTCCAGCACACAGGATTAGGGTATTACCTCTGAAGGACCATGTGGAGGTCCATCCATATTTGTGATGAGTATTTGACTTTATTTGAGCAAGGTGTGCTCAAGTATGAGTTTGATTTGGATTGATTTTCAAAATGAAGCAATTTGAGTTGTCTTTGCCAGGAGTGGCAGTACCGGTCGTATGGACGTGGTAGTGATGAGTTGGATGGTTTATTGCACATCTTTGTGGGCATTGCTATGTGAGGAGTTTCCTTGTCTTTGATGGTTGCAGGACGACGGTGCTAGGTCATGGTGAGGCGAAGGATGACCGGGACTAGGCGAGGAGCGTCGGAGGTCCAGACGGTTGGAAGATCGCCGGAAGATGATCGGAGACGGAGTCGGGCAAGTCAAGAAGACAAGGAAAGGAGATGATGCTAGCTAGATGCGCGTGGATCAATGAGGACCGTCGGATTGAGGTCTAGTTGATAGGTTAGCGGGTCTAGGTAGTATGCTTTGAAAACTGCAAGAAAACCCGGTATGTGTGTGGGTTTTGGGTTAGCCCTTGCATGGCTGTGTGTGGGTTAATCCTAGCCCTTAGATGAGTGCTCTAGGGTTGAGGGACTCATCCAAGGGTGGTAGGTGGCCCAAGAGTAGTATAAATAGGGGTGGAGGGTAGCCTCCTTCCCTTGAAGGTGTTGAGGTTTTGATGCTCATTTGAGCTTTGCCCACATGAATGTGAGGCTTTGTAACCTCCCTTCCAGAAATGAAAGTTTTATTCATCCACCTCTGAATTTATTTTATGATTTACATTATGTCTTTACTTTACATAATTTAAATTCAGCATTTACTTTCCAGCAATTACATTCCGCAATTTACTTTCAAGTAATTTGGATTTGCCTCCCCTCCTTCTAAATGCTGCTGTTCTTGGATGTTTTGAGTGTGTTCATATGGTTTTACATCTCTTTTGCACTCTTGGATTGAGTAGAGAACATCTTTTCTTTCAAGTTCCAACTTTGTTCTGAACTTGTTCTTCGCGCAGCAGTCAGTGTTTGATTTTTGTAAAAATATAGAAAAATCCTTTTGAGTGATTCTTGTTGGAGGAGGTGCGGGACTCTGATATCCGCTTGCAGAAAAATTTTGGAGTTCACTTGTTGTACCGTTTGGGCGCCATGAGGTGAAAACTGAGCCCCAAACGTTCTGCTCGAAGTTCTTGACCAGACTGTGTTCTTCGATTTTTCGTGTTTTTTCTGTAAGGCGTTTTGAGGAGAAATTTGGTGGAGTTCTTCAAGACTCTGATGCTCACAGGAGAAAAAGTCTCAAAATTTTGTGAGCTACAGAAACCCACCAACCTCCTGTGCAAATTGAGGACAAGTTCTGGGAATTCTGCTTTTGCTTTTCTGAAAGTGACTTTTGTGATTTGAATTGATGTCCTTTCTAAAAGCAAGAGTTTGAATTGATTCCTCTTTATCTTGGACACTAGACAACCAGGATTGTGACTCAAAATCCCCACATATTTTATGGTACTTATCCATGCAAGCTTGGGGTACACATAGTTGTCTAGTTTTTCGGGTTTTCACAATTCCTTTGAGCGATCTTGTCGAGGTTTTTGTTGGAGTATTTTGGGGAATTTTTATTTGCGACCATTCACCCCCTCTGTTCGCCATTTCGGTCCTTCAATTGGTATCGAGCCGGTTTTGCTCTTCCATAGATCTTGACCGGTCTCAAGAGCCATGGCGACGGACAAATATTCCACCAAGCCTCCAATCTTTAATGGAGTTGATTTTCCTTTTGAAGTCCGGATGGAGTCATACATCACGCCTGGGGCTACGATATGGCGAAGGTGAAACTCCGTATGAGGTTCCTGCAGATGAAAATGTCACGGCCATCAATATGGTTGACGTTGAGGCGAATGCTAAGGCAAGGAACATTCTCATCTGAGGTCTTAGCCATGTGAGTATGATAGGATTTCTCACCTTCGCTCCGCCACGAGATTTGGGTAACCTCGATGCTTACCATGAGGGCTCTACTCAAATCAAGGCGAGGCAGGACAGTTCAAGCCGAGTACAACAAGTTTGATCAACGCTACTGGTGAGAGTCTCGGCGAGTGTTTTGGTCGGTTTACAAAGATTTTGAGCGACCTCCGGCAGTTGGTTGCATATACCGACTCGGACAATGCTCGCATTTCTTGACCGCACTCGACCTTGGGTTTGGGAGATGAAGGTGACCACCATCAAGGACACCACCGACTTATCGACTCGACTCTTGACGGGCTTTATTCCGCCTCAAGACTCATGAGATCGATGTCGTCTCTCGGAAGACGAAATCTCGATCGATGGCTTTGGTCACCGATCCCATTGGATCTTCTTCTTCCGATCCTTCTATTGGTTTCTCTCTTTCCGCCCTTTGCGAGCTAGCGATGACCAAGCTGGAAAAATTTCGAGAAAATGAGCTTGCTCTTCTCGCCGCAAGTTTTCTCATGCATACAAGAGGGTGAGAGAGGAAGAGAGGTGGCATGATCACCGCTTCGAGTGTGGTGGCCCCAACCACATTCGGCGAACTGTCCCAAGTTGGAGAAGGGCAAGAATGACGTTGGCGGTTTGGGCAAGAACGACTACACCGACAAGAACCGCAACAAGAAGCCTCGGTTCGTGAACCGGCGACGAGAAGAAGTACCGCAACTTCTCCAAGAACAAGAAGCTCTTCCACCGCGTCCTTGCCGCGCTTGACGACATCAACCTCTCCGACACGGAGACATGGAGCGACGAGGGCGAGGATGATCCGCAAGAGAAGAAAGGCGGCGACGACTTCTCCGGCATGTGCTTCATGGCCGACACCAACGACATCAGCGACTCCGAGCTCTACAGCGACTCGGACGAGGTACCCTCCTATGACCAGCTCAACGAAGCTTTCTGCAAATTAGGAAAATTTCATGCTAGAGCTAGAGCTAGGTGTACGGAGCTTGAGAATGAAGTAGGTACCTTGACTCGGGAGTTAGCTTCACTTAGATCTTCTCCCTCCCGAGTCACTGATGATTGCTCTTTGTGTGATGCTATTCTTGTGGAGTTGGAGAACCTAAGGACCATACATGATAGTGTGTTTGTTGAACTTGATGGTCTTAGGTTGAAGAATGCTAGCACTAGTTCTGTTGATGCTATTCCTGTTGAGGCTAGTTTTCTTCATGCTCACTCCACTCCATCATGCTCTAATTGCCCTAAATTGCTTGCGAAATTGATGCCATGAGCGAACACCTTAGGAAGCTTTCGCTAGAAACAATGAACTTGAATCACATGCTTCTAAGGACCAGTCGGCTCATGTGAGGGTCAGAAGCAATTAAAACTTGACAATGAAACCCACGAATGTCAAGTGTGCTAAACTTGCTAAGGACTTACTAGATAAGTCACAAAAATATTGCTTGCGATGTACTGAGATTGTGGGGGACTTGGATAAAATCCATGTCGAGCTTAGGAAGAAATTAGAAGACCAAGCCCATAGAATTAGAGATGCTCCTTGCGTTTCTTGTAAGGCCCTCAAGATTGAGGCAGCCGTCTTTGAGGAGAAAATGCACGTCTTTGAGAGAGCTCATCTTTCTCGGTTCTTCTTCCTCTCCTTCCCCTGTTCTTCTTGTGCTTCTTTCTTCCGAGATTGCCAAGATCTTATGAGCACTCTCGAGAAGTTTGTTGGAGGCAAGAAGAAGCTCAATCTTATTCTAGACCAATCCAAGATTAGTAGATTCAATCAAGGTCTAGGATTTGATCCCTTGAGCACGCCGGCGCATCCTCCCACCATAGTGCGCGGCTCCAAGAGTGGTGAGATTGTGGTAGCTCCCAGTGAGTACCACCGTGTTTAGGTCTCACTGGGTTGTCCATAGGACTTGACTGAAGGGTGTTACTCCTATTGCTTCTGCCTCTAGCAAGGCGAAGTACACATGCACCTTCTGTAAGAAGGATGGTCACCTAGTAGATTTCTGCTTCAGGCGCGCCAAGATCACTCGGCGTGAGCGTGTTGCTGCTCTTAGGGGTATTCAGGGTCATCCCCAGACTTTGAGTGCTCCTAAGACACACACTGCTTCTAGACAAAGTTAGAGAGTCGCTTTGTTTTTGGGCAGCGCCCAGACTTGGTTTTCATGCTAGTTCTTGAGTTTTAGTCTGGAGCTGTTCAGAGTCGATCTTTCCGCCGTCCTCTTGATATTCCTTGTTTTTCCCATCGAGGTAGATATCAGCGGCGTGAGGTGTTTTTTGGTAGGAGATCCAGGCAGCCTTACTGGGATGGTCCGGCTTTTACACCACGGCGTGCCAACCCAGTTTTGACTCCTAGATTATCTACCAGAGTTGCTCCTGATCGTGTGAGAGTTGAGCGTCAGAGAGACACTCGAGTCCGATCTTCTTACGTGGTCGGTACTACGAGGTGTCGTATGGTTCAAGATTGGGTTCCTAAGTCTTCACTCTATCCCGATCTTGAGTCATCTTTCTCTCTTGTGTCTTGATCGGGTTAAATCGGATGGGGAAGGGCGATGTTTGGATTGTTGACTCCGGCTGTTCTCGTCATATGACCGGAGATTCTCGTTGGTTCTCTTCCCTAGTCCGAGCCCCCGGTGATGAGTTAATCACTTTTGGGGATGCATCTTCAGGTAGAGTCATTGCTAAAGGTACCATCTGCATTAACCAAAATTTCATTCTTAAAGATGTTGCCTTAGTAAGCAAACCGCAATACAATCGCTCTCTGTTTCTCGACTTATCGATGACTCTTTGAGGTAAGCTTCAAGAGTAATGCCCTGTAGAATCCTTGATTCATCGGGAGGGTTAGTTTATGGATTTCTAGATTTGGGAGAGTCTTTCGTGCTGATTTTTCTACTTCTTCCGAGACTCTCTTCGATGTTTGATTGCTTCGAGTCCGTGATCTCTCCTTCCGCATAGGAGACTTGGTCACATTGGTTTTGATCATTTGACCGAGTTAGCGACCACGATCTCATTCGGGTTTGCCCAAACTCAAGATGGTCAAAGACTTAGTTTGCTCTCCTTGCCGACATGGCAAGATGGTTATCGCTTCTCATCCTCCGATCCACCGTAGTGATGACCGATGCACGGAGACAGCTTTTACATATGGACTTTGTTGGTCCGGCTAGAGTGCGATCGGCAGGAGGAAAGTGGTATGTTCTTGTCATCGTTGATGATTTTTTAGATACTCTTGGGTATTCTTCATGGCCTCGAAGGATGAGACTTTTCTCACTTGTGGGTTTGATCAAGAGGTTGTCTATTGAGCTCCTGTGTGCATTACGAGCTATCGCAGTGATAATGGCACGGAGTTCAAGAATTCCTACTTTGAGAGTTTTTGTGTGGAGTCCGGTTTAGAGCATCGGTTCTCTTCTCCCTACGCCTCGGCAGAATGGCGAGTGGAAAGGAAGAACAGGACCACTGGTTGAGATGGCGGGACGATGCTAGGCGAGTCTGAGACTCCTAGGAAGTTTTGGGTGAGGCTATAGCTACTGCTTGCCATGTTTCTAATCGCGTGTTTTGAGAGCACATTTGCATCGCACTTCTTATGAGTTGAGGTATGGGCGAAAGCCCGGTGTGTCTCATTTTCGCGTTTTCGGTTGCAAGTGTTTTATCTTGAAGTCCGTAACCTAGATAAGTTTGAGTCTCGCTCTTACGATGGTATCTTTTTAGGTTACTCGACTTCTTCTCGTAGCTATAGGGTGCAGAGTGTTGATGCGCATAGGATCATAGAGACCTGTGATGTGACCTTTGATGAGGCTAGCCCAGGAGCTAGACCTGATGTTTCAGGCTCTTCTTATCCCTCCGAGACCATCTTTGTAGAAGATGAGGATGATGGTGTTCCACCGGATCCAGTTCCCTCTATACCTGAGGTGCCTCCTGTTTCCATTTCTGCACCTCAGGGAGACCAGCCCTTGCCTTCCGACTCTCCTTCAGCGAGTGGCTCTGCTCCTACCTCTTCTGTGCATGAGGTAGAGGCCACTACGCTTCAGTCCTCCCGTCATATTCAGTGTTCTCATCCACCGATCAAATCATTGGTGATCTGTTTGAGCGGTCACTCGCTCAAAATCAGGTTTGTCGCCGCCTCCACTCGCCTTCGTTGCCTCCTTTGAGCCGAAGATGTTTCTCATGCATTATCCGATGAATCGTGGATTAATGCTATGCATGAGGAACTTGAGAACTTTGAGAGGAACAAGGTATGGCAGCTTGTCGAGCCCCATCTGGTCATAATGTCATTGGGACCAAGTGGGTGTTCAAAACAAGCAGAGTGAGGATGGGGTTGTCATTCGCAACAAGGCTAGGCTAGTTGCATGGGCTTTTCTCGGTTGAGGGTCTTGACTTTGAGGAGACCTTTGCCCTCGTAGCTAGACTAGAGGCTATTAGGATCCCGCTTGCATTCTCTGCATCCCGGGCTTCAAGCTCTATCAAATGGATGTCAAGAGTGCATTCCTCAATGGCTATATTGAGGAAGAGGTTTATGTCAAACAACCTCTCGATTCGAGAACCCCAAGTTTCGAGTCATGTATACAAGCTCTCCAAAGCTTTGTATGGACTCAAGCGAGCCCCAGAGCATGGTATGAGAGGCTCAAGTCTTATCTTCTCACCATGACTTCAAAATGGGCATAGTAGACAAAACTACATTCATCGACATCATGAGTCTCATTTTCTTCTTGTCCGATTTATGTGGGCGATATAATTTTGGTGGCTCATCTCATTCGCTTGTGTCTCAGTTTTACGGTGATGAGCACAGAGTTTGAGATGAGTATGATGGGCGAGTTGAGCTACTTTCTTGGCTTCCAAATCAAGCGGACTCGGGAGGGTACTTTCTTGCATCAAGGCAAATATACCCATGACCTCCGAGGCGTTTCGACATGTCCGATGGGAAGCGGTGATGACTCCTATGGCCACCATCGCTGTCCTCGAGCCCGATGAGGATGGTGAGCCTCTTGATCAAAAGGAGTTTGAGCATGATCGGCTCCTCTTGTACCTCACCGCTTCGAGGCCGGACATACATTTTCTTTGTGTGTCCGTGCGCTCGATTTCAAGCTTCTCCTCGCGCCTCTCACCGCCAAGCGGTCAGCGCATCTTCAGTACCTTCGTGCTACCACCGATTATGGTATTTGGTACTCTTCGTCTTCTTGTCTATCTCTTAGAGCCTTTTCGATGCCGACTTTCTGGTTGTAGGATAGATAGGAAGAGCACTTCGCACTTGCCAATTCATTGGCACTTCTCTTGTTTCTTGGTCATCTAGGAAGCGATCCGAGTTGCCTGATCCACCGAGGCCGAGTATGTTGTCTGCTGACTAGTTCTTTGTAGCAGTGCTCTGGATGAGATCGACCTTACGGGACTATGGGTTAGAGATAGAGAGTGTGCCACTTTTCTCGTGACAACACTTCAGCTATTTGCATTGCTAAAAACCCGTGCAACATTCCGGACCAAGCACATTGATATTAGATATCACTTCCTTAGAGACCATGTGGAGAAGGGAGATATCGCTTCATTCAGAGAGAGTGACCTTGATTAGCGATATTTTCACCAAGCCTTTGGATAGCTCAGATTTGTTGCCTTGAGGAGTGAGCTTGGAGTCGTGAGCCCTTACGGCCTTCGTGAGGGGAGCTGGTTTGTATATTATGTATTATATGTTTTCTTCCACTTTTCTTTTCTTTGTGTTTCTTCCGGGTGACTTTGGGCTTGTTTTCTTGAGTTGAGTTCACTCACTTAGACTTCTGGCATGCCTTGCATTGACCTCTTATCTTGTGCTTTAGGTTGCTATCATGCGTGATTAGCTGTTCTCTCTTCTCTCTAGGTTGAGTTCCCTCACAGTCTTATAAGTCTAGCAGGTATTGGGCCTCCTGGTAGACAGTGCAGTGTGCACTCCTTAGTTGGGATCTAGAGTCGACTTCCTATGTCGATCCTTTGGGAAGATAAGAGCGAGTCTGAGCCGTAGTGAGTCTCTTCTATCTTTTCTATGCTCTATAGCCATCCAGTTTTGCAGTTTCTCGACTTCTTCTCCTCATTCTGTTTTTTCTGGTTATTATTGAGTTCATTCGGTTTTCTTTATGCCTAATCTTGATAATAACTCAACTTTAACCAGATTTGAGCTTAAAATTGATTCATTTGTTGAGGGGAGTTTGGGAATCTGTTCGTGCATTGCATATAGACTGCATTTCTGTTTAATGAGCTTTGTCTATTATGCAATTGATTTCTTCTTCATGCTATACACAATGCTACATCATATGGAGGAAATCACTAGCTTAGATATGTCCAAGTTCATTTAACTTGCTAAGCTTTAAAATGAAAAAAAAGGCCTTAAATGAAAAACATGATGAAACTTGTTGCTTTTACTTGCTAGGTTTCTTCTCTAGAGGTTTGTGCCATAATTTGAGAAATTTAGGAGTTCTCTAGAGTCCCTATAGCAACTTGGGTGAAACTAGTTTGATCCATGCTAGAGTCCTTCAATTGCTCATGAATCGTTGTGCTAAAAATGAAAATTAAACAAAATTGACTCTTCTTGTGCACATACGACTCAACACCTTGTATTCACAAGACCGCTTCCCATTGCACTTGGGATGAACTTGGAATACATCGTGTTTGACCTAGACCATCCTCTTAAGAGCTCATCTTGAGATGGTCGATACGGCTTGAGTCAATTGGTTGTCAAAAGAAAATGCAAATAAATTAAAAACAAAGACATATGTGGGTAAAGAATGCAAATAATGTCAAACATTTGCACCCCGCTATGTCTTGTATGATGATAAATCAAAATTTGCATTAAGTGATAAATGAGCCCGAAGGACCTTATATGCTCTTCTAGATTCCCCAAAGTGTTGAGTAGGTTGAACTCTAGGTTTTCCTTTTGATCCTTAGAGTGGCTATTCTTCTATTTTTGAAACTAAAGCTAAGTGTTGCACTTGTCAAATCTTGCTAAAAATGAAATATTCAAAACTAAGCTCGTATTTGCACTTGGACATGTCTTAGTTTAGTTATCTTCTGAAATTGACAAGCTTGGTGTAATATCTTTCCATTTTGATCAATTGGATAATCTTCAAAGCTCTTTCGATTGCATTTCATGCATACATAAAAAAAATTTGATGCCTATATTGCAAAAAGGGGGAGAAAACGTAGAAAAGGCATCACTAAAAAGATAAAAATGTGAATGCTTATTTGGTTATTATGATCTTTGTAAAATTATGCTACTACTTCTGTTGGATCATAATCTCATAATCACATTTGACATGTTTAGTTGGATTTTAGAGTTTTTGTTGAAAACTTGCTCTTTCTTAACTTTAACTCTAAAATCTGAATTCCTCTTCGTCAACTTGGTCATGGTTCTAATTTCTATCTTTGGACCAAGTTTGACTTTGCAACTAAAATTGCTTTCTTCTTCATTTTTTCAAACTCAAATTTATGCCTTTTGTGTGGTTTGTCAATATACTCATCAAGGGGAGATTGAAGGACCATGTGGAGGTCCATCCATATTTGTGATGAGTATTTGACTTTATTTGAGCAAGGTGTGCTCAAGTTTGAGTTTGATTTGGATTGATTTTCAAAATGAAGCAATTTGAGTTGTCTTTGCCAGAGTGGCGACTGGTCGTATGGACGTGGTAGTGATGAGTTGGATGGTTTATTGCACATCTTTGTGGGCATTGCTATGTGAGGAGTTTCCTTGTCTTTGATGGTTGCGGGACGACGGTGCTAGGTCATGGTGAGGCGAAGGATGACCGGGACTAGGCGAGGCGTCGGAGGTCCAGACGGTTGGAAGATCGCGGAAGATGATCGGAGACGGAGTCGGGCAGGTCAAGAAGACAAGGAAAGGAGATGATGCTAGCTAGATGCGCGTGGATCAATGAGGACCGTCGGATTGAGGTCTAGTTGATAGGTTAGCGGGTCTAGGTAGTATGCTTTGAAAACTGCAAGAAAACCCGGTATGTGTGTGGGTTTTGGGTTAGCCCTTGCATGGCTGTGTGTGTGGGTTAATCCTAGCCCTTAGATGAGTGCTCTAGGGTTGAGGGACTCATCCAAGGGTGGTAGGTGGCCCAAGAGTAGTATAAATAGGGGTGGAGGGTAGCCTCCTTCCCTTGAAGGTGTTGAGGTTTTGATGCTCATTTGAGCTTTGCCCACATGAATGTGAGGCTTTGTAACCTCCTTCCAGAAATGAAAGTTTTATTCATCCACCTCTGAATTTATTTTATGCATTTACATTATGTCTTTACTTTACATAATTTAAATTCAGCATTTACTTTCCCGCAATTACATTCCCACAATTTACTTTCAAGTAATTTGGATTTGCCTCCCCTCCTTCTAAATGCTGCTGTTCTTGGATGTTTTGAGTGTGTTCATATGGTTTTACATCTCTTTTGCACTCTTGGATTGAGTAGAGAACATCTTTTCTTTCAAGTTCCAACTTTGTTCTGAACTTGTTCTTCGCGCAGCAGTCAGTGTTTGATTTTTGTAAAAATATAGAAAAATCCTTTTTGAGTGATTCTTGTTGGAGGAGGTGCGGGACTCTGATATCCGCTTGCAGACAAATTTTGGAGTTCACTTGTTGTACCGTGTGGGCGCCATGAGGTGAAAACCGAGCCTCAAATGTTCTGCTCGAAGTTCTTGACCAGACTGTGTTCTTCGATTTTTCGTGTTTTTTCTGTAAGGCTTTTTGAGGAGAAATTTGGTGGAGTTCTTCAAGACTCTGATGCTCACAGGGAGAAAAAGTCTCAAAATTTTGTGAGCTACAGAAACCCACCAACCTCCTGTGCAAATTGAGGACAAGTTCTGGGAATTCTGCTTTTGCTTTTCTGAAAGTGACTTTTGTGATTTGAATTGATGTCCTTTCTAAAAGCAAGAGTTTGAATTGATTCCTCTTTATCTTGGACACTAGACAACCAGGATTGTGACTCAAAAATCCCCACATATTTTATGGTACTTATCCATGCAAGCTTGGGGTACACATAGTTGTCTAGTTTTTCGGGTTTTTCACAATTCCTTTTGAGCGATCTTGTCGAGGTTTTTGTTGGAGTATTTTGGGGGAATTTTTATTTGCGACCATTCACCCCCCCCCCTCTGTTCGCCATTTCGGTACTTCAACCTCCATCGCTGAGGGCCTGAACCTGTCTAATCCCTTGTCTTGTGTGACCTTCGAGTTTGAGATCTAGCGCCTACCCCATAATTTTATTGCCGGCTACAAAAGTCGACAGGTAGCATTAACATCATCGATGAAGTCAATAATATGCCGGATGATCATACCAATTGTGCTTCCGATGAGGATAGTTTGCAGGACAATAATCTGAATCAGATGCTGCGTGACGCAGAAGGGAACCGTGATGACAGAGAATATGGCAAATTCCGGGGCTTGATGGAGGACTCGGAGAAACCTTTGTTCCCAGGCTGCAAGTCGAAATACACAAGGTTGTCATCCGTGCTCGAACTGCTGAAATTGAAGGTATGCAACAGTTGGTCCGACAAGAGTTTCACAACGCTGTTACGTCTATTGGGGGACATGCTTCCAGAGGGAAACGAGCTGCTGACAACCACCTACAAAGCTAAGAAGATTCTTTGTCCCTTGGGAATGGAAGTAGAAAGAATACATGCATATCCGAATGACTGTATCCTGTATCACCAAGAGTACGCAAACTTGCACATATGTCCTGTGTGCAACGCATCCACGTACAAGCGTAAGAATCATTCAGATGATGACAGCGAGGGCATCGAGGTGAAGAAAGGACCTCCTGCTAAGGTGGCATGGTATCTGCCTGTAATTCCTCTTTTGAAGCGTTTGTTTGTGACCCAAATGAGGCAAAAATGTTAAGTTGGCACTCAGAGGAGCGTAAGAATGATGGAATGCTAAGGCACCTACTGATTCCATCCATTGGAGAAACATCGATATGAGATTTCAAGAATTCGGTGCAGATCCGAGGATTATAAGGCTTGGATTGAGTATAGATGGAATGAATCCTTTCAGTAACATGAGTAGTCGGCATAGCACTTGGCCCGTGAATCTCTGTATCTACAACCTTCCTCCTTGGTTGTCTATGAAGCGTAAGTACATTTTGTTGTCTGTACTTATCCAAGGACCAAAACAATCTGGGAACGATATTGATGTGTACCTAGCACCATTGGTGGAAGATCTGAAAACAATATGGGTTCCCGGGGTACAAGTATGAGATGAGTATAAACGAGAGAACTTCACTTTGCACTGCCTTTTGTTCTGCACCATAAATGATTACCCTGCCCTTAGTAACCTATCAGGCCATAGTACAAAAAGGAACCAAAGACTGCACTCACTGCTTAGATGATACCGAAAGTGTGGCTGAATCACTCACGCAAAACTGTGTAATGCGTCACCGTAGGTTCCTTTGGAGGAATCACCCATACAACAAGATTAAGAAACAATTCAATGCAACGAACGAAGACGATTCAACTCCAAAGCCTTTAAGTGGGACAAATATTCATTATATGGTTAAGAACTTGGATGTTGTGTTTGGAAAAGGACGTAAATGGAGGTCCCGTGAGAAGAGCATGTGGAAGAAGAGATCAATATTTTGGGATATACCTTATTAGGAGCACCTAGAAGTTTGGCACTGCATCGACATCATGCACGTAGAGAAGAATGATTGTGATAGCTTGATTGGTCTCTTACTGAATATTAAGGGCAAAACAAAGGACGGTATCAATGAACGGCTTGACTTGGTCGATATGGGCATAAGACCTGAGTTAGCACCAAAAGAGACTGATAAAGGATGAACGTACTGCAAATCTACTTGTTACACTTCGTCCAAAGCTGAGAGAACTGAACTGTGCCAGTTCTTGCATGGTGTGAAAGTTCCATTCGGTTACTCCTTCAACATTAAGAGACTTGTTTCGATGCAAGATTTGAAATTAACTAGCATGAAGTCTCATGATTGTCAAGTGCTGATGACACAAATACTCCCTCTTGCAATTAGAAGTATTTTGCCAGTCAAGGTCCGGGAGACAATCACGAGAATGTGTTATTTTTTAACACAGTTGCTCAGAAGGTCATCGATCCCGAAGCACTAGATGCTCTGCATGCTGAGGTGGTGATGACTATATGTAATTTTGAGATGTATTTCCCTCCGTTATTTTTCGATATCATGGTCCATCTCGTTGTTCACCTTGTGATAGAGATAAAGATGTGCGGGCCCATGTTCCTACGTAGCATGTACCTATTCGATAGGTATATGGGAATTCTCAAGTCCTACGTACAGAATCGATCTCGGCCAGAGGGTAGCATTGTCGAAGGTTATACAACCGAAGGGGCGACCCATCACTGCGACCTCATCCGGTGATACGTTCACATGGTTGGCAAAAGGGCCAATATTTACAGTTGTAACATGAAAAGGATATGATTTAAATGGGTACACATTTTACACAAGAGATCGGGATATGAAGAGCACAAACCAGAACAGTGGTATCCGCATAGATGCATTCAATACTGATGGGTCCACGATGAGCTCCTACTATGGGTTCATAGAGGAGATTTGGGAGCTCGACTATGTACTATTCAAGATCCCGTTATTTCAGTGCCGTTGGGTCCACCTCCAGCACGTGAAGGTTGATAAGTACGGTGTCACTACTATCGACCTCACACGTGTCGGATAACAAGATGAACTATATATACTTGCTAACCAAGCTATTCAAGTATTCTATGTAATCGACCCGTCCAACAAAAAGAGATATGCAGTTCTTAAGGGAAAAAAGAGGATTGTCGGAGTAGAGAATGTAGTAGATGAGGAAGAATACAACCAATTTGACAAGTTGCCTCCTATCGAAAATGGCATCACGGTCCAGGAAGAACAACCCAAGGAAGCTAGCTACACACGCATCGATCGTCGTGAAGGGCTAATTTTTATACAAAAGAATAAGCAAGTGGAGTTATGATTTTAAGTGTACTCTCCAAAATAATAGAGTTAAGTTTTTAATGAGACGCTTGAAATTTGAAACAACTTTGTGTATGCATATGATTTATTTAATAAACTTCCCTTTCTTTTACTAATGTTGGTTCATCTAAATTTCCATATAAATTATGCAACTCCTTCACTGATTTTGGTCCTGTGTAGATGTTTTAGGTCAAGAAGGCCAAACAATGGAGGATTTGGCACATCACAGATGGTTCTATTTTATAACAGTCTGTGATGAACACATAATAGACGGTTCTATTTTAGAACCGTCTTTGATAATAATCTATCACAGACGGTTCTAATTTAGAACCGTCTGTGATAATAAACTGTCATAGACGGTTCTATTTTAGAACCGTCTGTGATACGGAATCTCTATAAAAAGGCCACTCTCGCAGATCGTTCATTCTCCACTTCCATACTCAAAACCCTAGCTTTGTCTCCCGAGTCCAGACGCTTCATCTCCCATTTCGGCACCTCCCCCGACCTCGCCGCCGCTTCCGACCGGCGTCTCCTCTCGCGGCACCTCACCCACGCAGTCTCTTCACGCGTGGCACCCCTGCACACCGATGCCGCCCCCTTGCCACTGCCCCCTCAGAGTGTTGTTCCTTTGTGAGTTAGCTCTCAATCTTTCATCGTTGAGTTTATAGCACTGTTATTTAATCTTGCACTGGATGCATGTGTACCCGACTACTTGTTCTTTTGTACTGGAACTGAAAAATTGTAAGCGTCTTCCCCATTGAATTGAATGAATAGTAGAGAATGTTTCTACATGTGTTTTAAGCTTCGTTTATTCTCTCCCCCTGAAATGTGTGTATGCAGTATGCTTATATGCATCACAGTATCATGTATTGATTTGGTTGCCATGGTTTGTTCATTCATTTTCGACATGTTTGAGGAAGATTTGTTGTAACGCAATAAGATAGAAAGCTGAAAGGCTCATTGTATGAATTGTCTCAAATTACTAGCTAGGTTTAAATTACTACCTACGTTTTTCCTATAATATATATATCACCTGACATATAATTGCATCTAAATTTGGATCACCTGACATATAATTGCATCTACTATAATATAATCTCGCTCAAATTTGGAACTCCCTCGTACACTTTTTCTTTAGATTTTTAACTTAACCCATGTTGTACAATAGGAATAAAAATGATATGGCAACCACCACATTTCCTCATTTGTGCATTTTGAAGCAATATCATTCTTTCTTGGAGTTCTTATATATATGGACACCACATACAAATATAAATCAAATATGGACACAACATACAACCGCATGACTTTATATATTAGTCAAAGCAGAGGTTGTAAGTCACATTGTTTTCCCGCAAGAATTCTCAGTTGAATAATAAATGGAGAATCAGTGCTAATTTTCACAAACTCAATCACTTCAAAAATATTAACGAATAAAGGTCCCAGTTGGTAGCAAAAATAGCAAAAAAAAACAAACTGAATCACTTCAAATGAAACAACATATTTATAAAATTCATTTGGTAGCCTTCCAAGCTTGGTTACTTTTCTTTCCTGTTGAGCCATGAAAACCAGCCTAGATTGCAAGATGGTGTCCCCTCATTCGTCGTCTAAAGGATGTGATGAGCCATCGAAAGGAAAACCTCCTTGAGGTCCAAGAGGAGGAAATAAAAGTCCCACAAATCGATGTATCATCACAACGGTTAATCCAAAAGATGGGGCCCCTACCGAACCAAAAGAGGCAGCGAATGCATTTAGGACATTGTGCAGGATAGTCGCACAGGAACAGGTCCGCATCACCGATCCATCCTAGAAGTCACTGACTGACGAGAACCGTGACGAATTGGTGATAGAAATTCTCTCTTCGTTTGAGATCCCAGAAGACTGCTTGCGCTCAGTGCGACAGTATGCACTGCTAGTAGCGGGAAAGGCGTGGAAGAACTTCAAGAGCACGCTTGTCAAGGAATACGTCAATAAGGACATGACTCCCTTCTCTAAGTACGGGTTTATTGCTGAGGACGTATGGCCAAGTTTTGTTGAGGTGAAGATGACGGACGAATTCGTATGTCAACGTGAAGCCCACAAGGCCCTGCAGGCAAGGAACACCCACCCCCCACAAACTTGGCACCGCTAGGTACACGGGGAAGAGGGCGCAATGGGAGAGGGAGGGCAAGGAAGCCTCCACACTATTTGCATCTATCGCTGATCAGCGCACTAGAGACTGGCTGAGAGCGAGGTCAAGTTCCAAGTCTTCCGGCATCGTCTCCTTTACAAACCCTGCGGATGAGGAAGTCTACCAATTCCTGGTAAAATATCCAACTACCAATTTTACATAATTAGTCCAAAACTTTATAAGTGAAATAACTTGTCAGAATCTTGCACGTAGCGTTGAGTACACAATCTTCTGAGGGCACTTTTTTGCCAAACAGAGAGAAAGATGTACTCTCTACGGCCTTGGAAAACAAGGAACACCCTGGTCGCACGTGAGGCATAGGGGTTTTTGTCCCTGGAAAATGGGATTCCCAAACGACTCCGACAAATACTAGAGTAGGAAGAGAACTAAAGCTGAGCAAGACGAACGACTTGTACAAAAGATTGAGGAAACACTAAGAGAAGAATTTAACAATAAGATAAGAAGCCTCGAGAAAAGGCTCAATAGTCAGGACTGCAGACATCTTGAGCAAGTTCTAGATGTATGTGCGCAAATCAGCCCCACTACCAAAAAGAGCAGCTGTGCGTCCACCACTCCCACAGATGAACCTGGCAAATTTCTTGTCTATGACATCAAGGTACTTATATATATGTCTTGAATGCTCCATACAAATAGCCATTGGATGCATTGGATAATTGTGTACCGTTATGTAGGTGGCCACGCGGTGCACTCTCCAAGTGAGACTTGCCCATGGTGCCATTCTTATTCCGGCTGCTTGGGGGCTCACGTTTTCGTCCATCAAAGGGGCGCTGGTGCATGGTACCCTAGTGTAACCAGGATTCACGAAGGTTAATGTGGACGGTGTACATGATAGTTTCAAGACCGTCCCGCTACCGATGCCCCCAAACAATGAGATTGTGACACTGGGGATGCCATTCGCAATTTTATTCAGTGGCCCAGCAGCGACATCTCCCTAGACGCCCATCCTCTATTACCGGAGCTAACCCAACAGCTTGAGTCGTCTGTTGAAACTCAGCAGACCACCAAAACAGCTCCCGTGCCGCCTACATCCAATGATTTTCAGTGGGATGGTGCCCACTCATCTCCCGTGTAGACTCCCTATATCAGAAAGCAAGTCAAGGGCAAAGCGAAGCAGATCACGAAGGAATTGAACTATCAGATTGCCCCGCTAGCCCGAGTATACCAACTAGGAGTGCCTTTTATAACAGGAGAGCGTATGAAGAACCTTTCTGTAGCTTTCATTAGATTGCAGAATTGGTGCATGGAACAAGCTAAAAACCCAGTGCAAGACCACATAACGAGTATCTTGGTTAGCTTCAAGCCTGAGCATCTGTTCAACGAGTCATCGGGGGCTTCTTCACAGCCGGCTTCAAGTACCTGTTTGACGTCTTCAACCTCGACGCCACGCTGTTGAGATGCTGGACATTGTAAGTGTGTGTAATCATAGTCTACATCGTGTAATACCGATAAATGTCATTATATATAACTCAATGCTTTCGTGTATATAGATACATGGTCCGTGAAGTGAGATAGAGCAAACAACAGGTGGGTTTCCTGGACCCACACATAGTCTCCAAGCAAACAATTGACAAAGATTTAAAATTTATCGATAAATACGTTGGAGATGCCTTGGCACCTCAAAAAGATAAACAGTTCATACTTTTACCCCACAACCCAGGGTAAGTGCTGCACTACTTGCTATACTTTGATTTGTACTATTTGCAACAATATTTTGTTAATTGACCATGCCGACATACCTGTGTGTAGGTTTCACTGGTTTCTCATTGTAATTCATCCAAGAATTAATCGGGTTATTTACCTTGATTCCTTATAGAGTGGCAGCCACAACTTAAATCCTATCGCAAAATTACTCAGCAGGTAATTAATCACGTTTCCTCCATATATAACATGGTCATGTAGGTTGATCAAGGTGTACATTGCTAACCTTTCCAATCACGAAGTGCTTTCAGAGTGTACAAATATTATGGAGGGCCTTCTGGCAAGGACAGGGCGAAGCTGAAGCACGATTTTAAGTTTTCGGTATCCACTATACACAATAATCCTATATAAACTATGTAATAACGATTTTAAGTTTCTTGTATCTCACTGCCTCGAGGCCAGACATACACTTTGTTGTGTGTCTGTGCGCTCGATTTTAGGCTTCTCCCCGCGCCTCTCACCGCCTAGCGATGAAGTGCATCTTCAGGTACCTTCGAGCTACCATTGATTATGGTATTTGGTAATCCTCCTCTTATTGTCTATCCCTTAGTGCCTTTTCCGATGTAGATTTTGCTGGCTGTAGGATAGATAGGAAGAGCACTTTTGGCACTTGCCAATTCATTAGCACTTCTTTTGTTTCTTGGTCATCTAGGAAGCAGTCCGGAGTTGCATAGTCTACCACTGAGGTCGAGTATGTCGCTACAGCTAGTTGTTGTAGTCATGTGCTCTGGATGAGATCGACCTTGCAGGACTTTGTGTTAGAGATAGAGAATGTTCCACTTTTCTGTGACAACATTCCTGCTATTTGCATTTCAAAAAACCCAGTGCAGCACTCTAGGACCAAGCAGATTGTGTCGACGATCGGGATCGCTTGACCGCAAGAAGGATGAGGGGATGATGAGGATGGAGCCTAAGTCGTGCTCGTTCGGAGGAAGGGATTGAGTTTGATGGAGTTTGGAGAGAAAGGAGAGGGTAGACACTAAGAATTATACTAGTTCGAGCCCCCGACGAGGGTAATAGCTCTACTCCGGTCTTGCCCTGAGGCGATAGATGTATGCAACACTTAGTGTTCTGTAGATTAATACGCAGGGGAATGTTTTATACCTCTAATACAGACTGTTGTAAGGAACGGCTTTGTCCAAAGAAATCGGGGACGTGGTGTTAAACTCGGATCTGGGCGCAGTAAAGTTGGATGGTAACTGCCCTGAAAATATAGTCTCCACGTTTGCCTTGACTCCATCTTTAAAGCCCTTTATTTGACCTAGTAACCACCATCTTCTTTAGACCTAGCCCAGCCTGATTTTGCTAGGTTGAGCTGGGCCCTCATTCTTCTACTTGGGCTCGAGCTCAGGGAGTGCATGCTCAAGCTCAGGGAATGCATGCTCGAGCTTGGGAAGCGCATGCCCGATGACCTGGCGGTTGCCGAGCGGAGAGACCGAGCCGCAGCCCCAGAAGGATGAGCTTGTCAGCACCGAGCATTATATGCTCTTCAGGCTGCGGACGCCAGAGAGTGACTTCCTGGCTGTTGTTCTCGTGCAATGCGAGATCGAGCTAGTCAATCTGGTACCCAATTCTATCCTTCTTTCCATCTTCTCTCATCTGTGCAAGGGGTTCTTGGGGATTCTTCCCACCCGTTCACTTTTCTTCCGATTCTATTCCCTGTTCCGTACCGCGAAGGACCCCGTGGTTGGGTGTCTCTACTTCCGGTTGCGGAAAGGGCTTCCTTGTTCCTTCCCCAAATCCAAACTCAGGACTCCCTCAGTCCGTGGACGGAGAGGTGGTTCTACCTGAAGAAAGGAGAGGAGGGCGCGCTCGTGTACAACGGCGTCCCTGTCGACAGCAAGCGCTAGACCCCCGTGCCCGAGGACTCGGCGGTCGACCAGGAGGCCCTCGCTGCCATCCACATTTGTGCGACGCGTGGCCTCACCGGCCAAGCCATCGTCCACGACTATCTGCGGAATCGGGTGTTCCCTGTGCGAAAGAGAATGCACCCATTCTTCGAGATCTGAGGTGACGATGACCTCACCAGAGAAAGTCCCAGCGGTAAGCCTTCTGCGATCTTGACCTTCCTTGAGTTTGTCTGAACCTTTCTAATGGTCCTCTCTTTTCCTGTAGCCCCGATGGAGTCTTGGGTAGCGGCGAGAATGCAGGAGATATTCGGGAAGACGGCCTTCTCCTACACCACCGCCGACCCCATTCCAAAGAACATCTTGAGACGGAGTATCGAGGCAAACACATCTCATACCAGCACCGAGTTCGTGCCAATTTGAGCTCGTACTGACTCTGCTCAATCACGCAGGAGAGATGGGAACTTTGGGAGACAGCGAGGCGCATGCTGCCGCTGCCCAAGTCGGGCAAGAGGTCCGCCCCAGATGCCCCGAGCAACATCAGCACCCCCAAGAAGCCCCACGTTGAGTGGGCCGACCGCGTGGTGGTAAGTCAATCCCTGTCGAGGCCAGGAACACTCGAGCTCGAGCTTAATTTTCTTCGCCATTTTTTGATCTTCTTCTCATCTTCTTGTAGCAACAAAGTGCAGTAGCCACTGCAGGGCTCCCAAGCTCGCCACCAGGGCAGCGACCCCCGATAGAGAGTGCCGGGGTAGTCAGCGTGGGTAGCCCGGTGCCCGCGCATGATCCAAGGTCTCAACCGCGGAGCGCCCAGGGAGGGGATGCTTCCCCTGGCGCAACGAGGAAGAGGCATCATGACACCCCTCCCCCTTCGAGGAGACAGAGGCTCATCACACAGGTACGTGCGGACCTTGGTCGTAGTGTATACTTGTCCCCTTCTTTTGCTTAGTGATCTCCCCCGCCGCAGACCTCGAGCGCCTGACGGGCAGTGACCATGATTGTTATTCAAGGCGAGTATGAGGGCGAGGACGAGGACGCGGATGACTTCCTCCTGGTCCACCGGCTGCGCTCGCAGCAAGCCCAGGCCATCACGGTGTCTTCGGGGGGGAGCCTGGTCGTTGACACTGATCAAAGGCCCACCAGACCAAGCGCCAACCTAGAGGGAGCCGCCGTAGGAGTTGAAGTGGCGGACATCCCGTTCATCGAGGCTGGGACCATCGAGGCCAGTGGAGACGGGCTCGAGGTCGGGCCTACCTCAACCGACGAGGTCGAGATTCCTGTGGGCACGCCAGGTACATCGAATCTCCCAAGCCTTCATTTGTTGCTCCTTTTTCTTCTAGCTTAGTTTCTTTTTGGCTGCTTTCTTTAGGAGCCTCAATCCCACCTGAGCTGCTACCTACATCGGTCGGGATAGCCCAGGTCGAGGTTTCGGCTGGCGGGACCAACTCTGCACCAGAGGGAGTCAATATGGTCACCACACCCAAGATGCTGGTCAAACCGAGCGTACGGCTCATCGGACCTCACCGCCAGAGGTTCGAGGAGCGGCTTGATGAGGTAAGTCGTGCCTGAACTTGTCCTTTTTCTTATCTGTTGTCGTAATCCCTTTTGGTTTCCGCAGGGGCTTGGCCTGATTGCCCAGGGGCTCCAAAGCCTGTGCAAGCACTCCACCGAGCTCCAAGTGGTCTTCGACTGGGTGGAGGAGCGCGACACGTACGTCCTCCAGCTCGATGAGAACCTGATGGTTGAGCAGGAGGAGGTGGGGTGGCTAACCACGGCCTACTCCTTTGATCTCTCATAGGCCATCAACGCCGAGCGTGAGTGGTCAAACGAGGCCCTCGAGGCCCTTCGCGAGAAGGAGACGAAGACCATCGAGTCCGAGCGCGTGGTGCTGGCGGGAGCCCTCGAGACTACGCGCACGGAGGCGAAAATGCTTCGCAAGCAAATTGTGGAGCTCTCTGCTGCTCCGGTGAAGGCCTCCATCGAGCTCGAGGTGAGGGTGGCCGAGCTCGAGGAGAAATTAGGGCGAGCGACCCGGACGGGGAAGAGCGCCCTAGCCCAGCTCCAAGACAAGCGCAACCGTTCTGCCAATTCCACAGTCGAGGTGCTTCGGCTACAAGGTGAGCTATCGACGCTGAGGGCGAGGATTTTTGAACTCGAGTAGGAGAAGCTCGCCCATGACATGGCCGACCTGTAGGTAGGAAAATAGATAGAAGAGGGAGGCAAGAGTAACTTGCACCCACTTTGTAAATTTAAATGTATAAAAAGAAATGAAATTCCTTTTTGAGGAAACAAAGTTCCCTTTTGCTCGAACTTTAATGAAAATGAAACTTAGCTCGTTTTTTAATTGTATTCTGGGGCAGTATCTTAGCCCTTGCTGTGGTCGAGTTCGAGCAATGCCGGCCTCAGGCACAGGAAGTGTCCCCTTTGTTTAATCATTAGGACCTGCAGGGTTAGTTAATACCTTCGTCCTAAAAAAGACTTAAGATGAAATTGCTTTAATAGTCATGCCCCCCACGTGAGCGGGCTTGAGCTTGGGAACACTCGAGGGCGAACCCTATGCGTGAAGCCTATACACTCGCCAAACTCGAGCGCGGTTTCTGGTTCAAGTCCTACTACAGGGGGGAGCCGTGACGCTTAAGAATCGGCTTACTACTGGCGTGACCCCCAGAGGTGAACCTTGAGATTACAACACTCGAGTCTCAATGTATATAAAGGCGCTCAAGTCGGGCTTGGCAGCACTCATGCCTGACATGTGTGCAAAGCATGTACGCACGCCGAACTCGAGCACGGCCCCTGGTCCAAGTCCTGCTACAAGGGGGAGTCATGACACGATGAGAATCGGCTTACTACTGGCGTGACCCCTGGAGGTGAACCTCAAGATCACAACACTCGAGTCGAGGCATAGGAGATGTAAAGAAGCGTAAGGACTCACAAGCATAGGCAAAAAGGAGTACCCTTGTCTAGATTATAGTTGACAAGGTCGAACAATCCCTCCGAATTGTTGCCTACAAAAGAAATAGACGTTAATATGCTTAGCCCGACCCTTGCTTGTAATATGCATGTTTGCTCAAAACCAAGCGCGGTCTCTGGTCCTTGTCCTGCTACAGGGGAAACTGTGATGCGATAAGTATCGGCTTACTGCTAGTGTGACCCCTGGAGGTGAACTTCGAGACTGCGACGCTCAAGTTGAGGCACAAAAAATGCAAAGAAAATGTAAAAGGGACATAATTATGGATAATAAAGAAGAACTTTTATTGCCGACCGAGGTAAAGGTGTTACACATAGAATTTCTGGAGCTGGTCTATGTTCCACGAGTTCGCGAGCTCTCTGTCATCGGGCATTGCCAGCCGGTAAGCCCCCGTGCGATATACTGAAACGACGCTGTAGGGGGCCTCCCACTTCGTGGATAACATGTTGGTGTTGGTCTGGCCCTAGATTCATCTTAGGACCAGATCCCCAACGCAGAGCTCCCTAGGTCGCATCGATCGAGATGCATGCCTGTGAAGCGCCTATAGGTAACGCGCCGATCGTAGAAGTGCACGGCTCCTTACTTCTTCTGCTAGGGCAAGGTCAAGAGGTCTTTCTTGCTTGAAGTTGACTTGGTCGACTGAGATGACCCTAGCAGAGCCTAGCGTGACCTCAGAAGGCTGGGTTGCCGCGTTGCTCGGCTTGTCATTGTGCGAACGGATGAAAGGACGATGGAAAGCTCATCCACCCGGTCCGGCCGTGTTGTTCGAGCTTATCAAAAACTCGCCTCTTGACGCCCTGGACGATCTGTCCGTTGGTGAGCTCGACCGCTCCTTTGCTCTGCGGGTGAGACACTGAGGTGTAGCAGACTCTGATCCCCATGTCTTCGCAGTACTCTTGGAATAACTCACTGGTAAACTGTGACCCATTGTCAGTGATAATCCTGCATGGGACCCCATACCTTGTTACCACAAATGAATGAAAAACCTTACTGCGGCTCAGGCAGTGATGGACGAGACTAGTTCAGCCTCGATCCATTTGGTGAAGGTATCAATGGCGACGAACAAAAACTTCTTCACCCCGACCGCTTGAGGGAAAGGGCTGAGGATGTCGAGGCTCTAGGTCGAGAATGGCCACACGAGCGGTATGGCCTGGAGGGCAAAAGCAGGTTGATGCGTCTTCCGAGCATGGAACTGGTAGGCTCGATAGGTGCGAAAGATGTCCCCGAGCATCCTGGAGCGCCGTTGGCCAATAAAATCCCATGCGAAACGCTTTTCCAACCATGGTCCTGAAAGAGGAATGTGCACCGCAGAGGCCTGAATGAATGTCATTGAGCAGGTACTTACCTTCCTCTAGGGTAATACACTTCGACAAAACACCCATGGTGCCTTGACGATAGAGCCGTCCATCAACGAGCTTGTACGAGCTCGCCCGACGCTTGATTCTGCTACACTCGACCGGGTCATCTGGGAGCTCACCTCGATCGAGGAACTTGATAATCGGCTCCACCCACAAGGGAACACTCTTCAGGAGGCGACCGAATCTTCTTGGTCTGTGATGGAGGGTACCGCCAAGGTCTCAAGGATAACATCTGTTGGAATCTCGTCATAAGACGATTCGAGCTTGGATAGGAGGTCAGCGCCGGAGTTGTCCTTACTGGGCATGTGATTGATTTCCATGTTCCGGAACCACTTCTCCATTTTGCGCACCTCGGCAAGGTTCTTAGCCATCGAGCCTTCCGAACACTAGTAGTCTTTGTTGTACTGGTTGACGATGAGCTGGGAGTCACCCTTAATGACCAGCCGACGCACGCCCAGCGACTTGCAGGCTCGAAGATCCGCCAAAAGGGCCTCATACTCTGCCACGTTATTAGTTGCGAGGAAACCGAAGCGAACCACATACCTCAGTTTGTCTCCCCGGGGTGTGATAATGAGGATTCTATCTCCCGAGCGCTCGAATGATCTGGAGCCGTCGAAATACATCCTCCAGGGCTTCTCCTTCTCGACTTCAAGCTCGAGGGTCGGTCAAGACGTCTGTTCGACCACGAAATCAGCGAGTGCTTGCAACTTAATGGCGGTACGTGCCAGGAACTAAATGTCAAATTCTGCCAATTCCATGGCCCATTTAGCGATGCGACCTCCGGCCTCTGGACTCCTCAGGATCTCACTGAGCGGGAACCCACTCGGGAGAACCACTGTGTGCACCTTGAAGTAGTGCCAAAGTTTATGCAAGGCCATGAAGAGGGCATAGAGTAGCTTCTCGACTTCGGGGTAGCACTCCTTTGGTCCATGGAGTACCTCGCTGACATAGTAGATTGGCTGCTACTGACCGTCACGCTCGACCACCAGGACGGCGCTAACGGCCTGGGCCATGGCTGCGAGGTAAAGAACCAGCGTTTCACCTTGCCGCGGGGTCATGAGTAGTGGTGGGCTCGACATATATGCTTTCAGCTCATCAAAGGATCGCTGAGCTTCGGGTGTCCATTCGAAGCCCTTGAGCCTTGAAGAATGGCAATCCGCACTTACCGAGCCTTGAAATGAACCGACTGAGAGCGGCCAAGTGGCCGATGAGGCACTGGACCTATCTTGTTGATGTCGAAGGATCGATCTTCTCGATTGCCTCGATCTTCTCTGGGTTCGTGCCGACCCCCTAGCCCCTGGTCATATAGCCAAGCACTTTACCCGATGTTACGCCGAACACACACTCACTACTATAGAACGGCACATCACTATTGCTTTATCTGTGTTGGTTCTTAAGTTTTTTTGAAAAAACGATTGTGATAAATAACTTCGGAGGGGTGTTAGTAATAATCACTATCGGTTCTAAGATTATAAGTGATTGTGATGTAGCACTGGGCATATCACAATCAGTTCTCAACTAAAAAGCGATAGTGATGTGCATGGTCATCACTATCAGTTCCAACAAAAGAAGTGATTGTGATGATCACGTCCACATCACTATCAGTTCTTTTGATAAAAGCGATAGTGATGTGCATATACAGCACTATCGGTTCTAAGAAAAGAAGCGATAGTGATGCGCATGTGATCATCACTATCGCTTCTATAAAAAGAATCGATAGTCCGTGCACATCACTATTGCTTCTCGAAAAGAACCGATTCTGATGTGCACTTGCTCATCACTATCGCTTCTACAAAAAGAACCGATAGTGATGACCGTGCACATCACTATCGCTTCTCGAAAAGAACCAATTCTGATGTCCACGTGCTCATCACTATCGCTTCTATAAAAAGAAGCGATAGTGATGACCTGTCGGGACCTGAATATGCAAATCCGGACCCTCTGTGTATTCAGCATTAGTCCAGGATCACGCTAGTGCACACAGTCTCAACATAGATGAAATATCACAATCATACACAGCGGAATAATAAATAAAGACTTCATCTATTAATATAGAAATACTGAACGACCTTAAGATCAAACTTACACTTGTGAGGCCTTGGTGGCTTCAACTCAAAATAAATAAACGGCAGCGGAATGAAGAACGTCAACGAATCCCATCAATATGCTATAGGCAACTGACAAGGTTCAACTCCTAGATATTCACCTCCTCGTGGAACTTCTCCTCCTTCGAAATTGTAGTCTTCTCCTCAACTGATAATTTTGTGTGTTGCAAGGGCTGAGTACATAAAGCACTCAACAAGTTGTGCATAGAATGCAAGTCTAGTATTCTATATGCATGTCTTAGTACAAAGGTATGGCTATCATGGCTATTTTGCAGTAAAGCAGCATTTATAAAAGAATATAGTCAATAGATTGAAATTGCAGTAAAAATAATAATAGAAGATAGATAGATTCAACATTTGACAAGTAAACTATGTTTCCAATCCTATGTCAATTTCCACTTTCCATGGCATCCTGCCATCCCAATAAGTTTTGTTTAACAAAAGTCTAACCCTTGACTGTAATTTCCGAGCATTGCTCAATACCGCGAGCACGGCTATTCGAATAGATTTTACACTCTGCAGAGGTTATGCACTTTACCCACACGACATGATCGTCCCTTGTTGCCAAGCTATTAGCACACATCCTTTGGTGTGCCGGCAGGGTAATCATGACAAAGCATTTACAATGCTCTTTCTAGACCATGTACTGCTCGCTGAGGTTTCAACACGGAAGGGACTGGTTACCACACTCCGGGCCCCCCTCTTGCGCCATGTGAGTCTACCCTTACACCCGAAACTCACTATACACCATAGCAGTACCGAAATCTATATATCACAAATTAGTCGGCTAGGCTATCCCATTCCAGACATGTGATTGCAAATAAGACTTAGGTCAAAGGCTTGCAAGGTTAAGTCCTTAGGGTGACTAGGGCAAGACTTCCATATACCCTCTGCCAAATCTGGCCCACCTTGGTACACTGCCCCTCGCCACTTGCCCTAATCTAAATCATTACCACCCCAGTTGATTACCAAGCACCACATGCTATCAACAAGTCAACCTCGTTGCGTGACATCCACTCGTCACCACAACGCAATCTCATTGTGTGACCACACATGACACACAAGTTCATAACATTGTTCCATATTCCATTAGTCAAGATTAATCAGTGATGATTCAACACATGTGATGACATGGCATGGCTAAGCAATCTACGACGGTCTAACCAACCCATGTTGATTATCAATATTAAACAACTATTAATTAACCATCCTAGGGTGACAATTAGATCATAGCATACAATGGCAAGGTAGGGTATAGATCAAATTGGTATAATAGCTAAGTCCTAATTTAATTTGAAACAATTGTATACTTAAAATAATATGAAATAGGGTAAAACAAATATAGCAATTTTATAAACATGGGTTCAACATGATCAAAGCACAACTTGCCTGGCCCTTGCGGTTTTTACTGTTCTTTACTCTTTATCTTTGATTCTTGATCCTCGGTCTTCAATCTTTACATTCTTGATCTTTAGCTCCTTAGAACAACTTTCAGACGATGCATCTAACAATTAAAGAAGAAGCAAATACAAACCAACTCAAAAGATAAATCAAATAAAATCCAAATTGAGAACGGATAGTATTGGATCACAAAGGCTTAGATGAATTTAGAAACTTGAATGGATTAGATCAGAGATTAGACAAAAGAGAACGTGCTTTCGGAATACACTGAAAAGGAAAAGACTGATAACTGAGAAAGAAAGAATAATGTTCCAAAGAATATTTCTTCTAAAGTTATTATCTTGATTGGATAGACAATGACATATGGGCTCTTCATCTATAAACCGGGTCCATAAAGATACGTTAGTTCGCAATGAACTAAACTGATGCTCAATGTTGACTTTTGTTGACTAAACAGATACACAGTTGAACAAAAGAAAGATAGACTAATAGATTAGATATAGCACAAGGATATGACATATGGCCAATGGTCTATCGACCAAGTCCACGAATGACTTCTAGGTCAATGGCAAATTAGATTTTCAAGAATAGGACATGGACAAGTGGGGTTGACATTCATGCGATTCGATCTGAGATCAGTCATACGTCGATCAAAAGGCTTGACGATGATAAGGCAGCGAGGAAATGAAAACAAGGCTAAACTCATAGGTGATGGGGTTAGATTACAATAAGGCGATAGATAGGATGATGATATTGCACTAGGGCTTTTGCGAGCATGCACACATGCGATAATAGCGAAGCGACGACAGGACACTCATGCAAAGATAAGATGTCGATTGTCGGTACAATGATATGGTAGAAAGGTTATGATATGGCTCAGGATTGATCTGCGAGTTGCGAGGTTTACATAACATGATGCATCGTCAATGACAGATTGGACCTAAGGTTAAGTTTGGGTTTGAGAGGAATGAATCGCGGATAGATCCACTTGGCATAGGGATAGGATAGGTAGGGTTGGCTCTGCGATAAAATATTACCGAGGGTGGCTAACCAAAACAAGATCCGATAATGAAAGGGACTAGATCGAAGACGACGGGTAGATTCTAGAATATGGCATTGATGGCAACCGAAGACCAAATGAACTCTAAAGATGGACAAACCAGAGAATGATGGCCTACTAGACATGACGACACGACCAAGACGAACTAAGATGGTTGGCGGAAAAAGACGGCGCGCGACACTGACGAAAGGTGGCGGCTAACGAATATTAAAATATCCGGTTGATTGAACAGCAAAGGGGAAGTGAGAACTAGGTAGAACGCGGCGAGACGAGCTTAATGAACAGATCACAAACTACCGACGAATAGCTGCTAAAGCTAATAGATCAAACGGCCTTAACTATTAAAATAATGGATGAAACCTAACCAAATTTTACAAAGATCTATCTGGGACCCTAAGGCACAATATGACGCAAAAGAATCAGAGTTTTACCTTCTGGATCAACAGGGAACGCACGAGGAAGTTTTCAGTCTGATCGGGGAAGATTGAATTTTCTACAGAAATCCTTTAGACAAAACCTTGAGTTAGGGTGAGCACCGGGTATAGGATATCAAGATGAGTCTACAGTAAAAAGGGTACGGTCAAATTCGCAAAAACGAATTAGAACGGGCGATGACAAGATTAGAGATTAGAACGGCCTTAACTTTTGATTTGCTAGATGAAACTGCACCAAATTTGGTGGAGAGGTAGATTAGACCATATGGCACGAGATGACACAAGCGGATTTCACAAAAACTCAACAGAATGACGGGGAACACGACACCAATTTCGGCCGACGAGGGCAGCGCACAGGAAGAGGTCGGCTTCGGTTTTTCGGGTTTGGGAGGTGCTCTGGGGATTAGGGTTGCGTGGGAGGGGTCTTAGAACACTTATATAGGCTTGGGAGTCGTGCCATATAAGGCGACACGATGAAAAACCGAATTCGGATCGAAAATGAATCGGATCGAACACCTTGCGCGCAATGAATAGTAAAGGATGATGTGGCGCACTGTGGTGCTTCGGATGGGGATCGGAGAGCTGCGGCTGGGAGGCGACATGGCTGGCTCGGGAGATGACACGTGGATTTAACCCAATTTTCGAATTAAAATAATTCCAACAATTAAAATAATTCATTTAGAGCAATAAAAATACGAGAAAAATTCTAAAAAAAATTCTAGAAAATATTTTAAGACATTTGGAGCTCAAATAAAATATTTTTAACCAAACTTTATTTAAAATTTTGTAGTATTTAATTAAATTTAACAAAAGTCTTAATTTAAATTAATGTCCAAATAAATCCAAATGAATAGCAAACGAAGTCCGAAAAATATCAAAAAATTACAGAAAATTCCTTGAAGCACAATGAACTCAAAAAGAACTAAATTTATTTTAATTGAAGTTTATATTAGTCAAATTAAATTGTTTTAGCATTAGAAAATTCCAGATTAAGCTTTATTAAAGCGAGAAAATCAGCTGGGATTTTTGGAAAGATGAACTAAACAAAAGATTTTTGAAAACCCAAATTTTGAGATGTTACAAACCTCCCCCTAACAGAATCTCGACCCCGATATTAAGGTTGTCTATAGAAATAGGTTCAGGGGGACTCCACTTTTGAGACTTTCTTGAACTTCCAAGCAACTGCACACTGGGCAAGGTTGCTTTCGAACAAACGCTTGACAACATCCAAAATTTGTAGGCTGCGCGATGCGGATGAGATCCTTTTGCAATTCCACTGACTTCTATGGTGTCTGCTTTTCTGGCACAAGAAGGCACTCCTTCTGTTGGGACTCTTGAAACACATCACGCACTCAAACTGACGTTCTGGCATCTCCTTTGACAGATTCCCTTGCTTTCCGTCCATTAACACTCGGTTTTCTGCTTCTTCTAGAAATTGGACAAGCAGTATTTGACAGTGAAACTTGCTTGCAACTCTGTGGTCTTGCACAACATTCCTGTTGGTCTGTTTCTATCTCTATCAGCTTGATTCTCGAGTATTGCCTGAAACTCTAGATCAACTGAATATTCCTTCACATTGAACTCAAGCTCCAACTATTACAGAGGTAATGGCATGGTTCTACTGGCATACACTACGGTAGCTAAAGTAATTCGTCATGAAAACAATTATCCTTTGTAGTTATTAAGCATATGTAACAACTCCTTTCCTTCTAATGTGATGGCACATCCACCTTCTTGGCTCAACCATAACGGAACAACGGGTCCTTAGCTGTCTCCGATATGCTGAAGTTAAACTGATTGCAAATCTTTCTCGGAAAACACCCTCGCTCCTCTTAGCTGATCAAATCTTTGACCATAAACCAAAACTGCCTTACACATAGGTAACGAGCTAATTCCAGGGATAAACATCTCAAGCATGGTTTTCCAATATGATAAGATTTATTAGGAACTCAATCTCAACAATAGACAAGTTAACTCTCAACATCCTGGATTACAAATGATTTTCAATCAGTACAACATCTGATGCCTTCTAAGCTCCAGTAGTCATAATGTGGTTAACATGATCTTTTGCTGGCACTGGCGGCATGGCTTCAGCTTGAATTTCTCCACAATTCACTTTCTAGTGCAAGTGTCTCGGTAGATGTAGGACTAAGATTGAAGCGGACAGGTATAACAACTTTTCTCTTAAGATAACTATTGGCAAAGTGTCCCGGTTCATTGCATCTGAAGCAACGCTTGACCGACATTTGTTGACTTCCTTCTAACATAGCACTAATCTTGGTAGGGGCAAAGCTGAGATTGATGTGATCCGCAATGATCACTTTCTTCTCAGGGCAGTGTTTAGCAAAATGTCCTGGCTGGCGACAGGCAAAGCAACCTCTAGGTAGTAAGCTTCCTCCTTGAGAACTTTTAACCTGGGTGGTGTTATGAAAATTCTGACTATGAGGGCGAGGCACAGGTGTAGGTGTCTCGAACAAAGTCTGAGCAGTATGGCAACTGAGTTGTTGAGGGGCACTCCTCATTTGATGTTGCGGTGGTCCTTCTTGATAGGCTTTCTGACGCTTGCGGTTATACTCTAATTCCTTGCGCTCATCTCCTAGAATAAGGGTCTTGTTAACCAACTCCTCTTGCTTCAACTAACTCTTTGAGCAAGTTACTCCTGCAGTTTTACCACTCACTCTTGGGGTTATAAATTTTACTGAAGTAATTTCTAGAATGATCATGGCTTCCAAAATTGCTTGACCTTTCTGTGGGCATTCCTTAACAAAATGACCTAACTTACCACAGTTGTAGCATGAATGTCTGGGTTGTCGTGTCTAGTTAGGTGTAGTCATATGCACAATATCGTCTTTCTCAGGCATCACCACTTCTTGGTTCATACGGCATTCACGGGCAGCAATCAGTAGAAGAACAATTTGTTAGCCCACCTTCTCCAACTGTAAATGTGAATGATCAACGTAGCTCGTCTCAGCAGATACCAAGCGAGCCTCAGCCGCTATGGAGTGACGGTGTCATCTATGTTCCATCTTCGGCTTATTTCCCTCCATCTCAAGGTGTGATAGACGATGCAAACCAATCAAGTTCAATTTTCAATTTTAATTTGCACGTCATTATTGGCATGTAGTAATCGTTTTGCTTGAACTATTGCTTAATTTTTTCAGACAGGCAATGAGAATGCAGATAACACTTCTCTTAAGATTGATAGTATTGTCGCTATTATTGATAAAGTTGGCATTCCACGGTCATATTACGATGTTCATGCGAAAAATACCACATCTTCTAACCTACAGGTTTACCCGTAGTAATTTTTTTGTATAGATTTTTAAATGTTTTCTTATATATAATTATTTTGCATTAATAATTTCTATTTTTAGGAATCAAAAATTTTTTGTGATAAGGATGATCAAGTAAATCTTCAACCTGGCATTGATGCAAATCAGGTAATCAAATATCACATTTTAGTGTTATATACTGATGTGTGATATTCATCTATATACATCCAATTTAATTTTTTTCTCTTTTCGCCCACTCAGGTAGTTAGCAACGCTCCTCCACGGCAGCTTGATGAGTCCATTTACTTCCCTGCATCTGCCCTATTTCATGAATCTGAAGATGTGAATAAGGATGCAAATCAAGCAGGTACATTTTACATTTGTGCTAATGTTTTTTATTGTTCCAGCATGAAGTAATTTGTTTTTTGTTAATGTTTGTATAATTTTTGTAAATAGTCATTGAGGGAGTGGATTATAATTCGATTAAGATTGATAGTATAATCGTCGTGATTGAACAAGATGCCATTCCAGGGGTTCATCCTGATATTGAGGCGAAGGAAAATAATCCGCAGTTGCCCAGAACTTCTAACCCACAAAATTCTCCCGCATCAAATATCGTGAGTAGATAGTAAATCTTACTAGTGTTCTTAGTAATTTTTGGATTAAACTATTTAGTTTTTGTAGGTATTTCTTCAGTACTGTAATTTTATGTTTGTAGGACCCACCAAACCAGACAGGAAACGATGTTGCATCGAAGGACATAACCGACACGGTAATTATTAATTGTGTTAATCGAAGAATAAACAAACCAAGGCAGTTCGTAAGATAAAAGCTTATATCAAACAAGTTGTTCAAACCATGGCGCCAAAATATAGTAAATATTATTAGTGTTAATAGGAATTGTTGGATTAAACTCTTTAGTGTTGTTTGTAGTATTTTCAGTAATGTACATTTTTTGTTTCCAGGATACACTAAAGCAGACAGTAAAGGATGTTGCATCCAAGGACATAGCTGCCACGGGTACACATGAGGTATACTAATCAATATCAACAATTATTATTATTTCTATATATGACATTCTTTATATGTAAACCTAATGGTAATAATTAATTATGTTAATTGAAGGATAAACAATCTGAGGCAGTTAGTAAAACAAAAGCTTCGACGAAACAATTTGTTCAAACGGGAGCAATGGGAATTACTGGAACGAGATTGACAAGAGTGCCTTCCCGTTACGTGTCACCATTCAAGTGCTGCTATCAGCAAAAAGTTCCAATTGACCCTGCCATGAAGGTGCGCGATGTCATTAGTACGGATGACAGCTTAAAGAGGTCAGTTTTTTATTTTTTATTTTTTCTCAATGTTAATCATTATTTTTTCATCACAAATGTATGATGTTCGTTGTTTGTGTTTGTAACATAGGGTTTGCAGTTAGATCATTATGATGTCCTCATATTTTCATTGTATTGCAAATGGTGAGGAAGTGAGAAGATCATTCAAAGATGGAGAAATGACAAAAGACATGTTTGTTGTTTTTTTCATTGAATGCATTAAAAATGATGATGCTGTGCTGAGGCCGGCTAGTGCTGGATACAGGATCTACCTCTATTGGAGTCTGTCGGTATACAAATACTTTGGTTCTGAAATGTTCATTCCAAACAATTCGCTTATTAAATTATAATGTTCTTAGGTTTCTCAATTTATATGTTGTGTAATTTTCCTAAAGGCTTATGAATGTTGAAGAATACATTTACAATAACGAGTACAATAGTGAGCTTGCAGTTCAAATGCTTAGAGATCAAATTGGTCAAACAAATGTGATCGGAGTAAAGCTGGCGAGTTTTTGAAAAACCTAATTTATTGTAATTATCTTCCATTCGTTCTGATTACCAAAATGTATCGATAATTTTTTCCAGGTTTTTTTCCCTCTCCTACATAACGAGCATTGGTCAGTGTACTGCATAAATATGGTTCATAGGAGAATTGATCTGTTGGATTCCCTTAACAATCAGTAGCGGTGCACTAACCCCAAGGATCATCACGCTGATGTTGGTGAGGAAATAATAGCTCGACTGCAAGATGCATTCCAAGTTGTCATCGGCGGTAAGTTCCCGAAATTTGCAAATTGGAGACGGCCGCTATTTGACACACCCAAGCAGGTTCTACTCAACGACTGTGCCTTCTTTGCTATGAAGTTCCTTGAGTTGTATGATGGCGAAGTTGGCAAACTTCATTGTGCCATTGATCCAGTATGTCATACAGTAATAGTTTTATATATTCTGCAGTAATTTTTTATTGCACAAGTAGTAATCATGTGTTAAATCAGTTATGTTTTAGTTTGCAGGCTAAGGGTCGCCAATACAGGCCGGAGCTAATGTTCTATATGTTGTTCCATGCTCTTAACACTGTGAAGCCACTACCGAAGAATTTAGAGAAGTTTACACTGGCATAAAGCATGTATAACTTATGTGGTTTCCATTAGTACGATGTTAGAACTGAAAAATTGTGTCAGGTTGATTGGAACAAAAGGATACTTTTGTCGTGAGCAAGTTGAAGACAGAATGTCAGTAGTATACGAAGACATAATGAAAGTATAGAAAATATATGTTGTTAACTTGGTAATCATCCTCTCGTATATTAGTAAATTTTTGCATACTCCATCGTTAAGTCGCAACATCAGTAGAGAAGTAAGGATGTGGCATTAGTTATATCTGTTTCATCTTAGAAGTAAAAGAAGTTGTTCCAGCATTAGTAATAGTTTTCATTTTTTATAGTGTAAAAGTTTCTTTAAAATGTATTATCGAGTATTGTCGCCCGTGGTGACTGATGAGACCAAGACGGCCCAGCAAGCCATGCTTCTATCTCAGGTCAAGACAAAGGCCCAACAACTTCTGATGCTCCAAACCCAGCCTAAGATCAAGCCCAATTTGTTCACGAGTCCAGTTCGGCCCGCAGGAGCAGTCCAACTAAAAATGACCATATCTGGATCATACGAAGTCCGTTTGAGGAGTTCTTGGACTCTACGGAGAAGCCCACTACAAGAGCTTTCCAACGGAAGTGGTTTCACATCCAAACTCCTTCTGGGTCAACGAGAATCATCAAATCAATATGAAGAATAGAAACTGCCAAGTACTACGCCACCTCCACTTGGGCCCAAAGGCCTTGTATGACCTAGGGTTTCACGGCCATCCCCTTGGCCGCCTCCCTTGTTCTCTTCCTCATGTATATTTAGTAGATGTCGCTAGAATAAATGGGTTTTGCTTAGATTACAACTAGACACTTTGTCAGTTTTTCGCCGTTCATCGGTTTGTGGAACCCTAACTCGTGTGCTTAATATTATTCGCAATTTCATATTGCATCTTCTACGTTCTTGCTTGTGTTCTCGATTCGCATGCAGGGATAAGCCTTCTTGGCGAGGTCAACTGTGTTTGTGCGTGGTTGATAACCAAAGGAGCCGTGGTGTAGCGATTGAAGGGTTCGAATCAGTTTTGATTGGAAGCCGAATCGTCAACGTCGAGTTCTCCACCAATTGTTTAGTACTACCTGTCGGAAGATCGGGCCACCGTTCCTATCAAGTGGTATTAGAGCCTCGGTTGTTCGATAGGTAATTCTTGTGTCCCCAAATTTGTTTTGCCGTCGTCCTAGAGTCCAGAAAAATTGTACCACAAAATGTTCATTATCGATTCCGCTGTCCTACAACCCCTTGTGCCTTTGCTATTTTCGTTTCAGTTTCACTTTGTTGATGTTGTGTCCATCGTTGTCATCTTGTTGCTGGTTTGAGGTCGTGATCCTTGTTTCTAGTTGTCCCTTTCCGTTGCACTAGTTCTTGTTTCCATCGTTAGTCATCCTACCACCGCCAACCCCAGAACCGAACTGAGTCCTACTCAATTTTGTCCTTGCCACCGCTTTGCATTATATATCCCGCTTTCCAAGCCCTAGATAGGTCACGAGCTACCTTGTGTCAATTGGCCTGCACCGTTGGCTACCCTTTTTCACCTACGATCCTATTACTATTTTAGCCCGAACCGGAAGGAAGAAGTGAAGTCGCAGGAAATTCTAGATTCGCAGTGTTCAGTAAAACAGCCATAACTTTTGCATACGAACTCCAATTGGGGCGTACTTTTTTTTGTTTCGAAGTGGATGATGATGCGCATCTGAAAAATCCATAGATAAAAAGACCTATGCAATTTTTGACCCTAAAAATCGGCATCTAAGACCGATTTCTTGAACCCAAAAGTTTCCTGTTATGTTTTTGCGGATTTTTTTGGTAATCTGTTTAACATTTTCTCTTATTCTAAAACATAAGATTTTTGTTTTGCCTTTGAGTTAAAAGAAAGGAAAACAAAAGGCAAGTGCAAAAAAAGAAGAGCCGCACTGAAAAAAAATCAGAGAGAAGAAAAGAAGCAAAACGAAGCAAAAAGAGGGAAAGAGAAGCAGATAATCAGAATTGCTTGCATCCTTTGAGTCCTATGTGCTTTGATATATCCCTTGCTAGGTTGAACTAGTTCTAAGAAACGTTTAGGCCTGGAATTGTGACATGTATGTTGGACTTTTATTCAGCTTGCTAATCTGACTTTGATATTGCTTATTCCTAGCTACTAAATATTGCCTTCCGAGCTCCACATACTTCTTATCAGTTCAGGTTCTCCTTTGCAATCGCCTCACTCACGCTCCAGTCACGGTATCACGAGCCAGCCACCGGTTGTACCACCTTCTGTTTTGGTAAGAACATTTATAAGGGTGTGGTAAGACGCGTGAGAGTTTGTGATCCCACTATCCAGTACCTTGTAGTTGATAGGGATAATACTTTGTGCTATCTTCTGTTTTCTACTAGTAATTGCAGGGGTATCGGAGGACCAGGACGGTAACCAGTGTGTTCTCCATAACAAGCTCTGAGAGTTTGTGGAACCCCAACTCGTGTGCTTAATATTATTCGCAATTTCAGATTGCTTCTCTACATTCTTGCTTGTGTTCTCGATTCGCATGCGGGGATAAGCCTTCTTGGCGAGATCAACCGTGTTTGTGCATGGTTGATAACCAAAGGAACTGTGGTGTAGTGATTGCAGGTTTCGAATCAGTTCTGATTGGAAGCCGGATCGTCAACTCGAGTTCTCCACCAATCGATTAGTACTACCTGTCGGAAGATCGGGCCACTGTTCTCATCAGTGACCGTACAAAGTCATAATAATGTATAGTAAAAACACTTGTTAGCACAAGATAGTAAACACACTTTGTTAACATAGTAAGCATTGCTTGTAAGGATAGTAAAAATGTACATGTGTGTTAAAGGGGCGTTTCAAATTTGTTTCAAGCCGATTCTGCAACTACACGTAATATAATTTGTTCATAGGAGCAAAAATATATTCAAGAGTTTACTCATAGGATAAATTAAGATTGTTGGATTAGTCCTAGCATAATCGTTTTGTCGCATTGGAGATGGTAACAGATTATACGATTTGGCAGTTAAAAATCGTAGAACAGGAATGGCGAATTCTATGTTTTACTGCACATTATATGAGACTACTACAATATTAAGGCGCTACATTTACTACTACGTAACACCGCCCGTGTTTGCGCACAAACACAATGCTGTCAGGTCCATGGGTTGTAAGGCCTGTTTCGCTCGGGACACTATGAAAGTTTAGTCCCACATCGCCCGTAGAGCACCATCTTTAGCAGTTTATATAAACGGTTTGGGTTGCATCTATCGATACAAGTGATACGTGTCATGTTGGTAAGGGTAGGTGTGGAATATAAGGATCCAGGTACCCTCACGATCAGCCCAGAGACGTCCGAGGGATGAGCCCAAGAGGAAGGCCCAGGATGATGTCTCCGCACTGTGCCCTCGTTGCGTGCGCAAGGGGGTACATCCATAGATAGTTGAACATATATTTAGATATGATAGATATGGTTATGTCTGAGTCGTTAATAGGGTAGATGAAGATGTAAACTCTATCCTCGTTAACCGACTAGAATCTTGTAACGATCGGAATCTCCAAACCGATCAAGACTCGTAAGTCGCACCACCTCCAAAGTATATAAGGGAGGCGGGTAACAACGAGCATCAAGCCATAGAGCCTAGAACACCACATATCGCCCGAGCATATTGCGCTTTGAGCAACCCTGATCCAAGAGATCCGCATAATTCCAAAGACACGTGATTAGGGTATTACCTCCATTGTTGAGGGCCGAACACATCTAAAATCCTGTCTTGTGTGACCTTCGAGTTTGAGATCGGCGCTGCCCCATAATTTTATTGCCAACTACAAAAGTCGACAGTTGGCGCGCCAGGTAGGGGAAGCGCTTCAATCTTTTTTCCGCAGACTCGATGGCAGCAATCGGCGGATTTGTCGCGACCTTCGTCTCTGGCCAAGCCTTCCACTTCGGAAGCCTGGACTTCGTCACAGATATGCACGGAGAGCTTGTTTGCCTGGTCCAAAACCAGATTCAATCTGGCGAAGATTAGGCCAACCCGTCTCAGGTATGCCGCTCTGACTCACCCGGAAAAACAGTCGGCATTATGAGGAACTACTGCGATGTTCGTGGCTTCTTCGCGATCGAGGAGCAGATGACCGATCTCCATCAAGAAGACCAAGAAGCTGCGGAGAAAGATCATCGGCGTAAGGGTAAGGAGGTACAAACGTGATCTCTTCGATCGCTCGGCCGCAATGTTCGTGAAAACATCCTGCAATCTAAGTTGGGAGACCAATCCGTCTTTCGCACACCGAGGCAAAACGTCGTCGCCTCCAAGACGCTCCTCGATACGCTGGACCCGATGATTGCATCGGATAGCCCGGTAGCCCCGATTGTGGACCAGATCAAGGCCATGGTGACGACGGCAGCAATCCAGCAGAACCAGGAAAAGCCGGTGGGTGAAGCGCACTCGCGCTCCCATGCGGCAACTCGTGTCGCCAGCAGCCGGACTGCGACCAGTCGGAATACCGGTAATCGGCATCATGCACCACCAGCCGGGGACGCTCGCCGGATTCTCAACCGCGACCTCCGCAAGGACATCACAGCCAGGCGATAGGAACGGGACGAGTAAGAAAGACGCGGACGCCGCGACGACTACGAGCGTTTTGGCACCGGCCACGATCGATGAAGCGATCAAAGGTATGATAACCACGACAACCACAGAGACCACCACCGCCGGGGTAGGAGCGACGACGAACGCCGAGTCATGGACTCGCTGCGCCGTACACCGCCCCGACGTGTTAATGACCATCGCCGAGCCAGAGGCTTGCCACGCCGGACTCCCCCTCATCTTGATGAGAGATCTATCGACGGGATCCGGGCGTTCACTCCTCTGCTGCGCCGAGTGATATGACCCGAAGGATTCAACCCCAAGGGCATCGTAAAATTTGACGGGGTACGAGACCCAGAAGCTTGGCTGCAGGTTTACGCCCTGGCAGTTAATCCACCGGAGGAAACCAGACTGTCATGGCAAACTATCTGCCGGTCAATCTCACCCCCCCAACTCAAGCATGGCTCACGGGCCTCCCTGCAAACTCGGTGGACTCCTGGAGTGATCTCTGCGATCAGTTCATTGCCAACTTCCAGGGCACCTACGAAGCTTTGGCACTCCATGGGACTGTAATGATTGCACGAGAAAAGGACGAGACACTGAGGGATTTCATCCGACGTTTCATGCAAAAGAAGAACACCATCAGGGACGTATTTGAAGCCGTGGTGGTGGCAACTTTCCAGAAAGGAGTAAGCGATCCTGATCTAATTAAGAAAATGTCCAGGAAGCCGCCAACCTCTGTGAAGGAGATGTTCGCACTGGTCGACCACTACGCCACGGCCTCAGACGCCCTGGCCGAGTGCCAGGAACATCGCCCGCATCAGAAGAACAAGGGCGACAAGCCCGAGTCCTCCAAGCACAAAGACAAGAAGCGAAAAAGTGAAGAATTAGTCACAGTGGCTGAGCGCGTCCGGCCCCGAGCCATGCGAAGGGAAGGACCTAATTACAGCACCGTCATGGAAGCAATCTGTCCTTTCCATCCTAAAGGAAAACACGTCGCCAAGGACTGCTTCACCTTGAAGCGCTTTGCGCTGGAGAGCAACAAGCAGCCGGCTCCAGCAAAGGAGGAGGCGACAAAGAAGAAAAACCTCCCAGACGAAGATGATTTTCAAGAGCCCGAGCACGAGTTGAACTACATATACGGGGGATCCACCGGATACGAGTCCAAGCGGAAGCAAAAGCTTACCGCTCGGGAGATCAATGCGGTGGAACCAGCGGCCCCCCAATATCTGAGGTGGTCCAAGGTACCAATCACCTTCGACCGAACAGGTCACCCCATCCGGGTTCTACATCCGGGTAAGTTTCCTATAGTACTCGACCCTGTTATACGCAGCGTGAGGCTCAAGAAGGTCCTGATCGATGGAGGGAGTGGACTCAACGTCTTGTTCTCCAAAACCTTCAATGACATGAACATTCCCCTCTCCGATCTAAAGCCAAGCACTCAGCCATTCCACGGTGTGATTCCTGGAGCATCGTCCCTTCCACTCAGGCAGGTTTCTTTGCCTGTCACCTTCGGCACCAAGTACAACTATCGGACCGAGTACATAAATTTTGAGGTGGCGGATTTCGAGACGGCGTATCACGCAATCTTGGGAAGACCCGGACTGGCTCAGTTCATGGCAATCCCGCACTACACCTACATGAACAGGGTTTGCGAGGTATGCCATTCTACAAACTCCTCAAAAAACAGGACAAATTCCAGTGGACTCCAGAGGCATAGCGCGTGTTCGAAGATTTGAAGATTTTCTTAACAACACCCCCAATCCTGGTTGCACCGATGCCAGAGGAACCCCTCTTGCTATACATCGCGGCAACGACTCATGTAGCCAGCGCTGCGGTCATCGTACAAAGGGAGGAGCAGGGCCACGTGCAGAAAGTCCAGCACCCAGTTTGTTTCATCAGCGAGGTCTTGAGCGAATCTAAGGTGCGGTATCCGCAAGTTCAAAAATTGCTATACGCAGTACTCCTCACATCTCGTAAGCTCAAGCACTATTTCCAAGAACATATGATTTCGGTGGTCACCTCCTTCCCAATTGGTGATATTCTCCACAATCAGGAGGCCACCGGGAGAATTGCAAAGTGGGCAGTCGAGCTTGGAGCTTTTGATATCTTATTCAAGCCTCGCACCGCTATTAAGTCTCAAGCACTCACCGACTTTACGGCTGAGTGGACAGAACTCCAAAACCTGACAGTGACCAAGGAGCTCGATTATTGGATGATGTATTTCGATGGTTCCGTCATGCTCAGCGGCGCGGGGGCTGGAATCGTGCTCATATCACCGAATGGGGAAAAATTGAGGTACATCCTTCAAATATTTTTTCCCGCATCAAACAACGCCGCCGAGTATGAGGCACTCATCCACGGGCTTCGTATCACCATCACTCGGCATCCGACGTTTGGCGGTGTGCGGAGACTCAATGCTCGTGGTCAACCAAGTGCAGAAAGAATGGTCTTGCATTGAGGACAACATGGCTGCTTACTGCCAGGAGGTACGCAAATTGGAAGGCAACTTTGACGGGCTAGAACTCATTCATGTGCTCCGCCGAGATAATGAAGCCACTGACGAGTTAGCGAAAATGGGAGCCTGTCGGTCTACAGTACCTGTGGGGGTGTTCGTTGAGGAAATTCAAAAGCCCACGACTAGCACTCGGACAAAGCCGGACATCCCGGCAGAGAAAAAATTAGAGGCTGAAGTCCTAGTCATTACCCCCGATTGGACAGTTCCATATCTAGATTACTTGATGAAGGATAAGCTACCCGGAGACCACGTGTAGGCCGAGTGAATAATGTGCCGAAGGAAAAGCTACGTAGTGATCAGGGAAGAACTCTATCGCAAGAGCAGCTCTGGTGTTCTACGACGGTGCATATCAGAACAAGAAGGAAGAGATCTCCTCAAGGAAATCCACTCGGGAGTCTGTGGCAATCATGCGGCGTCGTCGTCCCTAGTTGGCAAGGCCTATCGTCAGGGTTTTTTCTGGCCGACTGTCATCACCGACGCGGAGGACGTCGTCCGGACATGCGAAGGATGTCAGTTCTTTGCGCGACAGATGAACAAACCGGCACAGGAACTACAGACCATCCCCATAACCTGGACGTTTGAGGTCTGGGGGCTCGACATGGTAGGACCTTTGAAGAAAGCCCAAGGCGGTCATACTCATCTCTTTGTAGCCGTCGATAAATTCACCAAGTGGGTGGAAGCAAAGCCGGTCGCCGCAATTACGGCGGCCAAGGCCAAAGAATTCTTTCACGGAATCGTGGTTAGATTCGGTGTCCCGAATCGGATCATCACGGATAACGGCACCCAAATCAGGAGCGGTGGATTTCAAGACTGGTGTGACGAACTCGGAATAAAGATCTGCTTTGCGTCAGTAGCGCACCCTCGGAGCAATGGACAAGTCGAGTGTGCTAACGGCATGGTGCTACAGGGCTTGAAGGCGAGAATTTTCGATCGGCTAAAGCCGTACGCCACTCGGTGGGTGAAAGAATTACCATCGGTACTCTGGGGACTCCGAACCACCCCCAGCAGAGCAACCGGGCAGTCACCTTTCTTCCTGTTGTATGGCTCAAAGGCAGTCCTTCCCACCAAGTTACAGTTCGGATCCCCACGGGTTCGGAGCTATGAAGAAATCGCTTTGGAAGACAGCCGGCTAGAAGACCTCGATCGACTGGAAGAAGCTGGGACATCGCAACAATTCAGTCGGCAAAGTACCTTCAAGGCCTACACCGCTATCATGGCCGCAATGTAAGGAGCCGCGCGTTTTCTAAAGGAGATTCTAAGAAAGAATCAGAAATGGGAGCATAAACTCTCCCCAAGCTGGGAAGTGATAAGACCATGATGGCCCAGCAAGCCATGATTCTATCTCAAGCCAAGACAAGGGCCCAACAACTTCTGATGCTCCCATCCCAGCCCAAGATCAAGCCCAATTCGTTCACGAGTCCAGTTCGGCCCCAAGGACAGCACGTCAATAGAACAACCATATCTAGGTCATATGAAGTCCAATTGAGGCGTTCTTGGACTCTACGGAGAAGCCCACAACGAGAGCTTTCCAACGGAAGTAGTTTCAGGTCCAAACTCTTTCTGGATCAACCGAAATCGTCAAATCAATATGACGAACAGACTCTGCCAAGTGCTGCGCCACCTCCACTTGGACCCAAAGGCCTTGTACGACCTAGGGTTTCACGGCCACCCCCTTGGCCACCTCCCTTGCCCTTTTCCTCATATATATTTAGTAGCCGTTGCTAGAATAGATGGGTTTTGCTTAGATTACAACTAGACACTTTGTCAGTTTTTCGCCGTTCATCGGTTTGTGGAACCCCAACTCGTATGCTTAATATTATTCGCAATTTCAGATTGCATATTCTACGTTCTTTCTTGTGTTCTCGATTCGCATGCAGGGATAAGCCTTCTTGGCAAGGTCAACCGTGTTTGTGCGTGGTTGATAACCAACGGAGCCGTGGTGTAGAGATTGTAGGGTTCGAATTTGTTCTGATTGGAAGCCGGATCGTCAACGTCGAGTTCTCCACCAATCGACTTACCAGTACCTGTCGGAAGATCGGGCCACCGTTCCCATCAAGTGGTATCAGAGCTTCGGTTGCCCGATAGGTAATTCTTGTATCCCCACTTTTGTTTTGCCATCGTCCTAAAGTCCAGAAAAAAAATTGCCCTACAAAAAGATCATCATCGATTCCGCTGTCCTACAACCCCTTTGTGCCTTTGCAATTTTTGTTTTTAGTTTCGCTTGTTGAGTTTGTGTCCATCGTCATCGTGTTGTTGCTGGTTTGAGGTCGTGATCTTAGTTTCTAGTTGTCCCTTTCCGTTGCCCTAGTTCTTATTTTGCACTGTTAGCCCTAATCGAAAGAAGAAGTGAAGTCGCAGGCAATTCTAGATTGCGCAGTGTTCAGTAAAATAGCCATAACTTTTGCATACGAACTCCGATTGGGGCGTACTTTTTTTTGTTTCGAAGAAGACAATGACGCGCATCTGAAAAGTTCATAGGTAAAATGCCTAAGCATGGCCCTCAAAATCGTCTCGTAAGACCATGTTCCGAGCCCTGAAAGTTTCCTGTGCTGTTTTTGCCAATTTTTCGGTCATCTGTTTAACGTTTTCTCTTGTTCCAAAACGTGAGATTTTTGTTTTGTCTTTGAGTTAAAAGAAAGAAAAACAAAAGGCAAGTGCAAAAAAAAGCCGCATTGAAAAAAAATCAGAGAGAAGAAAAGAAGCAAAATGAGGGAAAGAGAAGCAGATAATCAGAATTACTTGCATCCTTTGAGTCCTATATGCTTTGATATATCCCTTGCTAGGTTGAATTAGTTCTAAGAACACGTTTAGGCCAGCAACTGTGACAAGTACGTTGGACATTTATTCAGCTTGCTAATCTGATTTCGATATGCTTATTCCTTGCTACTAAATATTACCTTCCGAGCTCCACATACTTCTTATCAGTTCAGGTTCTCCTTTGCAATCGCCTCACTCACGCTCCATTCACGGTATCACGAACCAGCCACCGGTTGTACCACCTGCTGCTTTGGTAAGAACATTTGTAAGGGTGTGGTAAGACGCGTCAGAGTTTGTAATCCCACTGTCCAGTACCTAGTAGTTGATAGGGATAATACTTTGTGCTATCTTCTGTTTTCTACTAGTAATTACAGGGGTACCGGAGAACCAAGACAGCAACACGAGCCCCGAGAGATGCTTCGAGAGATGAATGAGACTATGAACAAGCAAATTGAAAACAGGAAGAATGCACTTGATAAAAAAGAGCATAAGCACTAACCAAACTTTAATTCATCTCCTTCTACTGGCAAAGGTAAGAATTTTCCAGTTCTTCCTTCTTATAACGAATTTGGTGTTGATGTTTATATTGATTGGGAAATAGAGGTAGATAAAATTCTTTCGCAATGTAACCTCTGTAATAAACGAAAAATTAAAGTTGCTGCTAGTGCTTTAACTCTCTGTGCATCAATTTGGTGGAACGATTTTTGAACTTATAAGCCAGTACCACCAACATGGAAACATATGAAACGACTTATGAGAGATGAATTTGTTCCTGCTTATCATTCTAAAAAGTTACTTTATAAATTGCAATGTCTACAACAATGTGATAAAACCGTCAAGTCATATTACGAGGAATTAGAAACTTTGTTATTGCGTTGTGGGTTAGATGAATCTGAAGAAGCTAAGGAAATAAAATTCTTAAATGGACTTGATATGAAAATTCAGGGTATTCTTGTTGATAAGGAATATAGTTATCTCTCTAGTTTATTTAATCTTGCTTGTGAGATTGAAAATCAAATTGAACATGAAAGACATCTTGCTAAAATTAATGTCTATAATTGCCAAAGTGAAGAATTTTCTTTGGAAGAACAACATCTTGTCAAGTTTCCACTTGCTACTAACTTTTCACAGAACATTGAGAACAAGAACGAGAAGGAAAACACGCAAGAGAAGGAGGGACAGGAGATACTTGCTATCCCATCCATGCCTCAACTAGTAAATGAACATGTCAGTTTTATTTCTAATCTAAACACGTGTGCTGAAAATAATCATGTTATTCACCTTGCTAATGAAAAGGATGAGATTAAACTATTGTCTTCCTTGAATACTTTGGGTTACATTGAATTTGATGTCATATGTGATCTCAATTGTTTAGAGGAGAGATTTTCTATACTTGCTAATTTGTCATGGTCATCCGGTGTTAATTTTCATGCTATTGGCAAATATAATGATAAAAAAAAGTACATGGTGCATCGAGTTTATATTTGTACCATTTTGAAATCTTCTTTTAATGTGCCATTCTATCAACAACCAAAGAATATGTTGCTTTCTTTGCCGCCTCTTGTTAATAACCTTTTGCAAGACAATGAGCTTGAGTCTAGGACGACTCAAAATCAAGAAGGGGAGGATGATAAGACCATGACGGCCCAGCAAGCCATGCTTCTATCTCAAGCCAAGACAAGGGCCCAACAACTTATGATGCTCCAATCCCAGCCCAAGATCAAGCCCAATTCGTTCACGAGTCCAGTTCGGCCCCTAAGACAGCACGACAATAAAACAACCATATCTAGGTCATACGAAGTCCAATTGAGGCGTTCTTGGACTCTAAGGAGAAGCCCAAGACGAGAGCTTTCCAACGGAAGTGGTTTTAGGTCCAAAATCCTTCTGGATCAATGGAAATCGTGAAATCAATATGACCACTTGGGCCCAAAGGCCTTGTACGACCTAGGGTTTCACGGCCACCCCCTTGGCCACCTCCCTTGCCCTCTTCCTCATATATATTCAGTAGCCGTCGCTAGAATAGATGGGTTTTGCTTAGATTACAACTAGACACTTTGTCAGTTTTTCGCCGTTCATCGGTTTGTGGAACCCCAACTCGTATGCTTAATATTATCCGCAATTTCAGATTGCATCTTTTACGTTCTTGCTTGTGTTCTCGATTCGCATACAGGGATAAGCCTTCTTGGCGAGGTCAACCGTGTTTGTGCGTGGTTGACAACCAAAGGAGCCGTGGTGTAGCGATTGTTGGGTTCGAATTAGTTCTGATTGGGAGCCAGATCGTCAACGTCGAGTTCTCCACCAATCGACTTATTATTACCTGTCGGAAGATCGGGCCACCGTTCCCATCAGGAAGGCCCTTATTTCGTTGATGAAGTGGTTTGCCCCGGAGCTTACAGACTCAAGCGCGAAGACGGCACGACGGTCAGCAATACTTGGAACATAGAACAGCTACATCATTTTTTCGCTTAAATTCTGTAATCCAATTGTTTTTCCATGAAGGAAAGTTCAATTTGAAAGTTGCTTTTATATAACCTTGCCTATAATCATCCATCCGAGTGCTTTGCTCCTATGCTAAGACTCAGGGACATGCGTCATAAACCATGCCCCAGAGCCTGGGGGCTGAATCAGTCAGATGAGATGCCCAGTTGGACCGAAACTCTAAGTTGTCAAAACCACTCGGGCATATACGCATGTTACATTCTGATAACACAAGAGCAAGGAAACACCTTTATACATTTTCAATTCACAGGTCTAAAGTTTCTACAATAGACAAAGAGGTGTCCCTGACTTCTTCCCAGAGCTCGGCGGCCCGGTCTTCATCTACGTTGCGGGCGTAGCCTTCCTTGACGGCCTCAAGATCCACTCGGGGATAAAGTGACTTGGTAATCGCCAAAGTCTGGCTAGCACCATTGGCCGTCGTCTCCTTCAAAAGGTTCTTGAGCGCCACGGGGGCTTCCTCTAGCCGAGAGATGACCTGGTCCCTACTAAGTGGCCTCTCACCCATGGGATGAAGCGAACTTAGCAGCGGCCTAGAGGCCTCCTGAAGCTTGGCGCAGGACGCCTCAAGGGCTTCGACCCTCTCACTAAAGACGACGTACTGCGCCCGTGTTTTGAGTTTATAATCTGCAAGGCAAAACATTAGAAAGGGCAATGAAGGCATGATAGTGCCGAGACGCCGGACGTACCTTCAAACTCCTTCTCCAGTTTCGTCCTGGAATCCTCCGCGGCTCTAAGTTGCTCTTGGAGCTTTGCAAAGGCGGCGTCCCGAGCTGACATGGAGACCAGAAGATCAATAAGCCAGTTGATTAAATGAAAAAAATGAGGCGGCCCAATAAATAGCTACCTCGAAGGGAGTCAACAACATCTAGCTTCTCTTGGCGCAGAGCACTTTGCTCCTCCCGCGATGTCTGGACCTCGGACCGAAGGGATCGCAGCTGCACTACAAGAAACAGAGAAAAATTCGTGGGTTTTTTAAATTCGTGGGCCCAAAAAAAACCCACGAATTTATTTATTTAAATTCGTCGGTTTGTAAAAAACTCGTGGGCCGAAATGAAACCCACGAATTTAATCCTTTAAATTCGTGCGCCAGAAGTAACCCACGAATTTAATTATTTAAATTCGTGTGCCAAAAAATTGCCTGAATTTAAAATTTAAATTAAGTGGGCCACCAAATACCCACGAATTTAAATTTTTAAATTCGTGGGCCCCACCTAACCCACGAATTTACCCTGGGCAAAATAATCCTCAGGCCCGCGCACACGCACCCAGCCGAGCCAAAAAATTCCCCACCCACGCGCGCCGCCCGCCGCCGAGCCCCGCCGCGCCGGGCCGCCCCGTCGGCCCCGCCCTGCCCTCCGCGCATGTGTCGTCCCTGGCTGCGCGCGCCGCCCGCCCTGCGCGCCGCTCCACTCGGCCGCCCGCCCTCGCCGGCGCCGGCCGCCGCTCGGCCGCCGAGACCCGCCGGATCGGGCGCCGCGCGCCCGCGCCGCGCCGCGCCCGCCGGCCGCGCGGCCCTCGCCCGATCGGCCACGTGCGCGCCGCCCACCGCCGGCCCGGCCGACCTCCGCCCGCGCCGCGCCCAGCGAACCGCCCGGCCGCTGCCTCCGCCCGGCCGGCCGCCCGCCGCCGCCTCGCCGGTCGGCCGCGTCGCGCCGCCGGCTCCGCCGGCTCGGCGCCGCCCCTCGCCGGCCGGCCGACCTCCGTCGCGCGCGGCCGTGAACCGCCCGACCGCCGCTGCCCCCCGCCCGGCCGCCGCCCGCCACGCGCCCTGCCCACAGCGCTGCCGGCAGATCACCGCTTCGTCTTTGCGCCCGCCAGCTGCCCCTCGCGCCGACCGCCGCCCGCCCGTGGTGCGCCCGCCCGCCACCAGCCGTCGCCGCCGCCCCTTTGCCGCCGCCGCGCCGCCGCCCGGCCGGCCGCCTCCGCTATTCGAATAGTCTCGTCAAGCACGAGAAGAGTCTCGTCAAGCACGAGAGGAAGCTCGCAGAAGTCGAGAAGACTCAGAATACTTGAAAATGTATCTGCAGGTAGAATCTCAACTTTGAAGAAAACGCTCAAGTTTACATTTGTGATTAAAATCTAACAAACAATCTATATGCAGCTACTGTCACAATCTCTTGGACCTAACGTGCCAGTGTTTCGCCCTCGTGTTCCGTAGGTAAAGATACTTGAGTTCATTACTCTTTAATTCACTTAGCTCGTAAAATCACGAATTCACAAACTGGACTATTATGTCATAGGGCTCCGAGCCACCTCCCTTCTACATGTTTTCTCCGCACATGCAGCCACCACCACAAGGAGAAGCATCACAGGGTGCTCAGCCTCCCCCGGCGTCCTTCATAAACCCTACTGGGATGCAGGCACCACTCCTAGGAGATGCACCTCAGGTTATATGATATTCTCATGCATTCTTTATTTTCAAAAAACTCTATTATGTGTACTTCATATCACAATCTATGATCCACAGAGCTCCCACCTCCTCCTCCTTTCTACATGTTCAATCCACGGATCGACCACCTTCTACGGAGAGGCACCACAGGTAAAGACGGATCGGTTCAATTCGTTATTTAAAATTTGAATGAATTATTTATATGTGGCATGATGTACTGTCTATGCCTTACAGGGGCTCCCGACCTCCAAACCCGTTCTACATGTACCCACCACCTATGCCAAGCCAAGGAATGCCTATGTACTTCAAACCGTGGGCCTGCGACCACCTCGGGCGACACCACATGTATGGATGTCAAAATATTATAAGTTTGCGACACGAGCTAAGTTTGTCAATTCTTGTACAAATTGCCGTTTTGGATGTGTGATTGATTATCTAAGGATCTGCTAGAATGTCTCATACGGTTTGAGAGATTGGTATATATATTATAGCGCAAATGTTTCTTTGTCTTTGAGTGGATGTCCTATTTACTAGAGAGGTCATGCGAAATTTTGTACATTTCAATGACTTAGTTTTAAGCGGTTTGAAAGAGTTGAAAGGTTGGTTTCAGTCTTTTAGTAGAGGTAGTAGGTTTGGTGTCTCATTTGTTAATTTTTCGTTAGCTTGAACTTTGTTGTGGAGTTTGATTACTTGGTGAGCTACTGCCCCATCCTTCCTTTCTCTTGCTCAAATTTAGAAACATATGCTTCGTAGGAACTTTAGTTCATTCTTTGAATATGAGATTACATATGCTTCATTGAATATGAGATTACGTGTGCGTGGATGGACATATACTTAGTAGGAAATCTAGTTCATTCTTTTAGTATATATCAATCTTAGTAATCTGTTGCAAAAGTGATAATTTTTGTTGAAATGCACAACTGAGTCGATTTTAGGATATTTAGGCAACTCTTTCTTAAACCATGCACAAATCATCTCAATGTTCATACTTGGAAAGGTTAACTTGTGTGCTTATGAAAGTTCATTGCTGTGCTCCTGTAGATAAGTGATGGTTTACCAAATTATGAGCCCATTACGTGCTATTTGATTTATTCTTTCTGTCAATAACTTTTTGATTTCGAACCTTATATTGTGCTGACTTCTTGGAATTGAAAAGTTATCTTAAGACAACTTGTTCAATTGTGAACTTATGTTTTAAATGCTTCATATGGCATCCTTGTAGAGTGTTGTTTGCCCATGTACAATCTGATTGTTTATCCTTGTAGAATGCTTTATACTTGTACTTTGTATATTGAACTCTTAAAATGACTACCAAAACTCTTATTGCTTCTTTGAACTATTTTCACTGTTTGTTATCTTTTGAATACTCAGTGATGCAATTGGGGTCTTTGGAAGTTGAATTAAATAATTGTAGTTGTAATCTTGACCTTATGTTAATACTAGAGAGTATTACTTTGATTCTTCATTGAATATGAGATTGATGTTCATATGATTATTGCAGCATATCTTGACTAGCTCGTACGTGTAGTTCTTATATATAATACCTATTCTTGTTTAGCTTGACCCGTCATATTGATATTCTCATATTGTGTCTTGGTTGAATAGTACTATTGATATTCTCATATTGACATTCATGTGAATCGACATAATGTTACTTGTAGCACAACCTAAGTTAATCTTGAACTTGTAGGTTTCTAGGTCACGCCTTCAAAGACGTTCTAACGGCGACATCATAGAAGACATCTTCAACAGCGCCAAGCGGTGGTGGTAGCGCCCACAACTCCAACAACCCGAGGCATGAATTCCATTGTGAGCTCGATTGGTGTATAACTGTTGTACTTTATAACTTGTTGTGATGGATACGTTGTGATCGACTTATTGTGATGGACTTATTTTAATGGGTATGGATTGTATCTATTGTGGTTGTAATGTGTTATGCGTCATTGCGTAGTTTACAAATTGCCGTTGGATGTGTGTTTGGATTATCTAAGGATCTGCTAGAATGTCTCATACGGTTTGAGAGATTGATATATATTATAGCGCAAATGTTTTTTGTCATTGAGTGGATGTCCTATTTACAAGAGAGGTCATGCGAAATTTTGTACATTCGGAGACTTAGTTTTAAGCGGTTTTGAAGAGTTAAAATGTTGGTTTTGATATTTTAATCTTGGTAATAGGTTTGGTGTCTCGTTTGTTAATTATTCGTTCGCTTCAACTTCATTGTGGAGTTTGTCTTTTGTATTCTGATTACGATCGATTTGAACAAAATAGATGATCTTATTTATTCTTCGCTTAGCAATTTTTAGTTTCAATTTTCTTTTTGCCTTTTCTTTTCTTCTTTAGTTGTTATATGTATTGAGTGCGATACATATATATATAAAAATACATACATTTGGATATATATACATACATATATATATATATAAACATACATTTGGAATACACATTTTTTTTTGTAAAAATGACAGTTAAATTCGTGGGTTTTTTAGCCCACGAATTTAACTGATTAAATTCGTGGGTTTTTTAAACCCACGAATTTAACGATTAAATCGTGGGTTTTTAAACCCACGAATTTAACTCGAAAACAATTAAATTCGTGGGCTTAGTAGAAACCCACGAATTTAACTTAAATCGTGGTACCCACGAATTTAATTAATTAATTTCGTCGAGTTAAATTCGTGAACTAAATTGACGGTTTGCTCACGAATTTAAGTTAAATTCGTGGGTTTTAGCTGAAATTCGTGGGTTTTTGGCCCACGAATTTTTCCCTGATTCTTGTAGTGCTCGGCCGCATGCTCGGCCTTGACGTGTTCCAAGTCGGCCAAGTATTCCTGGCGCATCCGGATTTCAGGGAGCATCTTCTGGAAGTATTCGCCTTTCTGTTCGAAACACTCCCCTATTTTCTGTAATCATCACGGGAAAAGGTGTCCACATGACAAGCAGCCAAGCGAGAATCTGGCGGTTGTAGAGAGTGCTTACCCGGGCCGCTCGCGCGCAAGCCGCGGCGTGAATATAAAAGTCGTTCCTCTCCTTCTCCTCCTCCTTCGGGTCTTCTAGGAGCTTCAAGCCTTCCTCCTCATCAATCCATGCAGCCTTCGTTATGGCAGAGGCGTCGAGTGAGTGGGACTCGGTGGATCTCTTCGACCTCGGGGATGGGCGGGAGGCGGCTCGGAGCGATGAGGATCCGACACCAAGCGGGAGGAGTAGGAGGCGATGCGGAGGGGCGGGAGGCGCCGGTATCCTCAGTGCGGCCCCACGGCCGGGCGCAAACTTAGGGGCTCGGCCTCCACAGAGGCCATAGGCGGTGTCCCGCGGGAACATCGGCGAAGGATCCCTATGAGGAGAATTGTCGTGAGCACGCAAAGCAGCCAAATAGGAGTCGGCAAGGCAACAAACCTATCGGACTTCCTCATCTTCATCGGGGGCTTCTTTCGAGCGGTCGGGCCGCCCCCGGAAGGACCACTCGGGATGCTACCGACTGGTGCCCGGGGCTCCTCTTGAAAACCCGAGTCCTTCTGTGTAGGACACGACTGAGCCACAGGCTCACGGGGGAGGGGAGCCGAAGGCGCTGGGGCTCGCACTGATGGGTCCTGAATCGTAGGACCACAGGCCGGGCGTCGGGACGTCACGGGGTCTTCAGTCAATGTCTTTTTCCCCTTCTTCTCAGCGGGATTTCCCGCAGAAGACCTCGCTCGTCGCTTAGGGGAATCGCCTATGCGAGTAGGCAATTTCGGAAGAGGTGCGACGCTGAAGAAGGCAATACGATCCGGGAAATGAAATCTCTCAGCCAAACTCGCCTACCTCAGGAGGAGGGTGTGAAGCGGTGAAAGACTTCGGGCACCTAACGGAGAATATGTCGACGCTCGGGATGAAGAATTCTCCAGCCCGAGCACATATCTGTTCCTTCGATAGCTCGTCGGGCAGCTCCCGGGTCGGGTCATCTTTCCCTTCGTACGCGAATCCCAGATGAACTCGCTCCTTCAGGGGCTGGTGACAGGGCCCCAAATTCGATTTCGGTTTGTGCGGCTAAAATTAGCGCCAACCAAAATTTTGGCCGTAATTATTATTAACTTCCATCGCAGCGACTATAAATAGCGCCACTTAGAATTTTCAAACTTAACCAAAACATTTTGAACTAGAAACTTTCTCTAAGTCAGGGTTGAATTTTGATCCCAATCCAAAATCAAACACTAGTTTTAAATATGACTCAAAAATTGAATCGGTTCAAGCAAACAAATAACTTCTCCTAGCCATATTACTAAATAAACCTTGTCATGCCCACACCCATGGGGCAAAATAGTCAAACCACCAAAGCCAACAAATATCTAGCCACATGTGTGCATTAGAGCTCATTTTTTTTCCCATCCTCATTTCTTCCCAAGCCAAGAAATCAGCCAGGGGGCAGCTCCTCCCCTAAGTCTCTCCTCCACGCCTCCTACCTCCTCCTTGGCGCCCTTGGAGCTCCTCCTGCAGCCCTCCCTCCATTGGTGGCGCCTCCCCCAAGCTCCCCAAGCAGCAGCTCCTTCCTCCCCTCCCCAAGCAGCTCATCTCCTTCCTCTCCCACCTCCTTCTAGGTAATTTCTCTCCTAGGGTTTTGATGATTGGGTGTGGATGGTATAAATGAGGTAGATGTATGGATTACATGCTTTGGATTGAAGTTTCATTGGTGGATTTGAGGAAAATCAATTTACGGTTTGGTACAATGTTCTGTCATTTTCGAGCAGGAAATTGTGCTGCTGTGTTTCGTGTTTTAGAGCTAGTTCCCAGCATTTTCTGCTTGGTCCACTGAAGAAGAAGATGTAGGCAAATGAGTTACCTTTATTTTCCAACCGGAATCACTTGATTCCATCCATCCAAACAAAGTTATGATGATTTTGGTACCTGCTGCACTGAGATGCTGAATCTGTGAAAGCTGAAACTTGGACTGTAGTTTAAAAATAGTTAGAGGCCGAATTAGCTTTGAGTTTTTCCTGAGAAGTTGTAGGAAATTTTGTGTAGATTCCAAAACTGTCATCAATTGCTCAATTCCATTAGGTATAGCATTTTTATGGCAAAAATGGTGCATGCTGTCCAGAAAGACTATAAATTCTGAACCCAAAATCCACCCTCTGTTCATGGGCAAACTGGGCATTACTCAAGCAATAAATGAGAAATCGGCTAAAACTAAGTTGTAGATATATCTCTTAAGTTTCATTAGGACTTGGAATCACTCAATTTCATGTAACCATGTAGAAGTTATGCCTAAAATGGTGAAGTCGGTCTAGAAGGGCTAAAATCTGTCCAAATTTCAAAATGAAGGTTAGGATTTTGGTTGGAGTTATGTAAAGCATATCAAAGTATTGTTTAGCTATTGATACGTAGTGTCAACATTTTTGCTTTCGTTTTGTTGTAGAAGGATTGCATTTTGGAATTTTGTTAAAACTTGAATTGTATTTCCTTTACATATGCATTTCATGCATCTCATTTTGCATCCATACATCGTGTGAGAAACGATCCTGGCGGGTGGCGTATCCGTGGGAGTTGAAGAGCCGATGGCTCTGAAAATCAATTGAAGCACAAGGCAAGCACCTAAGCATCATTGATCCTTATATATTCTATCTTTGTGAATGAATTGCTTAACGGTGTTTTAAGTAGTGCATTAGGAGTTGAATTGTGGGTAGAATGTTAGAACCTATTTCTGCATATGTCATCCTTGTTAATTGTTGAATTGTCATTTGGAACCTAACATGGGTAATATTTTATGTCACGCTTAAATTGCTTAGCGGTCGGGTTCGGGCCAAGTGGTGGATGGTTCCATCACTTGTGATGTACTACTTCACACTTATGAACTACATGGTTTGGAAATGGGAGTAGGTTGAAAATGTAAATGTGAATTGGAGACCAGGCGAGAGGTTGGGACATGAGAGTGTGTAGACTCGAATGTGTAGCTCTACTGTGTCGATTGAGGACCGTTCGAGTTTGACCTTTGATTGAGCAACCCTTGTTGATCACATGCCGTGATATGGCGCGGTAAGCCACTTTTCACCATTCCCTAGTCGATGGGGTGCAACTTCATGCGATGGTTGGGGTGGAGTTCGAGGCCTAGGTCTCCTCGGGAGGGCCAAGTTGGACTTGTGTCGCTCGGGGAGGTTGCTAGGTGCTCGTGCCGCATGAGGCGGTTCATCGGATAGATATGGTGGGAGGGGCGGTTGATGCGGGATTCTGTGTGGGATTGATGTCGTGTGATTGATGATCCTGCGGTGAATAAGCGATTTGAATCGCGCTTCGCGGATAAGAGCACGCTCTCTCATCGCTCGATTCATCGTAGTAACAACTTAAAGCTGTAAAAGAAATGTGAGATGTTGATGAATTTGTTGTGAATGGTGGTGATACTTGTGTTACTTCATGTACTTAATTGCAAACCTTCAATGTAGTAGTAGATGCTTGTTATAAGCTGCTTTAAAACTTGTGAATTGAGTAGTGTGGCGAATCTACTACAAAGTTAAGCTTTCGCACTTATTACCGTGGCTTATTCCATTGTTTTATCAATGCATATTCCTTTGTGAGTCGGTCATATATGGACCACGGGTAAGACTTGCAGTACCTTACGTACTCATGTACGCTTTGTGGTTTTCGGTGAGGGCGATCACGGGTTGTGAGTTCTGTCCTTATTGTCTCTCGGTTGTCGGGCGGGACACGAGTAGAGGCTTAGCTTTGATGCAAGCGCCGGAAGTGTTGGTGGCAGGACACTTCGGATGAGTCTTAATTTTATTTACCTTGGGGTTTGGATAACTTTTGTTGTATATGTATGGGTTGTGTTTGTAGCATGTGGAGGCTTTAACTTTTGATACTTGATGTGGTTGTTATATGATGGTTGATGATCGTAGATCGTAGTTGGTCGTAGATATTTAGTTGTTATTGTTGATATATATATATATATATATATATATATATATATATATATATATATATATATATATATATATATATATGCAATTTGTCTCTCTTGTCTGTTTGGGTGGATGTCCTCTGTTCTAGAGGCATCATGCCCAATTTTTCGTGCTTTTGTTAGTCTTGTGGGTTTTGGTTTTTCGTCGGGTCGTCTTTGTGCCGGGTTGGGTTTTGTTTTGTTTTGCTTCCGCTTTGCGTGTCTGGTTGTGGGGTTTCGAGTTCGTTGCCCCCTTTATGCAAATTGAGTTGGTATGACTTTGAAATCTGATATGTGGGGATCCTGGGCGAGTTTTCGGATCGCATACCGGGGGAATACCGGGATCGGGTTCGAGTTATTTGGGTGTTTCGCCGTTGTCTCATTTGGGCTTGGGTGTTAGCAATGCGAGCACCATCGGTGATCCTTTGCTAACCTCCAAATCCGATGTGGCGATAGCATATCCAACTAGCCCGAGTACGGTCTGGGCGGCTCCCGCGACAGCTGGATCCGGCGAGCAACAAAATGGAGAGCCAGACCTAGCCCTGTGAGACCATCCTCCTTCAACTTCCCAATCAGCGCCAGGAGATCAAACACCTGGTCCATGTTGGCGGAGTTGGGGGTAGACATCCCGGGAAGAGACGCTTTGGGTCGGCGCCCGGCAAAGGGAGATAGGGCTGAATTGAGGTTGGCGCAATAGAACCACTCCCGATGCCAGCCTTTGTTGGAGGTTTTGAAGGCGACATGAAGTAACTCTTCTTGACCCCTCCCTTGGTGAAATCTGCTCCCAGACAACCTTGGGGTCGCTCTTGGAGGGATAAGGTTTCAGAAGGTAAAAATGGCGAAAAAGATCAAAATGGGGGCTGATACCCAGGAAAGCTTCACAGAGATGGACGAAAAGAGAGATTTGCATAATGGAATTGGGATTCAAGTTCACCAACTCAATTTCATATAAGAAGAAGGCCGCGGAGAAAAGTCTTGTTGGAAGACCCATCAGCGCTAGAAAAGGATTCGAATACCACTACCTCTTGGGACGAGGTGGGGATGGATCGCCGTGGTGGACGAGGCGGAGATCAAGGCTAAGTCCGGGAGAATCCCATCTTCCACCATGGTGCGACCTCTCCTCTGTCGTCGTCGAGTCGTCCAATCTGTGGCGGCGGTGAGGAAGAGGAAGACATCTTCGAAAGAGAAGTCGGAAAGGCAAGGGAGAAAAAGGAGCGAGGGCGCAGCAAGAGAGTGAACCGTCGGGCGTCGTACGGCCTAAACCTTTAAAAAAGGGGAAAAATTAGGACTCCACCGAATCGACAAGAAAAAGATTGCGAAGCGTCATGTCCTTCCGGATTCCCCATAAATGATTTGCAGGCCTGTCGTTTCGACTCGCGGAGTTTGATAGGCTTTGACCTAGTCATATTGGGGGCGCATCGCTCCACGCAACGGGGTATTTTCTCTACTTTCCATGCTAAGCGGGACGTGGACGATCTCCAATTTGGATAAAAACATGTCTTCTCGTGGTACACCCCACGCTGGGTCGTTAGGTGGTTACCGCACGACGGAATCATGTACCATGGGTCGAGCCTAAACAGGCACAAATCCAATGGTATGCCCCACGAGGGTTGGAAAACTGTGCGTCGTATTAAACAAGTACGGATATCGTTCGGATGAAAACGTGATACGCTCCAAGAGAGCCTAAGCTGTGTCCGCCATCGGTCGGATACGGGTATCACTCGGCCAAGAGCCATGTAAATCCCGATACGCTCCAAGAGGGCCCAAGCTGTGTCCGCCATCGGTCGGATATGGGTATCACTCGGCCAAGAGCCGTATAAATCCTGATACGCTCCAAGAGAGCCTGAGCTGTACCCTACACCAGTCGGGTACAGGTATCACTCGGCCAAGAGCCACGTAAGCATGGTACGCTCCAAATCGAGCCTAAGCCATGTCCTAGGGATATGGGTATCACTCGGCCATGAGCCAGGAGAACCTTGATACTTCCCAAGTCGGACTAAAACTATATCTTGCAGCAGTCGGATATGGGTGTCGCTTGGCCAAGAGCCACGATGCTCCCTAAGTTAGACCAAAGCTATATCCGGCAATTCTCAGGCATGGATATCATTTGGCCTTGAGCCAGATGGATGCAGACGTCATCAGAATCAAGTAACATGCGAGTTCCGAGACGCCCTAGAACGGGTCTAATCCATAATCAAAGGACAGACAAGAATTTTATGGACAAAAGGTACTTCTTTATTATATACAAAAAGTTCTCTAGGCATTACGCCTAGGAAACTATTACATTTACAGGAGAGCTACACCTCCCCACGGCGCGCCCGGCCGAGCGCCTCGACAAGAGCTTCCCTAAACTGTAAAGAGCAGTGAAGACCTCAAGGAATGCGTCGACGGCTGCGCAGTCGCGCTCCACCGCCTTCTCCTCAAGCAGCTTGTCCACGGCCCGGTCGAAATCCTCCCAGGCCTCGGCGAGTCTGGGGTGCACCCTTGCTTGATGATACCACCATGGCATGACATAGGTAGAAGCTTGAAGCAGGAAAGTGGAGGGCAAAGAGCGAAGGGAAACATCCTAGAAGCACTGGTCTGCCTTTTATAGCCGATTTGGCGAAATTGAAGTAAATGCGAAGATATTTAGTATCGGAAGCCAAAGAGCTTTGGAGTTAATGTAACTTCAGAAGCCGAGGAGTTTTTAGCAAACAAGTTGGCGCAGGAAAACAAGACGACCTCGAAGACTGTTCAATGGTTATCTGCGAAGAGGATTAAAGCTTCGGGCGGGAGAAATATCCAATCTACATTCGAAAAACGAGAAAGGTCCACGAGGCTACTCGCGATAAAGCCTGCCCGATAGAAAACTACACTTAGGTGAGGCAAATATTAAGGATCATATTCGAGCCCTTCATAATTCGCTCGCTGTAAGAAGAAGCCTTCCAACCGAATGGCAGAACCAGTCGGAAGCTCAGACAAGAAGTCAGGAACAGCGATTCAGGCAGAAATTTAAATTGGAAACATAGCGATCGGATCATGAAGCACTCGGGGGCTACTGTGGAATATAAGGATCCGGGTACCCTCACGATCAGCCCAGAGACATCCGAGGGATGAGCCCAAGAGGAAGGCCCAGGATGATGTCTCCCACACCAGGCCCTGTTGCCGTGCACAAGGGGGTACATCCCATAGATAGTTGAACATATATTTAGATATGATAGATATGGTTGTAATCTGAGTCGTTAATAGGGTAGATGAAGATGTGAAGGACCATGTGGAGGTCCATCCATGTTTGTGATGAGTATTTGACTTTATTTGAGCAAGGTGTGCTCAAGTTTGAGTTTGATTTGGATTGATTTTCAAAATGAAGCAATTTGAGTTGTCTCTGCCAGAGTGGCGATCTACGGTCGTATGGGCGCGGTAGTGATGAGTTGGATGGTTTATTGCACATCTTTGTGGGCATTGCTATGTGAGAGTTTCCTTGTCTTTGATGGTTGCAGGGCGACGGTGCTAGGTCATGGTGAGGCGAAGGATGACCGGGACTAGGCGAGGCGTTGGAGTTCAGACGGTTGGGAGATCGCGGGAAGATGATCGGAGGCGAGTCGGGCAAGTCAAGAAGACAAGGAAAGGAGTTGATGCTAGCTAGATGCGCGTGGATCAATGAGGGCCGTCGGATTGAGGTCTAGTTGATAGGTTAGCGGGTCTAGGTAGTATGCTTTGAAAACCGTGCAAGAAAACCGGTATGTGTGTGGGTTTTGGGTTAGCCCTTGCATGGCTGTGTGTGTGGGTTAATCCTAGCCCTTAGATGAGTGCTCTAGGGTTGAGGACTCATCCAAGGGTGGTAGGTGGCCCAAGAGTAGTATAAATAGGGGTGGAGGGTAGCCTCCTTCCCTTGAAGGTGTTGAGGTTTTGATGCTCATTTGAGCTTTGCCCACATGAATGTGAGGCTTTGTAACCTCCCCTTCCAGAAATGAAAGTTTTATTCATCCACCTCTGAATTTATTTTGCGCATTTACATTATGTCTTTACTTTACGCAATTTAAATTCAGCATTTACTTCCCGCAATTACATTCCCGCAATTTACTTTCAAGTAATTTGGATTTGCCTCCCCTCCTTCTAAATGCTGCTGTTCTTGGATGTTTTGAGTGTGTTCATATGGTTTTACATCTCTTTTGCACTCTTGGATTGAGTAGAGAACATCTTTTCTTTCAAGTTCCAACTTTGTTCTGAACTTGTTCTTCACGCAGCAGTCAGTGTTTGATTTTTGTAAAAATATAGAAAAATCCTTTTTGAGTGATTCTTGTTGGAGGAGGTGCGGGACTCTGATATCCGCTTGCAGAAAAATTTTGGAGTTCACTTGTTGTACCGTTTGGGCGCCATGAGGTGAAAACCGAGCCCCAAACGTTCTGCTCGAAGTTCTTGACCAGACTGTGTTCTTCGATTTTCGTGTTTTTCTGTAAGGCTTTTGAGGAGAAATTTGGTGGAGTTCTTCAAGACTCTGATGCTCACAGGGAGAAAAAGTCTCAAAATTTTGTGAGCTACAGAAACCCACCAACCTCCTGTGCAAATTGAGGACAAGTTCTGGGAATTCTGCTTTTGCTTTTCTGAAAGTGACTTTTGTGATTTGAATTGATGTCCTTTCTAAAAGCAAGAGTTTGAATTGATTCCTCTTTATCTTGGACACTAGACAACCAGGATTGTGACTCAAAAATCCCCACATATTTTATGGTACTTATCCATGCAAGCTTGGGGTACACATAGTTGTCTAGTTTTTTGGGTTTTTCACAATTCCTTTTGAGCGATCTTGTCGAGGTTTTTGTTGGAGTATTTTGGGGGAATTTTTATTTGCGACCATTCACCCCCCCTCTGTTCGCCATTTCGGTCCTTCAAGATGTAAACTCTATCCTGTTAACCGACTAGAATCTTGTAACCAATCGGAATATCCAAACCGATTAGGACTTTGTAAGCCGCACCACCTCCAGTATATAAGGGGGAGGGCGGGTAACAACAAGGCATCAAGCCATAGAGCCTAGAACACCACATATCGCCCAGAGCATATTGCGCTTTGAGCAACCCTAGATCCAAGACATCCGCATAATTCCAGTACACAGGATTAGGGTATTACCTCCATTGCTGAGGGCATGAACCTGTCTAAAATCCCTGTCTAGTGTGACCTTCGAGTTTGAGATCGAGCGCCTGCCCCATAATTTTATTGCCGACTACAAAAGTCGACAGTAGGGCCATCTCTATGGACACCGCTACATGGAAGTTGATGTAAAGTTGTGTCTCGATCTTTCGATGAGAGCGATAACTATCAATTTGGTGGAACTGTCTTTGACCATCCGACTACAACGTACGACGATGATGCACCTTAGCAATCGCTAAACCAACTATGGAGTGTTATTGATCTTGCCGTTGGCACGATCAACCTGAACACAAGGTTCAATTCCTGCAAGCAATCGAAGAACAAGCAAGAACAATAGTAAAAACAATATGAAATTGCGAATATGAATAGAGGCAAAACAGGGTGGGGTTCTATTGAAAGTCTTGACAAGGTGGCTATCCAGCACAACTTAAAGACTCAAAGTTTGCACTTGGCTAAACTAATCAAACAAAAACCGAACCCTAGAGGAGGGTGCGGCTGGCTATTTATGAGATATGAGGAGGAGGAGGTCGTCCAAACCCTATGGAGACCGAAAACAACTCGTTTACAAGGCCCAATGCCCACTTTGACTCGCACTAGAAAAGTGATGTGATTTGTTTTGCATTTTATGGACAGCTCAGATGGAATTTCAAGGTGAGACTTGATCCATTGGAAAGAGGGCGATTAAAGCTTTCAATCAAGTACTCATATGCCCCGAACACCCTTCTGGATCAAAAGTTATGGCCATTTTACGTTGGTGCTGTTAGGAAGGCCGAATCCGAGTGGAACTTGTGCACATGACGATCTGGTTTCATGCTTGGCATTTTGAGGTTCTTCTCCTTGGTTCCTAATGACAATAAGATCATCACAAGGATTAAATAGCATTCCATTCTGGGAATCTCTTGTATGAAAACTTACACTACAAGAATCAGGCAAAAATTCATGGGTTTTTTAAATTCGTGGGCCCAAAAGAAAAACTCACGAATTTATTTATTTAAATTCGTCGGTTTGAATAAAACACACGTTTTTAATTAAATTCGTGGGCCAAAATGAAACCCACAATTTAAACATTTAAATTAAGTGGGCCAAAATGAAACCCACAATTTAAATATTTAAATTAAATGGGCCAAAATTACCACAATTTAAATATTTAAATTAAATGGGCCAAACAATACCCACAATTTAAACTTTTAAATTCGTGGGCCAAAAATTACCACAATTTAAATATTTAAATTAGTGGGCCAAACAATACCACAATTTAAACTTTTAAATTCGTTGGCTTGCATACCCACAATTTAAGCTGGGAAAAAAACCCTCGGCGCCGCGCGCACCTACCGAGGCTAAAAATCCCCACCCGCGCCGCCCGCCGCGCCCGCCCGCCCGCCGCCTCGCGGCTCGCGCCGTCGGCCCGCCTGCCCTCCGCGCCGTCGGCCCGCCCCTGCCCTCGCGCGCGTCGTCCCTGGCATGCCGCCCCCGGCCTTCGCCCGCCCTTCGGCTGCTGCGCTTCGCTCGCCCGCCGCTCGGCCTCCGCCCCTTCGCCCGCCGCTCGGTCGCTTCGCCCGCCGCTCGCCCGCCCGCCGCTCGGCTGCCGCTCGGCGCCGAGACCAGCCCGGCCAGCGGCCTCGCGCCGCCCCGACCGCCCAGCCCGCCGCGCCGCCCCTCGCCCGGTCGACCACGTCGCGCGCGCCACGCCGCCCGCTTCTTCGCCGCGAGCCCGCCGCCGGCCGGCCGGCCGACCTCCCGCCGCGCCGCGCAGCCGGCGACCGCCCGCCGCCGCCGCCCGGCCGGCCGCCCGCCACGCTGCCCCGCCGCAGCGCTGCCGGCAGTCACCCGCTATCTTTGCGCCCGCCCGCGCCCTCGCCTCGCCGGCGGCCGCCGCCCGTGGTGCCGCCCGCCACCCGCCCATTGCCCGCGCCGCCGCTTCGCTCGCGCCGCCCTCCCGCGCGCCGCCGCCGCCGGCCGCCCGCAGCGCTGCGCCCGCTGCGCTGCCCCTCGCCGTGCCACCGCCCGCTCGGCCGCCCGAGACGCCGTCTCGCCACACGACGGCCGCGCACCCACCCGCCCGCTGTCAGCCCGCCGCGCCACCGCCTCCACCCGACCGCTGTCCGCCCGCCGACGCCACGCGCGCGCCATCGCCGCGCCGCCTCGCCGTCGCGGCGCCACCCGCCCTCCCGGACCCTCGCGGCGCCCACCGGCGTTGGAGAAGGTATATTCGTCTCTTGTTTAGCTTGACTGTCATATTGATATTCTCATATTGTGTCTTGGTTGAATAGTACTATTGATATTCTCATATTGACATTCATGTGAATCGACATAATGTTACTTGTAGCACAACCTAAGTTAATCTTGAACTTGCGGGTTTCTAGGTCGCGCCTCCAAAGACGTTCTAACGACGACATCATAGAAGACATCTTCAACGGCGTCGGCGGTGGTGGTAGCGCCACAACTCCAACAACCCGAGGCATGAATTCCATTGTGAGCTCGATTGGTGTATAAGCGTTGTATTTTATAACTTGTTGTGATGGATAAGTTGTGATCGACTTATTGTGATGGACTTATTTTAATAGCGTGGATTGTATCTATTGTTGTTGTAATGTGTTGGCGTCATTGCGTAGTTTACAAATTGCCGTTGGATGTGTGATTGGATTATCTAAGGATGCGCTAGAATGTCTCATACGGTTTGAGAGATTGATATATATATTATAGCGCAAATGTTTTTTTGTGCATTGAGTGGATGTCCTATTTACAAGAGAGGTCATGCGAAATTTTGTACATTCGGAGACTTAGTTTTAAGCGGTTTGAAGAGTTAAAAGGTTGGTTTGATATTTTAGTCGGTAATAGGTTTGGTGTCTCGTTTGTTAATTATTCGTTCGCTTCAACTTCATTGTGGAGTTTGTCTTTTGTGTTATAGTTTACGATCGATTTCAACAAAATAGATGATCTTATTTATTCTTAAACAGCAATTTTTAGTTTCAATTTTCTTTTGCCTTTTCTTTTCTTCTTTAGTTGTTATATGTATTGAGTGCGATACATATATATATATAAAAATACATACATTTGGATATATATACATATATGTATTGAGTCGATACATATATATATATATATATAAATCATTTGGATATATATACATTTTTTTGTAAAAATGATAGTTAAATTAGTAAATTTGAAAAACCCACGAATTTAATCGATTAAATTCGTGGTGAAAAAACCCACGAATTTAATCGATTAAATTAAGTGGTGAAAAAACCCACGAATTTATCGAATTAAATTCGTGGGTTTTTATTACAATTAATCGATTAAATCGTGGGTTTTTCAATTACAATTTAATCGATTAAATTCGTGGGTTTTTAAACCCACGAATTTAACTCGAAAACAATTAAATTCGTGGGCTTAGTAGAAACCCACGAATTTAACTTAAATCGTGGTACCCACGAATTTAATTAATTAATTTCGTCGAGTTAAATTCGTGAACTAAATTCGACGGTTTGCGCACGAATTTAAGTTAAATTCGTGGGTTTTAGCTTAAATTCGTGGGTTTTTGGCCCACGAATTTTTCCCTGACTCTTGTAGTGTTAGGAACATATTCACCTGATAATTAAGTGGACGTGCTCGAGCACGTGTAATTGGTTCTTGTAATACGGGTTCAGATTGTTGTGTATGAGATGGGTGATTAGGCGCGGTTGTGTCAATAGAAACGATGTCCTCATCAGAAGTGCTAGTGGTGATGGACCCAGGCACCTTACCCTTCAACTATCACTTTTGCGCATTCATATTTTTTTACACGTTTTTTTTGCATCTTCCTCGTGCGGTTGTGTAATGGGTTAGTGAGTGTATACACGTTCTATGTGTCGCACGTGCTAATAAATGCAATATTAAAAAATACAAGGGGTAAGGTACGAAATATGTACCTACATAACATAGAAAAAAATAGGTACATTAATAGTATATGACAGTAAATTTCGCGCAATTAAGCTGAGCTATTACTTCCTAGTTTTTGTTGTAATGTCAACAGCGGCTATAATAAATCTTTAGTATTGTAAGCATTATTTGCAAGGACAGCTCAATATAGTTAAAAACACTTGTTAGCACAAGATAGTAAACACACGTTGTTAGTGTTGTAAGCATTGCTTGTAAGGACAGTTAAAATGTATACGAGTGTACAGGGGCGTTTCAAATTTGTTTCAGGGCGTTTCTGCAACTACCGTAATATAATTTGTTTGTAGGAGCAAAAAGATATTGATGAGTTTAGTCACAGGATAAATTAAGATTGTTAGATGAGTCCTAACAGAATCATTTTGTCGCGCTGGAGATGGTAACAGATTATACGATTTGGCAGTAAAAAATCGTAGAACAGGAATGGAAAATTATATGTTTTACTACACATTACAGGACACTATTACTATATTAAAGCGCTACATTTACTACTATGTAACGCCGCCCGTGTTTGCGCACAAACACAATGCTATCAGGTCCATGGGCTGTAAGGCCTGTTTCGCTCAGGACACCGTGAAAGTTTAGTCCCATATCGCCCGTAGAGCTCCATCTTTAGCAGTTTATATAGCCGGTTTGGGTTGCATCTATCGATACAAGTGATACGTGTGATGTTGGTAAGGGTAGGGCTATATTTGTGGACCCCGCTGCACGGAAGTGCTGGTGGTGATGAACCCGGGCACCTTACCCTTCAACTCTACGATCACTTTTGCGCGTGCATATTTTTTTTAAAACGTGTTTTTTTGTCTTCCTCATGCGGTCATGTATTGGGTCAGTGAGTGTATACACGTTCTATGTGTCGTACGTGCTAATAAATGCAATAGTAAAAAATATAGGTGGTAAGGTATGAAATATGTTCCTATAGAACTTAAAATGTAGTAATATCACATGTAAGGATTATTAATAAAAAACAAGGTTGAAACTAACATATTGAATCGAGGTTGACAAGTAATACAACATGCAATTACTAGTAAATCATATGTATTAATTTACTGTACAGTATGTGGTAGTAACAACAAGTTTAATCATTAGTTCTCAAATATCGTCGCACCAATCAGATCCAATATTACTTTCATCATTTGTTTCATCATTATGAATTTGTTTGCGTCGTTGAACACTGCTTCGTCGACCCCGGTATCTACTACTATGTACCCTTCCTCTTAAATTACTACCTGTAATGCTGCTTTTTATCGTTGGACATGACGCTGCATTGTGTTCGGTTTTTAGTCCACATAAGCTGCATGCCCGTGTGCATTTCTTATTCCCTGGTAAAGCTAATTGTATTGGATCATCGATGGAACATTTCCTACCTGTTGTTTGAGAAACAGGTGGTGCATTTGGATTAAATGGTATTTCAATATCTGCCTCTGGTGCTTCTTTATCATGATTCACATTCGCAATATCCATCGAGATGTTATCAAGTTGGTTTCGAAGCACCTTAAGTACATCCATTGACCTTTCATACCTACTCATGTTTTACTACCTGCCCTCACAACACCCATTGCCTCTATCAGTAGTAAAGAATGCCGATACATCTCAGTGGTGCCATCGGGACCCAATTGCACGAGGTCACGCCTATCGTAAGGCACCTGAACCCTTGCTTCCCTGGTATACCTTCGTAGGACATACCTATCTGGAATTTTGTCGATTTGCAGGTGACTGAAAGCTCTGGTTATATGCAGGCAAAAAAGACCTATAGTAATTGTACATGAGGAAAAAGGTGTAACACCCTAATTTTTGCTCTAACTTAAATTTTGGAGTATTTTTATTTTTGTGAATTTTTTTTTGGAATTTATTTAAATTTATTTGGATTTATTCAAATAGGGCTTTTCTTGAAAACAATTGAATAATGGAAAAGTTTTTGCAAAGTTTTATTGCAAATATTTTAATTGAGTTCCAAATATCTCAAAGTAATTTCTGGAATTTTTGTAGAATTTTTCTGCTATTTTAAAAGCTCCAAATGATTTAATTGAATTTCTAGAATTATTTTAAATGTGAAATGATTTTAAAATCAGTTGAGCGAATGGGCGAGCCCATTCTTGTGCGTGTCGCCGCCCAACGCGCTTGAAACCCTAGCGTCGCCGGTCCGAGCCGTTCGATCTGATCGGATGCTGTGAGTGAGCCACGTCGTCGCGTGCGTGCGCCTTGGATCATCGTCACACGAGCGGTGGGAGAGGCCATGTCGGTCGTCTTCGCGAGATCACGGAGCTAATGCCGCCGGCCGTTTCCGCTCGTTCGCCGCTTTCAGCGCGCGCGTCGAGGCCCTTAAAGTGCACCGAGTAGTGCGTCGTGAGCTCCTTCGCTGCGTCTTTTGACTCCTTGCACGCGCGTCGGGACGCTCTAGAGACCACAGGAGAGCTCGCCGTAGTTGTTCCTCTGCGCCGCCACTGTTCTCCTCCGTTTGCTTCGCCGTCGGTCCATTCCGCCGTCGTCGAGGTCACCGATGCCTTTGCCGAGTCAAAGCGCGTCGAATCGCTAGATCTTCTCGCGGGAACCACCGAAGCGCCGTCGACTCGTCGTCTTCCTCATCTCGGCAAGCTTGCACCGCCGACGCCATCGCCGGACTCGAGCATCGTTGGCCGTCGGATGCGCAAGGAGGGTAAGGATCGTGCCACGTCGCCCTTCTCTGGTTACATTTAGTTTGTATCGGTGCCGTTAGATCTGTTATGGGCGATGCGGATTAATCCTAAGGTTTACCGTTAGTTGATCTTGATCGTTAGATCTAAGCGACGGCTTGGATTAGATCTAGTTTCTGCGATTTGTTTTTGTCTTAGCCGTTGAATCGTTAGTGAATGCGTGAGATTGTGCCGCGTAGCGGGTTGAATAGTAAACAACTCGGGTACCGTGGGCCGTTGGATTTAGATCTGAACGGTGGCTGTGAGTAGATCGGTGGCGCGCGGATCCGTGCCGTTCAAATTTGAACGTACGGCGGAGATGACGCCGCACCCCCATCGAATCACGTGCGGACGCGTGTGAGCGTTGACTGAGGGTGAGACCAGATCCGGCCGTTGAGTTGGGCGCACGTTGGATGCGTGACGCGTGGGGGCGTGGAGTGCAAAGCGTCGCCCGAACGCGCGAGGTGAGATCCGGCCGTTGGATGAGCGATGCGGATCTTGCCGCGTGTCGCGTCGGGATTGGTTGCGCATCGTCGGGCGCGCCACGACTGCGTCACCGGTGCATGAGCACGCATCTTTGCCGATCCACGGTGGACGAGCCGAACCGTGGACCCGACCCATGAGCGAAACAGCGTGGCGGCACTAGAGGCGCCGCGTGTCGTCTTGGCGTCATCGGCGACGTCATAAATATGTTATATATAAAAATATTTTGGCCGAAATTCTTTTATGTGCTGACGTCATCATGATGCAATGCTGACGTCATATATGCGAATTTTCAGTATAAAAATAATTTGGAAAAATCGGATTTCTTAATTTCTGTATTTTCAGATTTTATTCAAACTTCAAATGACTATAACTTTTGCATTTTAACTCGGATTTGGGTGATTCAAATTTCTAAAAATTCATAAAATTATGATATATTTAATGATGAATTTTATTTGAATTTTTGAGGCCATTTAGTCCTCTGTATTAGATTTTTATTGTATATTTTGTTTGTTCGCGTGAGCGCAAATTTGCAGGAAAGTTTGAAGAAGAATTCGTCGCTCAAGACCAAGCTTGAACACGACCAGCAACTCTTTGAAGGCAAGTGATGCTTTGATCATTTTGATCCCAGGTTTTTAAAATGTAGTTTATGCTTTGAAACTATGCATGCTTATTTATTTAAAATGAATTTAAATTGATTTGGGATAATGTAGTTAATCAACCCATTTTGTTATGCCACCTTGAATTATTAATTGTATGCCTAAATCATTGTCACCCTAAGTTTGATTATATTAGTTGGATGCTAATATTGTGCCAACACGGAGGCTAGACCAGTGAGTAGATGCTTAGCCTTACAACGAATCATGAGTGATCTTTGGAAAAATGCTACAAAATTGATTAAAGACATATTGAATGTATTTTGAAAAGTGGTGTGATGATGCCACATGATGAGATTGAGTCTGATGACTGTGTGGTTCCATCGATGTTGAGTTATTCTTGGCATGTGTTGCACAATAATCAGCTGGGTGGGAAATGATTTAGGCTGGGGCAAGTGGCAAGAGGTTGTGTGCACAGTGGGCACTGTGTGGCATGGGTTGATGAGTGTTGTGAGTCTGTGTGCCACAATGGGTGTGTGCCTTTGTTGAGTGTTGGAAGTCTTGCCTTGGTCGATTAAGGACTTCACCTTGCAAGCCTTTGATCCGAGTCACCGTACAACCACATGTTTGATATGGGACAGACCTAGTTGACTAGGGTTACGATATCTTTCCTCGATACCTCGGGGTGATAGTACGGGGGTGTATCGTATGGGGGCGTACGTGCTACGGCTTGGTGCCCATCCAACGGTGATTGGCGGTCCTATACTTGGCTCTGTGTGGGAAGTGATAGTGAAGGCAATACGGAGAGGTTCTTTGGTTAAGGTAGAGGTTCTGAAAAGCTTTGTTGCGGACAATCACCTGTGTGGTGGCGGTGTATCTTGTGGGTAAAGTGTACAACCTCTGCAGAGTGTCAAAACTATTCGAATAGCCGCTCGAGGTATTGAGCATTGCTCGGGATTACTGATCAAGGGTAAATTTTCATAAACAAAACATGGAAGGGTGGTGTGTGCCAAGTGTTAAAATGGCTATTAAGGTGTGTGCGAGAATCTTCGATGAAAAACCATTTGAAGAAATTAGTATTACTTATAACTATTCCTTTGCTTTAATTTAAATAAGATCTTGGTTTAAAAATCTTTGTTGATGCAAAAGAACCATTTAAGCCCAACCTTTGGAATAAGCTTTGCATATAGTAATAGCGTTGCATCTGTGCATTACTTGTTGAGTGCCTTGTGTACTCATCCCACCTTGCTTATCAACCCCAACATCGGTGGAGAGACTACACGGTTTGGGAGGAGGAGTACATTGAGGACCCGAGCAACTAGGGGCAAGCCCGATCGGTTGCACTGTGGCAAGATGAAAGCTTCCACGACATTTGTTTATGTTCATTGCTATTTCTTTTCTCTGAATAATGTAAGCCCTGTGTGGCTGTCTTATCTGTAAGGAGACCATAAGGTCGTACAACTCGGTTTATATACATGTTTGCACTAATTATTCTTATATCTTCGTGAATATGCGTGATGTGCAACCACTGTATGATTGTGTGTGCTAAGCGTGATCTCGGGTCGCACAGAATACACGGAGGGTCGGATCTGCACGTTCGGTTCAGCGGAGGTGGTATCGAGCAGTGATTGTAGGACTTGACCCTAGTTTGGTTGTGCCTAGGAGGGTAAAACTATTTTCTAAAGACCTAATCAACTTGAGCAAGAATATCCATGAAATCTTGACTATCTCTTCTCTCTTGTTTCATACCTATCTTTGAATTTTTATTATTCTCTGTTTAATTTAAACAAGGTTTGTTTTGGCGGATGAGGATGATCCATACCTATGGAGCGCGCCGGAGGATCGCTGCGGAGTTATGGCGTATGATGCGATTGCTCGGAGGTTTTGTGAGACCAGCATGTCGAGGACTTGGTGGTGCAGGCAGGACTTGGCGTCGCTGGGATGTCAAGATCACGATGTATGCTCGGGAGAGGGCGAGGAGAGCCGTCCTATCTACATCACGGTCGGAGGTCTTCTTTTGAGGCGGAATCCGAGTCGGCGCGTCGAGCGATGCGGCGGTGCCCGCACTTACTCCGCGAGTTGGAGGCACCGTCTTTCGTCACCATCCGCGTCGAGACAATTGTTTTGACAGGATGGAGCTCGTGGAGGAGGGCGCCACGATCATCCACTGGCGAGGTATGTCATCGCCTAGGAGGGCGCCTTGGGCGAGGCGATCCGGGAGGCTGCGAGAGGACCGCGGCGAGTCACGGAGGTGAGATCCGGTGCGGGAGGCTTAGCCCACTCCATGCGAAGATCCGGGAGTTGGAGATGGCTTTATGCGGACCGAGCACGAGCGATCCCCGAGTTACGATCGGTCCGGAGGAGCAGGCGAGAGGCACGGTGCGGGGGCGAGTAGCCGGGACGGCAGAGTCGATGGGGTCTTTTGCACCAGTGCGATGAGTCACGAGGACGATTTGCCCGATGCGAGCACCCACGGTGTATGCTCGGGGAGCGCATGGCCGGGTTGGCTCGATGAGTGATCGAGTCTAGCCGAGGTAGTGTTGAGACTCGAATAATTGAGTCGCGTCTTTTCTTGAGTCACCATTAGGTGTGAGTCGTCATAGAGTCCTATGTTTGCTTACTTGTTTTTCGTTGTGAGTGTCTCGTATCGTTGCATTGCCCTTAGGCACTTGTGAGCAACCATCTTTGCTTTATATTATATCAATAAAGTGGCTAAATAATTTAAGTTACACTGTTTCCCACATAAGTTCTTTTACTCGTCATGTTTTCTTCTTTTCTTAACCTTGGAAGCTTGCAGCAGATGGTGAGGACACGTGGAAATGTTGGAGCAGTGGAAGTGGAGCTAACGAGCGGACAACGGAATGAAGAGCGATTCCTCAACCGCCGCATGTCGATGTGCGAACACAGGAGCCTTCTTGACCGCCCGGACTCAACTTATGAACACGATGGTTCAAACCATGCGCAGATATCCAACCAAGCTGCTGCGAATGTTCAAGCCGGGGTAACCATGGACCACACCCTACTCAAGGTTGTTGGAGTTTATGAGAACCCGTCCACCTACCTTCTCGAACAACGCCAATCCACTGGAGGCGGACGATTGGCTAAGGACAATTGAAAGGAAGTGCACATTACCCGTGTGTAGGACATGAGAGGGTACTCTATGCCTCTCATCAACTCGAAGGGCTATCGCGAGAATGGTGGGAAAACCTGCGCGACTCATGAGGACCCACAGTATCACGTGGGAGAATTCACCTCGACTTTCCGCCGATTACCATGTGCAGGGTATCATGGATCTCAAAAGGAGGAATTCGGAGCCTCGGCGGGGGCGATCGGTGGCGATTACTGAACAAATTCACCCAAGCGCACGCTCGCACGGAGGGCGTGGCTACGGATAAGGCGGACAATCCCGCTTCATGAAGGGATTGAATGCGAGGCTGCAGTGGGGTGATCACCACACATTCCACGACTTCCAGAGCTAGTTAACAAAGCTCTTATCTTAGAGGACAAGCGCCGAGAGTTGGATGACAACAGAAGCGCGAGAATGGCGCAACAAGGAGGTCGTCGGGGCAGCAGAGGCGAGGGCGGCACCCCAGCAGTTCATCGGTACCGGCCGGAGGCAATGATAGGGCACCGCTGGCGGCAAATCGCCCGATGGGTCGAATGTTCGGACTCGGCCCGGCGTGGCACATCTGGAGGAACCTCTCGAGCGGTGGGAAGGCGTTGCTATCATTGCAATGAAATGGGGCATTTGCCAACAATTGCCCTAAGAAGGAGGTGTCACCCGGTGCGCTTTAACACAGGGAACACACGGCAAGGACTCCGCCAATCGTGAACGCGGGGCATCAACAAAGCGACAACTCCATCCCAAGGAGGCGCACGAGGCCGAGTCAACCACATTCGACGGATGAAGTGCGAGAATGCCACAAATGTTATCTTGGGTAAGTTCTAGTAAACTCGATACCGCTCATTGTTTTATTTGATTAGAGCTTCGCATTCTTTTATTTCCGAGATTTTGCTGTTCAAAATGATATGGAAATAGTGAATCTTAAATATGTGCTCATAGTCAATCCACGGATCGAACTCCGATCTAAAGTAGGATGTTACGGGGTAAGACTAATAATTAATGGAGTTGAGTTCTAGCAAACTTAATCGTCCTTAATACCCAAACCTTGGATGTTATCACAGGAATGGATTAGTTAACCAATCACAAGGCGATCTTTGGAATGTGGAAAAAGAGTCATATCGGTCGAGAGCCGGATGGAAAGAAGATTGAGTTTGAAGCAAAATCGGTGCGTGATGGACAATTGATGGTCAACGACATGAAGGCATTAGCTTAGAAGAAGTGCCCATAGTCAATGAATATCGGATGTTTTCGGAAGATTTACGGAATGCCGCGAGATAGAGATATTGAGTTCGTGATAGAGTGGTTCGAGGACAGCTCCAATAGCTAAGAGACCTTACAGGATGTCCACAGAGGAATTGGTGGAAATGAAGAAGCAAATTGAAGAAGCTATTGGAAAAAGGATTTATAAGACCTAGTTCATCGCCATGGGAGCACTGTCCTATTCGTCAAGAAGAAGGACGAGAGTTTTAGGATGTGTATAGACTATCGTGCACTCAATGATGTGACGTTAAAGAATAAGTATCCTCTACCTAGGATCGATGATTTGTTTGACCAGTTGAGAGGAGCAGGAGTCTTCTCCAAAATTGATCTCCGATCAGGATACCATCAATTGAAGATCCGATCAGAGGATATTCCGAAGACTGCATTTTCGTCAAGATATGGGCACTACGAGTTTACAGTGATGTCTTTTGGTTTGACAAATGCACCAGCATATTTCATGAACTTAATGAATAAGGTTTTTATGGAATATTTGGATAAGTTAGTAAATCGTATTCATAGATGATATCCTTATCTATTCCAAGGCGAGCGAAGAAACACGCCGAGCATTTGAGGCTAGTCCTTGAAAAGTTGAGAACAGCAGTTGTTTGCGAAATTTAGCAAATGTGATTTACGGAAGAATAAGGTTGAATTTCTTGGACACATAATGACTGCGGCGGGAGTTGCGGTAGATCCAAAGAAAGTGGAGACGGTTCGCATTGGGAGCAACCAAGTCGGTAACCCGGATCCGTAGTTTCCTTGGAATGGCGGGTATTACCGTCGATTCATCGAAGGATTCTCTACGATTGCGAGACCTCTTACGCAATTGTTGAAAAAGGAAAAGAAATTCTTATGGGCCTTTGAGTGTGAGAAGAGTTTTCGGGAGTTGAAGAGGAGATTAACATCGGCTTTGTATTAGTTTTACGGCGTTCATCAAGGCATCGACATCTATTGTGATGCATCGCGTCGAGGATTGGGATGCGTGTTGATGCAAAATAGGAAGGTAATTGCCTATGCATCGAGGCAATTGAGACCACATGAGGAGAACTATCAGACCCATGATTTGGAATTAGTTGCCGTAGTGCATGCACTAAAGATATGGCGTCATCATCTCATCGGAAATAGATGTGAAGTGTATCTGAGATCATAAAAGTCTTAAGTATATCTTCACGCAAGTGACCTAAATATGAGGCAAAAAGATGGTTAGAGTTAATCAAGGATTATAATGTAGAATTCACTACCATCTGGTAAAGCCAACATAGTGGCGAGGCCTTGGCGAGAAAGAACCACAGTGTAAATATCTTTGTTGGAAGCAGTCGAGCGGAATTGTGTAAGGATTTCAGAAATTAGAAGCTGGAAATGGTACGGAAGGATTCCTAGCAACTTTGGAAGTAAGACCTACGGAAGATCGGATCGGGGAGGCGGAAAGATGATGATAAGATCAATAGAATTAAGGGCAAAATGGATGAAGGCAAAGCAAAAGATTTCAAACTGGATGAACAAGGTACTATGTGGTTTAAAGAGCGCATTTGTGTGCCGAACAAAAGGAGTTAGGCGATTAATTGAGGAGGCTCATGACTCCAAGTACTCAATTCATCCAGAAGTGCGAAAATGTATCAAGATTTAAAGGAAAGATTTTGGTGGCCAAGCATGAAGCGAGAAGTCGCGAATATGTTGCATTATGTGACATATGCCAAAGAGTCAAAGCTATGCACCAAAGACCAGCAGGCTATTACAACCCCTAAAGATACGAATGGAAATGGGAAGAAATTGGTATGGATTTCATAACGGATTGCCCGAGCATAAAGTGGATATGATTCTATATGGGTCATAGTAGATCGTTTAACTAAAGTGGCACATTTCATACTGTGAAGACCACTTATTAGGAGACCGGTTAGCGAACTTTATATGGCACGGATCGTGCGCTTGCGGAGTGCAGAAGAAGATAGTGTCGGACGAGGTACCCAATTTACCTCCAGTTTTGGGGTAAGCTACATGAGGCAATGGGGACTCGTTTGAACTTGATCTGACCTACCATCCATGACGGATGGTCAAGCGAGAGGTTAACGGATATTGGAAGATATGTTGAGAGCTCGCGCTTTAGCATATTCAACCTCATGGGACAAGTGTTTGCCTTATCTTTGAGTTTAGTTACAACAACGATTATCGAGCGAGTTCTGAGATGTCTCCATTTGAAGCTTTGTATGGTCGGTCTGTCGAACACCATTGAATTGGAATGAGGCAGTGACGACATGTTTTAGACAGACATTCTTGAGAGCGGAAGAACAAATCGCCCTGATCAGGGAAAGATTGAAGATTGCACAATCAAGGCAGAAGAGTTATGCTGACAACCGTCGCAGGGAACTGAGCTTTGAACCTGAAGATTTTGTGTACCTTAGAGTCACACCTCTCAAAGGAGTTAGAAGCTTCCATGCAAAAGGAAAGCTCGCACCCAGATATATCGGACCATTCAAGATCTTGAGCCGCAAAGGTGAAGTTGCTTATCAGTTGGACTTACCGCCATCTTTGGCAGGAGTGCATGATGTATTCCATGTATCAAAACTGAAGAAGTGTCTTCGAGTACCAGAAGAGCAAACACCTTTGGAGGCAATTGAGCTGCAAGAAGATCTGACCTACAAAGAACATCCGATGAAGATTCTGGATGTAATGGACCAAGTGACAAGGAACAAGTCAACACGTTTCTGCAGAATTCAATGGAGCAACCATTCGGAAAGTGAAGCAACATGGGAACGAGAAAAAGATCTGAAGAAGGAGTTCCCTAACCTATTTACGTAGATGACCCGAATCTCGGGACGAGATTCTTAAGAGGAGGTTTGTAACACCTAATTTTTGCTCTAACTTAAATTTTGGAGTATTTTTATTTTTGTGAAATTTTTTTTTTGGAATTTATTTAAATTTATTTGGATTTATTCAAATAGGGCTTTTCTTGAAAACAATTGAATAATGGAAAAGTTTTTGCAAAGTTTTATTGCAAATATTTTAATTGAGTTCCAAATATCTCAAAGTAATTTCGGAATTTTTCTAGAATTTTTACGCTATTTTAAAAGCTCCAAATGATTTAATTGAATTTCTAGAATTATTTTAAATGTGAAATGATTTTAAAATCGGTTGAGCGATAATGGGCGAGCCCATTCTTGTGCGTGTCGCCGCCCAACCGCGCGAAACCCTAGCGTCGCCGGTCCGAGCCGTTCGATCGATCGGATGCTCGTGAGTGAGCCACGTCGTCGCGTCGTGCGCCTTGGATCATCGTCGCACGAGCGGTGGGAGAGGCCACGTCGGTCGTCTTCGCGAGATCACCGGAGCTAATGCCGCCAACCGTTTCGCTCGTTTCGCCGCTTTGTAGCGCGCGCGTCGAGGCCCTTAAAGTGCACCGAGTAGTGCGTCGCGAGCTCCTTTCGCTGCGTCTTTTGACTCCTCGCGCGCGTCGAGGCGCTCTAGAGACCACGGGAGAGCTCTCGTAGTTGTTCCTCTGCGCCGCCACTTTGTTCTCCTCCGTTTGCTTCGCGGTCGGTCCATTCCGCCGTCGCCGAGGTCACGATGCCTTTGCCGAGTCAAGCCGCGTCGAATCGCTAGATCTTCTCGCGGGGAACCACGAACGCCGTCGACTCGTCGTCTTCCTCATCTCGACAAGCTTGCACCGCCACACGCCATCGCCGGACTCGAGCATCGTTGACCGTCGGATCGCAGGAGGGTAAGGATCGTGCCACGTCGCCCTTCTCTGGTTACATTTAGTTTGTATCGGTGCCGTTAGATCTGTTATGGGCGGTGCGGATTAACCTAAGGTTTACCGTTAGTTGATCTTGATCGTTAGATCTAGAGCGAACGGCTTGGATTAGATCTAGTTTCTGCGATATGTTTTTGTCTTAGCCGTTGGATCGTTAGTGAACGCGTGAGATTGTGCGCGTGGCGAGTTGAATAATAAACGGCTCGAATGCAGTGGGCGTTGGATTTAGATCGAGCGGCGGCCGAGAGTAGTTCGATGTGGCGCGGATCCGTGCCGTTCAAATTAGAGCGTCACGGTGGAGATGACGCCGCACCCCATCGAATCACGTGCGGGACGCGTGTGGCGTTGGTGACGGTGAGACCGGATCGTCCGTTGAGTTGGGCGCACCGTTGGATGCGTGACGCGTGGGGCGTGGAGTCGCGGCGTCGCCCGAATCAGCGGGGTGAGATCCGACCATTGGATGGCGGCGATGCGGATCTTGCCGCGTGTCGCGTCGGGATTGGCTGCGCGATCGTCGGCGGCGCCACGACTGCGTCACCGGTGCATGAGCGCAGTCTTTGCCGATCCACGGTGGACGAGCCGAACCGTGGACCCGACCCATGAGCGAAACAGCGTGGCGGCACTAGAGGCGCCGCGTGTCGTCTTGGCGTCATCGCGCGTCGTAAATATGTTATATATAAAAATATTTTGGCGAAATTCTTTTATGTGCTGACGTCATCATGATGCAATGCTGACGTCATATATGCAATTTTCAGTATAAAAATAATTGGGAAAAATCGGATTTCTTAATTTCTGTATTTTGATTTTATTCAAACTTCAAATGACTATAACTTTTGCATTTTAACTCGGATTTGGGTGATTCAAATTTCTAAAAATTCATAAAATTATGATATATTTAATGATAAATTTTATTTGAATTTTTGAGGCCATTTAGTCCTCTGTATTAGATTTTTATTGTATATTTTGTTTGTTCGCGTAGACGCAAATTTGCCGGAAAGTTTGAAGAAGAATTAGTCGCTCAAGACCAAGCTTGAACACGACCAGCAACTCTTTGAAGGCAAGTGATGCTTTGATCATTTTGATCCCAGGTTTTAAAATGTAGTTTATGCTTTGAAACTATGCATGCTTATTTATTTAAAATGAATTTAAATTGATTTGGGATAATGTAGTTAATCAACCCATTTTGTTATGCCACCTTGAATTATTAATTGTATGCCTAAATCATTGTCACCTAAGTTTGATTATATTAGTTGGATGCTAATATTGTGCCAACACGGGAGGCTAGGCAGTGAGTAGATGCTTAGCCTTGCAACCAATCATGAGTGATCTTTGGAAAAATGCTACAATTGATTAAAGACATATTGAATGTATTTTGAAAAGTGGTGTGATGATGCCACATGATGAGATTGAGGTACAGTGACTGTGTGGTTCCATCATCGATGTTGAGTTATTCTTGGCATGTGTTGCACAATAATCAAGCTGGGTGGGAAATGATTTAGGTAGGGCAAGTGGCAGAGAGGTGTGTGCTGGCGGGCCTATGTGGCGATGGGTTGATGAGTGTTGTGAGTCATGTGCCACAATGGGGCGTGTGCCATTGTTGAGTGTTGGAAGTCTTGCCTTGGTCGATTAAGGACTTCACCTTGCAAGCCTTTGATCCGAGTCACCCGTACAACCACATGTCCGATATGGGACGGACCTAGTTGACTAGGGTTACGATATCTTTCCTCCGATACCTCGGGTGATAGTACACAGGGTGTATCTGTATGGGGAGCGCACGTGCTACGGCTTGGTGCCCATCCAACGGTGATTGGCGGTCCTATACTTGGCTCTGTGTGAGGGAAGTGATAGTGAAGGCAATACAGGAGAGGTTCTTTGGTTAAGGTAGAGGTTCTGAAAAGCTTTGTTGCGGACAATCACACAGTGGTGGCGGTGTATCTTGTGGGTAAAGTGTACAACCTCTGCAGAGTGTCAAAACTATTCGAATAGCCGCTCATGTATTGAGCATTGCTCGGGATTCTGATCAAGGGGTAGATTTTCATAAACAAAACATGGAAGGGGTGGTGTGTGCCAAGTGTTAAAAATGAACTATTAAGGTGTGTGCCGAGAATCTTGATGAAAAACCATTTGAAGAAATTAGTATTACTTATAACTATTCCATTGCTTTAATTTAAATAAGATCTTGGTTTAAAAATCTTTGTTGATGCAAAAGAACCATTTAAGCCCAACCTTTGGAATAAGCTTTGCATATAGTAATAGCGTTGCATCTGTGCATTACTTGTTGAGTGCCTTGTGTACTCATCCCACCTTGCTTATCAACCCCAACATCAGTGGAGGAGACTACACCAGTTTGGGAGGAGGAGTACATTGAGGACCCGAGCAACTAGGGGGCAAGCCCAGTCGGTTGCCTGTGGCAAGATGAAAGCTTCCACGACATTTGTTTATGTTCCGCTGCTATTTCTTTTTCTCTGAATAATGTAAGCCCTGTGTGGCTGTCTTATCTGTAAGGAGACCATAAGGTCGTACAACTCGGTTTATATACATGTTTGCACTAATTATTCTTATATCTTCGTGAATGTCTGTGATGTGCAACCCTGTATGACTGTGTGTGCTAGCGTGATCCTGGACTGGCACAGAATACACAGAGGGTCCGGATCTGCAGGTTCGGGTCCCGACAAAAGGTTATATATTTCATAAGGAAAATAGTAATAGTAATATTACAAAATAGTAATTCTAATAGTATTTTGGTAATAAGTCAGTAGGTTTGGAGTAGAAATTATAATTACCAGTGTGTTCCCATTGTCGACATTCACAATTGTACTCCCCGGAAGATTCGTCCGCTACCAACTTAAATTCGTGCTGAGACCATGAAAACAATTTCGTTTACTTCCCATGTGTGATGAGATAATGAGAAGGATTTTCTGTACTGTTTCTTATGCGGAAGGCTATACTCTTGAAGTAATTTTCTTTATATTCTTTGAACACCACAGGTGTGTACAACTTGCTCAGCTGTTCTTCAAATTGGTACATTGTTGCCCTTACCGGTTGGCTCTGAAATTTCAGGAATAAGCAATCATTAGTAAAAGGTATTTTAACTGAACAATACAAATGATTGAAAAAATAGTAGAGTATCTAACCAATGAGCCATACATCTCCTTGGCTTCTGCGTGCTTTCTTGATTGCAAAACCCTTTGCATTTGTCTTGGGAATTGGTGCAGTGCAGGTTTTCATCCATGAAGTATCGATTGACCATCTTATTCATACTCTCGCTTCTATATGTCGATGTCGTCCTACCGCAATATATTTCTTTGAAATATGCTGATATCCAATTTCTATGAAGGTCATACAACCTTCCAATACAATTAACTTCTTCAAGCCCATAGACTGACACCATATCTTCCCAAGCTTTTTCGAATTCAATAGGTGTCAATGGATGATTTATTACCGATACTAAATGTTATTTTAATTCATTGCGTTGCGCGTATAGTTTGTTCAAAACATCTTTGTATTTTTCAGGACATGCCATCTGCAGAGCCTGTGTTTTGTGCCGTCGAAGACGAGAGGTATCGCAGCTACCATGGCGGGGTCTTGAGCTGTTATTATTATATTTATAAGATATGCTGTATTTTGTAAAACGACTGAAAGTAAACATCAATAAGTTGAGGAGAACATTACCACTAAGGATGCAAATTGGGTCCTTCCCTTCCATACAAGTTTTGAATGTTCTGAATAGCCATTCGAATGATTTGGTTTTCTTATCTCGGAGTACTGCAATGCGAAGACGGTGTTCTGCAGATGATGATTGGATCCAACAAACATCGCGAGAGGCATATTGTATACGTTGGTCTTGTATGTGGTGTCAAACGTGATAACATCCCCAAAATCAGCATATTCACAACGACAGCTCGCATGGCTCTAGAAGACGTTTTTCACTAAATTGTTTTCATCAACTTGTAGTATGTCGTAGTAGAATTTTTCGTTCTGAGCACGGCACTCATTGAAAAAAGCAATAAGTTTGTTAATATCATCGCTCCTATCAGAATGCGCGTTACATGCTTTCCTGTGAGGTCAAAATAAATGAGTTGTTAGTGCAGTAATTTTATTGATAGTAATCTATACATTTGTTAGTAGTAAATTATCGAAGAATATATAGCCCAAACATGTTTTGAATGTCTCGATTAGTGAACAGTATGTTTCGTCGATTTCCATGAATGTCTGATAGCATGTTCATCATCGCTTCATGAGGTACATTGCCTTTTTGCATGGTGTCGACAAGCTCCATTAGAGAAAGATCAAAAATGTTGTGCGCATGCATGAAAGCTACTATCGACAGTGATCTGCATAGTGGATGGTTGTTTTCTAGTATAACCCGATCTATCCTAACTGATCCGTCACTTAATTCTTTCTTGACCATTATAAAGGCCCTGCAACCTGTTCTCTTAGAGGTCTTATTTCATTCGCGTTCTTTAGTTGGGTTGTAGTAAAGATGTTTTTCCTCGTTCACACATCACAGTTCTCTTACTGTTTTATTCAATCTATTTTTTCTCACATCGAAACCAGCGTGACGTGTGTAACGGTAGTAGAAATCGTATGCTTACTTCTCATTATCAAATCGTTGGCCTAGTTGCGGAACCTTATAGTGAGGGACTTCTGGACCCTTTCATAGTAATATTCTTCAGTGCATATAAAATAGAATTAACAATACTGTATTATTTTCTCAGTTGATGATTTACTTACATGAGTGTATGTCTTCTTGTTAGCTGGAGTTCCCATCTCGGATGTACATATTGACGGCGGCGGTTGTATTTCCGTCGTGTGTAGTAGAGGATCCCGGATAGCTGAATGGATTTCTGCCATTGGTATAGCATGAACCACTTCAGGTGTGGGATGCGGCGACGATATTGTCGAGTCTTGCTCTTCAATGAAGTGAATATGATTCATCGAATGGTAAAACGAACTGGTTGTTTTCTTCTTCGCTGGCGAAACGAACATGGTAATATGTGTGGTATGGTATAAATAAGGTAATTACCATTTATAGTTTTTGAAAGATTAGGAGTCTGTTCGTAATTGATTTACTGTTGTTTACCATGGTTACCTTTTACTCATAGTAAATCCTAGCATTTGAGATAGTAAGTTACAACAAATTACTACTGAATGAACATCATTTTACTACTAAAGTCAATGGAACTGACAGCTTTCAGTTTATGCGCCAACATAGGTATCAGTAATAGTATCCTAAAATTTATAGTAAACCATAGTATACGCATGGCATTATGGACGTACAACTCCATACAAATTCACTGCCGACTACGCACCTGATATCTACCCGGGGGCGACTAATTCACGATAATAAATGTTATTCGAAATACAGTAACTTTATTATGTAAAGAATCATAAAAAATATAATACGCGATTACTATCGTCCGTTTTTTACTAGCAATTATGCATGTACAAACCTATCTGCTAGTTACTATTTATTCTACTATCAATTTTCTTATTTTACTTCTCAACATGTAATATACTACTATATTTAGCACAGCATTACAGACGAAGAAACTAATCTACTATTTTACTATCGACTACGAACTATTTTACTACCAAATACGAAGTAATTTTGCTACCGACTACGAACTAATTTTACTACCGACTACGAACTAATCTACGACTATTACAAGATCATAAATGTTATATAAAAAACGGTATTTGTATCATGTAATGAATCATAAAACATATAGTACGCGATTCCTATCGTCCGTTTTTTACTACCAATTACTATCTCCATCACGATATTATCCATGTACACGCAATTCTGCTAATTACTATCGATTCCATGTCAATTTACTGCCGAATGCGCATGTGTTATCGACCATCAACTCAAAGCACGAATCAATCTCGTTTTTCTCGCGTTTTGGGCCGATATGTAGTAATGGGCCGTCGATAGTTAATTCTTTTAGCGACGTGATGCGTAAGGCCAGAGCGTTTTAGCGGCGCGGTGCTTACGGCCAGCGCGTAGAATAACTAGTTCTACGCGCTGGCGTAGAATAGCGCCTGTATGTATGTATGTATGTATATATATATATATATATATATATATATATATATATATATATATATATATATAGTATCTCGCTGTGAAGGGTATGTGCGTATAGTATCTGATATATAAGACTAGTTAGGTGGTATTTACATTTTTCAGAGGTGTTATATACATTTTTAGACATACTCCTTTTTATGTTCATATATAAAGGTATTTGCAAAATACGCTAAAAACAATATACTCCCTTGCAATTTTTTCATGTGGTTCATTTTGGAATATCTTATATTTAGTATATGAGTGTAATCAAGGTGATAAAGGAGTATTTCAATTCGTTTATGTGGTATTTCAAAGGTGAGAGTAAGTACACCCATGAGTAGAAGGTATTTTTCCTATATATATACATACACTAAATGAATGACTATGCTTTGCTATGGGTAAAAAATATTATATTACCCTAGCATGTTAAATCGACATCGTTGGGATCGAACTGCCTGATTCACATCCTCGGCTCCATCTCCTCGCTCGACCGTGTCGCGCCTTTGTGCTCTCGGCTTCTGGTGGCGGAATTTGTTTAATTTTCTGTATTTTGATTTTATCAGTTTTTGTTAGAGATTTTTTTGGAGGTGCACGTGGCACATTGGAGGGGCATATGAACCACTTACTCTATCTTCTTTAAATATAATACAGATATATGATTTTTTTTAGAGTACATTATTCTCTAAAAAAAGTTTTAGAACCCATACCATCATACTTTTAAAAGTAACTATCAATGTGTCGACGATCAGTACCGTTGACCGCAAAGAAGGGGGGAAGGATCGTGCAAGGGGGCGAGACCCAAAGTCGTGCTCGTCCGGGAAGGAGGGAGCGTCGATGGCAGCACAGTTCGGGGAAGAACAATCGGACGGGAGACACAGCGCTTATACTGGTTCGAGCCCCCAAGGTAGGTCAATAGATCTACTCCAGTCTTGCCCGTAGGTGAAAGGTGACTAAAAGATCCTCGAGGGAGAACAAAGGGGGAGCTCGACCTCGGGGTCGTTCAGAAGTGACGACCGAGGGGAGCTTGATGGATGGTGTGGCGTACAAGTGTGTCTGCAGATGTGTCTGTGCATCCCCCTTGGTTTCTGCTATGTTCTTGTTCCCGAACAGGGTTGTCCGGTGCTTTTATAGACCCTTGACACTGATATCGAGGCTGACGTCGAGTGGTTGTCTGTGAGTTGACGGGAGCAGTTGACCCTAGTTCCCACGCAGGGGAACTGACAGGAGCAGTTGACCCTAGTTCTCACGCAGGGGAATTGACAGGAGTTGGTGACCCTAGTTCCCACGCAAGGGAGATAGGTCACATAAAAAGGAGATTATTACACTGGAGGCTGGGCCGAGGGTGCTGAGGCCGAAGAGGTCGCGGGAGTCAGCATGAGCCCGAGAAAACTCTCGCCCGAGCTCGGGAACCGTTCTCCGAGCTCAGTGAAACCCCCGTCCGAGCTCGGGAACAGTCTTCTGAGCTCGGGGAGAACAGCATAAAACCCCCAGGGGGGCCTGGACATGTGTTAGGACGACCGATCCCCGACAACCAGCCCCCGTGGCTCAAGAAACCTGAGACTCTAGGCGTTCTTGAGTCTGAAGTCTTCGAGGAGGGATCGTCCCCTGGGTTGAGCTCGTGAACTCTCGAGCTCCTCTCCGGACCCGGGGGAGACCCCCTGATGAGGACATCACTACTACGGATATGACCACATTTGGTTGTACCAACTCCAACACGTCATCCACGGGCCATGAAGAGAGAGAGATCAAATCCATCACGTTCTGGAATCCAATTCGGCCTCCTGAGACAGCACCGACTTCAAACATGACTAACTTTTGCATACGGACTCCGATTTAGGTGATCTTAGATTTAATTGAAAGCTTACAACAAGATCTTTCCAATGTATCTAATCCCATCTCTAGATTCATTGTGGATCAGTCGGAATCATCAAAACAATACACTAAAATACTATTTTGGGCTGTTTCGGGCCTTGTAAGCGTGTGGGGGCCCAAGCCCAAGTTGTGTGCGCCCCCCTTGGCTGCACACAACCCTAGGACGTCCCTCTCACATCCCACCCTCTTATAAACTCAGTAACCGTCGCTTTTGACACTTGGGTTTTGTTTGATTAGTTTAGCCAAGTGCAAACTTTGTATCTTCAAGTTGTGCTGGACAGACACCTTGTCAAGATCTTCAATAGAACCCCACCTTATTTTGGCCTTCAATTCTTATTCGCAATTTCAGATTGCTTTTACTATTGTTCTTGCTTGTTCTTCGGTTGCTTGCAGGAATTGAACCTCGTGTTCAGGTTGATCGTGCCCATGGCAAGATCAATAACACTCCGGAGTTGGTTTAGCGATTGCTAAGGCGCATCGTCGTCGTACGTTGTAGTCGGATCGTCAAAATCGGTTCCACCAAATCGATAGTTTTCGCTCTCATCAAAAGATCGGGACACAACCTCACATCAGGTGGTATCAGAGCTTCAAGTTGCTCGGTGAGAGATTCTGTACCGTAGATTAGTTTTTGTTTTTTGTCCTAAATTGAAAATTACTACACAAAAATTCAACCTTTAGATTCAATCTGGTATTTTAGTGAGTTTTGTTAGGTTTTGATCCATTAGAGTCCTTGTATTAGTTGCTGATTGTTTTTCCTTCGCGTTGCTTTTCTTTCAATCTGTCCAGTACTTTGTTTTGTTCATAACTTTCGCATACGAGCTTGGATTCTAGTGTTTTTGCACTTTCCTAAAACCTTGGAACGATCTCTACAAAAACCTAGTTGGGCATGGACTCTAATTCTTGAGAGAAATCTGTTCAATCTGGACGTCACCTTTGGGCCGGCAAGTTGTACTTTCAATCCAGATTGGTTCGGTATTTTGATCATAATTCTCAGATCCGAACTCCGATTGGGAAATTTTTATACTTTCCTAAATCGTTGAAGAGTCCTCTACAAAAATGTTTTGGGGTGTCCTTTGTGTTTCGGACTCCTTCAAACCGAATTTAATTCGGATTCGGAATCGGTCTCGTAGGCTGAAATTGGGGGTATTCTGTGGTGTTCGGTTTTTGAGCCATAACTTTCACACCCGATCTCCAAATTGCTTGTTCTTATACTCTTTTGAAAGCTGAGGACATAAGCTTCATTTCTTTCCATAGTGAACCTTCTAAATTCGGTCGTTTTGATGCTTTAATCTATGCGACAAATCTGCTGCCCTAGAAACATTGAATTTGGGTATCTTGCTTCAATTCGTGTTCTATCTTTATTCCTTTCAGTTGGTTGAGTCCAGTAGCATCCACAATCCATAAAACCCAAAAAATATCAGTGTACATACCTTTGGGAACCAATTCATCCTTTGCGAATACTTTGATCCCAATTGAGACTAGCTATTTGATATTGCTTAGGGCTGTTCATATTGATACATTGCATAATCTTGAATTATCATATCATACTATCTTGTGACATCGAGTTAGGGATTCCCAAAAATTTGTTCATAGTAGTGTTGGCCGAAAGTCACTCAAAGAAAGAAAAGAGAAAGAAAGAGCCAAAAGGAAAAAAAAAGAGAAGAAGAAAAAGAAAATAGTGGCCGGTCGCACTACATTGAGCAAAAACCTAACTTGTGTTCATTATTTCAGATTGTGCAATTGTATTAATTGTTGAGCAATCTTGTGCCCTTTTTACATTCTTGAAGCAATAAGCTAGCGTCTCTCTACGACTTATGCAATAGAGCTTTTGGTGCCTCACTTATTTTTTATATAGCTCATTTCTTGATTGCATAAGTACCATCATCTTTCCGCGTGAGTTGCCTTGAAATTCGCTTATATCTTTGAGATCGGCAACTAGGACTTGTGAATTCTAGTTTGGGTCATTACTTATCATTACAACAACTAGAATCATCAGATTGTATAGGAAAAAGTATAGCCTACCCAGCTCCACATATTCTACGCTCGTACGTTTGTTCGGTCCCTTGGCAATCGCTTTATCCAATCTTGGGAGAACTTTTGACACATGCGATCGACAACTCCTGCTGACACGGTAAGAACTTGTAAGAGCTTTGGTTAAGGCTTGAGAGTTGGCGACTTTTCTCAACTTCCTAGTAGTTGATAGGGAATTACATAAACCTTTGTGTTTCCTTTTGCTACTAACCATGTCGGGTGACAAGAGTTCACCGCATCATTCTCCACGCATGAAGGGCAATGTACGACTCACTAATGGCGAATGTCGCTGCGAGAAGACCGTCTCGGTCCATCGAGACTGCTCGAGGAGTTGCTAACACTACCCTTACTACTATTTTGTCTAGACTTGATGATATGCTTGCGATTCTGCCCTGGAACATCAGTCCTCCACCTCGTCTCCTAAGCAACAACAATGATTTACTACGCACTGCGGGTTCCCATTGCTTCCCGACTTCCCAAGCATGGACCCGCTGCCTCGGTCGCCCCACCACACATCGCCACGGGTTCATCAACTGATCATGAACAAGGTAAAATCAAGTTTGAATTGCCTACTTTTGGTGGAAAGTTCGATCCTAATGTATATATAAATTGGGAGATAGCGGTAGACAAAGAATTTGCAAACTATGACTTATCTGAAAACAAAAGGATTAGTGCCGCAGTTAAAGTGTTAACATCAGATGCAATATATTGGTGGAAGCATATATCTAGACATGATAAAGAAATTAAAACTTGGAATGCCATGAAAAGACTTATGAGAAATGATTATGTTCCTGAATATGTTGCTGAATATTTGCTTACTAAACTTCAATGCTTAAAACAAGGTTCTAAAACTGTTATAGAATACTTTCATGATTTGCAAAATTGTTTGTTACGTTGTGGTTTACAAGAATGTGAAGAAGCTACTGAGCTTAGGTTCATACGTGAACTTAATCATGAAATTCAGGATGTTCTTGTTGATGAAACATATAGTTGTCTTTCAGAATTGATTAAATGTGCTTGTAGAGCTGAAAACATGCTTGCTGAATGTTTAAAAGAGCATTTAGCTTCATTTGAGGTGCACATTGTTGCACCTTCTGTTGTAGCTAACATTTTGCAGAAAAGTTAGCACCATCGGGAGAAGGATGAAGAAGAAAATGTGCCGAAAGAGGAGATCTTTGCTGCTCCATACGTATGTGAAGTGCTGGAAATTGAAGTTGCACCTACAACCACTGAGAAAGATTTAGAAGGTAATGTCAAAGGTATGGACTGTATACATGGTGAAAATCATTTTGAAGAGACAAAACTGTCCATGAATCATGCTATCGTAGAGCAACTATTAATGGAACCCATTGCTGATTTGGTTGCTATTCCTAGTGATAAAGAAGAGTTGTGTCATAATGATTCACTTATATCCAAGCCACAATTAGTGAATGAACATGAAACATTTATATTTGAACTAAACAATTGCGCTGAACATAAACATGTTATTCACATTGCCAGGGAAGAAGATGAGCTTAAATTGGTGTCTTCTTTAAATACTTTAGGTTACATTGAATTTGATGTTCTGTGTGATCTAGATAGTTTCAAGAAGAAGATTTTTGTGAATTCTGATTTGCCATGGTTATCGCGAAATATTTTTCATGTTGTTGGCAAACATAATGATAAAGGAGAGTACAAAGTGCATAGAGTATACATTTGTTCAGATCTGAAACCTCTACGTCCTATGCAACATTGTGATCAATTTGAAGATTATAATATCATATCAAGTACCCCTACTGTCGGTTATAATCTATATGATAATTTTCAAGAAAGGGAGTGTTTGGGTGATTGTGATTCACAAGCCATTGATTTGATCACAAAAGATATGCATGTTGCTTTGCTCTTTGTTGCTACAAACATTTTGCAGGAGAATGTGATGGAGTCGAGGACGACTCAAGTTCAAGAAAGGGAGAATGATGAGACCATGCTCGTCCTGGAAATGACCAACGTGATATCAGTTTGGCGACATTTCACAGCTTCCTCTGCATCGTCTACATCTGCTAGGATGGCTTTCCTTCATGGAGGGGAGGAAGCATCCAAGAATGCTAGCTTTCAACATGCCTTTATATGCTGGAAAGAAATATTGAGCTTTGTGGATGATTTTCACATGAGAATATTTTTTTGTTGAGGACAAGCTAAAAGCCGAGCATGAGTCGAGGACGACTCAAATTCAAGAAAGGGAGGATGATGAGGACATCACTACTACGGATATGACCACATTTGGTTGTACCAACTCCAACACGTCATCCACGGGCCATGAAAAGAGAGAGATCAAATCCATCACGTTCTGGAATCCAATTCGGCCTCCTGAGACAGCACCAACTTCAAACATGAATAACTTTTGCATACGGGCTCCGATTTGGGTGATCTTGGATTTGATTGAAAGCTTACAACAAGATCTTTCCAATGGATCTAATCCCATCTCCATATTCATTGTGGATCAGTAGGAATCATCAAAATAATACACTAAAATACTGTTTTGGGCTGTTCGGGCCTTGTAAGCGTGTGGGGGCCCAAGCCCAAGTTGTGTGCGCCCCCCTTGGCTGCACACAACCCTAGGACATCCCTCTCACATCCCTCCCTCTTATAAACTCAGTAGCCGCCGCTTTTCACACTTGGGTTTTGTTTGATTAGTTTTGCCAAGTGCAAACTTTGTATTTTCAAGTTGTGCTGGACAGCCACCTTGTCAAGATCTTCAATAGAACCCCACCTTATTTTGGACTTCAATTCTTATTCGCAATTTCAGATTGCTTTTACTATTGTTCTTGCTTGTTCTTCGGTTGCTTGCAGGAATTGAACCTCGTGTTCAGGTTGATCGTGCCCACGGCAAGATCAATAACACTCCGGAGTTGGTTTAGCGATTGCTAAGACGCACCGTCGTCGTACGTTGTAGTCGGATCGTCAAAGTCGGTTCCACCAAATCGATAGTTATCGCTCTCATCGAAAGATCGGGACACTACCTCACATCACCCCCCTGGCGCGTGCTTTGAACATGGTCGCTCTCGGAAACACTCGAGCTTTAGTGCTTTGTCTCCAAATTGACTTGATGTCATCTGGAATACTCGGGCTTCTTTGCCACGAATGGACAAAGGGGGCCCGGAAGCGCTGTGGCCTCGCGAGCGGAGAAGTCAGGGGGATGGTTAGCGAACGTCGAAAAGACGTGTCTGCACAAGGATTTTGAAGGGCCGCGATGCTTCGGTTGCTGCCCGTAGGCTGCGGGCACGTCTTTTAAGGCAACAATAATGTCGGCAGTCGAGGTCCCTTTTAAACCAGGAGACACTATCTTTCGAAGCCTTTCTTCCTCAGCGCTCGCATTCTCCGTCCTCTTCTTTTCCTTTCTGTTCCTTGTGCCGACGCGCCTGCCTTTCGCCTTCGATCCCATCCTCCCCTCCGGTTCCATGGTGAAGTTCGGGAAGAGCACACTCACCGCGGACCGAATGAAGGACTTGGAGACCCTGGGGCTGCTGGATCCGTTCACCTGGCGACTTCCAACCGGGGAGAACGTGCCACAGCCCCGGGACAACGAGATTGTGAGCACGGAGCAGTACACGCTCTTCGGGCTGCGGACCCCGGAGAGCGACTTTTTGGCTACGATCCTTCCGCAGTGCGGGATCGAGCTCGTGATCCTGGTATCCAACTCTCTTCTCCACCTCTCTATTTTCGCGCATCTTTGCAAGGGGTTTCTGGGCATCCTTCCCACCCCCTCTTTGTTTTTCCGTTTCTACTCCATGTCCCGCACCGCGAAGGACCCCGTCATCGGGTGTCTCTATTTCCGACTGCGGGTGGGACTTCCTTGCGCCTTTCTCCAGATCCTGACTCGGTACTCGCTCGGGCCGTGGTCGAAGAAATGGTTTTATTTGAAGAAGGGCGAGGGGAGTGGCCACGCATACCATGGCGCCGCAGTCGATGGCAAGCGGGAAACCCCGGAGACTGAAGATTCGGCGGCCGACGAGGCGGCGGTCGCCTTCGTCCACATCTGCACGACGCGTGGTTGAAGGCGAGCGATCGTTCGACTACCGCAGCGGGTGTTCCCTCTATAGAAGAGGTTGCACCCCCTTCTTCGAGATTACCGGGGAGCATGATGCCACCCGGGAAGGTCATGATGGTAAGCATTGCTCAACCCCAAGCTTCTTCGGGCCCGATCGAAGTTTCTTGCTCTCAGCGGTCTTCTTTCGGCTCCTCGCAGCACCGAAGGCATCCTGGATCGCCGCGAGGATGTAGGAGATCTTCGGGAAGGCCGCCACCGCTTATGACCTCGATGGCGATGTCCCTAAGAATATCTTGAGGCGGAGCAGCGAGGTAACGCATCTCGCTTTGATTTTGGCCCTAAGAGCTCGGGTTTGGACGCTAATTGTGACGGGTTCGTGCAGGAGACCAAGGAGCTCTGGGACACGACCAAGCAGATGCTGCCGCTACTCGGGCTGAGCAATTGCAAGAAGGGGAGCAAGAGGCCAATCCCAGACGTCCCGAAGCAGGTTGCCAAGAAGCCCCACGTCGAATGGGGTGATCGGACCTTGGTAAGTCGAACGCTCCGGGTTCAGGAACACTCGAGCCCGGGCTCGCCTCTTTGATGTTTCCCCTAAACATTTTTACTGATCTTTTGTTTTTCTGTCAGCAGCAGGAAGCGACAGCTGCCGCTCGGGCCTCGGTTGAGCAGCCGGAGCAGCGGCACCCGGCGCTAAGCACCAGGGAAGGAGCCTTCCTACCGCCGCCGTGGAGACACTACGCCAGGTACGGTCTTCTTCTATTTTCCGTCACTCCACCCTGCCGCAGCGCTCAAGCGTCCGAGGGGGACCGACCTTTCCCGTGGTCCAGGCCGAGGAGGAGGAGGAGGACGAGGATGACTTTCGCCTCGTGCCGTGGTCCAGGGCGCGGCGAGTCTCACTCGCCACATCTCTCGAGGAATACAATGCGACCGAGGGGAATGCCGCTGTGGGCGACCGAGGAGCCCCCGAGCTGGGCGCCAGCCTTGGGGGTTCTGCTGCTGTGGGCGAGGTCGAGTCCGAGTAGGCTATCACCGTGAGCCAGATGATCTCGGCCGTCTTCGTGCCTGGAAGGGCGCTAGGTAAGGTTTTGCCCGCTTTCGCTATCTCTCGTCCTCCTTTACTTAGCTTGTTTGCTGATTTGGCCTCTCTTGGTCTTTTCTCTTCCTCCAGGAGTCCCGGTTATAACCGAGCAAGCTCCTTCCCTAGCCCAAGGGGACCAGGCCGGGACGTCGGAGGGCGCCGACGCTGCTGCGGCGACGGGGACTACCGGGGACGGGGTCGCCATGGCTCTACCCCAAGGACCTGACGACGCCGTCGACCTGCAGGTGCTGGAGGACCGGCTGGTGGTGGTAGGCATGCTTGTCTCGAACTCTGCCCTTTTTCTTATCCTTTTCCTTTCCCTTGGAGCTGCGGTGACGCTTGCTTTGTCCCTGCAGGGCTTGCGACTGATCTCCCGAGGGTTTAGGGCCGTGCGCGGGCACGCGCTTAGCTTTCGGGCCCTCTGGGATGCAATTGAAGCCAACCAGAAGGAAGCCACCGTACTTGAGGCCGACGCGGCGCGCGGGCGAGAGGAAGTCGAGCGCCTAAAAGAGGCCCAAACTCTCGAGCTCGCGTGGGCAGTCGAGGCTGAGCGGGAGTGCGGGGCCCAAGAGGTCGAGCAGCAGGTGATCCTTGCGAGGGACATCCACGCCGTAGCGCTCTCACTAGTCGTCGAGGAGGAGCGGAAGAAGGCGGAGGAGACCCTCGCCCGCGTTCGGCAAAAGGCGCAGGAAGTCCTTGACGAGAACCGCGCGAGCGCGTCGGCGTTGTGCCAGTGCCTTAAGCTCGAGCTCTCTGGCGCTCGTTCGAAGGCGGAGGACACGCGGCAAGAGGCGCAGGACCTCTGGGAGCACCTCGAGACATCGTTCATGGCCTGTGAAGAGAGCTACGGGATCGCGTCGTCCGCGCTTGAGGACTTCGCGATCGCGTAGAAGGAGGTGAAGGGGCTCCAGGTGCTACTGGCGGATCTGCTCACTGCGCGCGCAGAGGCAGAGGCCACGCGTGAGGAGGTGGCACATCTTCAGGCATGGCTCGAAAAGCTCTCCGCTGCCCTGGAGAAGGCCTCTGCCGAGCTTGAGGCCGAGGTGGCCGAGCTGAACGCCAGGGTGACCAAGGCCGAGGCGAAGGTGGCCGCGCTCGAGGAGAGGGCGGCCGAGCTGGAGGAGAGGACTACCGAGGCCGAGGTGAAGGCGACCAAGGCCAGAGCGTGGGCCGCTGAAGCTGAGGCGCGGGCGCCCGAGGCAGACGCGAAGGCCGCCGCTTTCGAGGTGAAGACCACCGGGCTTGAGGAGAAGCTGGCCCGGGTGGCCCAGGCGGGGAAGAGCGCCCTAGCCCAACTCTAGATCGACCGCAATCGGGTCGACAATGCCAAGACCGAGGTGCTGGCGCTGCGGAGGAGAGTCTCTGATCTCGAGCAGGAGAAACTTGCTCGGGACAAGTCTGTAAACTAGACAGGATAGGTTAGTAGATAGGAGGGGGGCAAAAGATTTGCACCCCTTGTAAAGACAATTGTATCGTTTTGCCCCGAATTATGAATTCTTAGATGACTTAGCTCATTTTTTTCTCCTCATCGCCTTCGTAGGCTTGCTTATCCCGCATCGTAGAAGAGTTTGAGCGACATCGGACTGGGATGCTTGAAGCAGACATAGCCGGAGGGTTTTGTCGGGCGAGCCATCGCCTTCGACCTGAACCATTTAGATTAGGTTGACCGAGCTCGGAGATATTCGAGGTCAGGTTAACCGAGGTCGGTCGAGCCTGAAAGTGCCCAGGCTTGGGCACAACTCAGACTGGCCGGCCTAGAATCGCTCAGGCTCATAACAGGTTTGGGCCTCGGGTCCAGTCCGTCGAGCTCGGGAATGCTCAAGCTCGGGGCTCCCCTAGAGGGCGGTTTCAAAAATTCGAACTTGGCCTACACGGCCACGGGGGTATAGTCGGCTTATCACGGCAGGGCGTCTTATTACGACTGGAAACGTCCCCGGTGGTGAATTTAGAAACTACGACCTTCGAACCCGGGAATGCATCAGGCTCGGGGCGCCCTCTGAGAACGTTCTTTGGTTGGTAGCACGGGGGAATGGTCGGCTTATCCCGATAACAATCGACTTACTGCGGCCGGGGCATCCCCAAGGAGAACCTGGAGAACGCGACCTTGGGCGCTGCAAAGAATACACAAAATACATACAAGAAAAGCTAACGCACAGGCGTCTCGAGGTCAGGGAGCTTGTCCACGTGACCTGAAGCGATGAGAATCGGCTTAAAGCAGTATCATCGACTTTTCGAAGGTAGTCCTTATGGCCACGCCGCGATATCACGTTGCTCGAGGCGCAAGCATCAATGGAAAAGGGAGGCAGACCTTACCTGCACTTTTTAGGTCAAGCCGGCTACCCCGGGAACACTCGAGGTCAGGTCTGACGATGGTCGGTCGAGCCCGGAAGTACTCAGGCTCGGGTACGACTTAGACCGGCCGGCCTGGAATCGCTCAGGCTCGAACCAGGTTTGGGCCTCGTGTCCAGTCCGCCGAGCTCGGGAATGCTCAAGCTTGGGGCTCCCTCAGAGGGCGGTTTCAGAAATTCGAACCTGGCCTACACGGCCACGGGGGTATAGTCGGCTTATCGCTACTGGAATCGTCCCCGGTTGTGAATTTAGAAACTGTGACCTCCGAGCCCGAGAATGCATCAGGCTCGGGGCGCCCTCTGAGAACGTTCTTTGGTTGGCAGCACGGGGGAATGGCCGGCTTATCCCGATAACGATCGACTTACTGCAACCGGGGCATCCCCGAGGCGAACCTAGAGAACGCGACCTTGGGCGCTGCAAAAAACATGCAAATACATGCAAGAAAAGATATGGACGTCTCGAGGTCGGGGAGCTCAACGCGTGATCTTATGGTTGCCCTTATGGTCACGCCGTGAGGTCACGTCGCTCGAGACGTCTTGTCATAGGAAAAAGGAAGACTTTCGTCCAAAAGAAAGACAGACGGAGCCTCGGGCCCGAGGTCTTGAAACGGCGCGATCTTGGGCGGAAGAACCTGAAACATAGGACTGTGAGCTAACGTCACGTCCCTCGAGAGGCCGAGAAAGGTCAGTACCGAAGATAAAGGAGAATTTTTATCATGGGCCCATACCTGGATTGGACCGGAGTGCGGCGACATAAGAGTTCAAGGCCTGGGTGCCCCCGAGGCGAGGGTGATCTTGGGCTCGTGTCCTACGATGGGGGGAATGGTCGGCTTACCGCGATGAGAATCGGCTTACTGTGTATTTCGACCCCCGGAGGTGAGTCACAAGACCGTAATCTTAGCTCGAGTGAGGGCGCGCGGGCCGAGGCTCCCGCGTTTCGAGGTCGGGGAAGTGTTCGGGCGTGATTGCCAGGACAAACTTTGCCATAGGGGGGAGGTCGGCATACTGCGATGAGAATCAGCTTACTGCGGGTTCGACCCCCTGGTGTCGATCCTTCGCATCACGACCCTTAAACACGTTTGCTCGAGACACAAAAAAACACAAGAGGAAATAAGAAACGATAAAGCAATACATTTTATCGTGAGGAAAAACTAGGCTGAGCCCCTTAGCTCGAAGCCCTTACCAGCGACGGTCCTGGGCCCGTGCCCTGCGATGGGGATGGTGAAACTGCTGCAAGAGAATCGACCATCGCCCATTCGACCCCCAAAGGCGAACCACGGGACCGCCATGCTAGCTCGAGTGAGGGGCCTGAAGGCCGAGACTCGAGTATCTCGAGGCCAGCGAGCCCACGGGCGTGACCGTCGGGGCGGATCTGCGGCGGGGATGGCGAAACTGCTGCGATGAGGATCGACCACGCGTATTCGACCCCCGGAGGTAAGTGTCCGGGCCACGGCCCAAGTCGCGTTACCTGAGATACGAGAGACAAGCATGATGGTAAGGAAAAGCATCTTATCGCAAAACAGAAGTAGGGGAAGCATCAGGTATAGAACCTCCGGAGCTAGTCTACATTCCACGAGTTCGTGAGCTCCCTGCTATCGGGGGTCGCTAGCCGGTAAGCTCCCGCGCGACTTGCCGAGACGACTCTGTAGGGGCCTTCCCACAGTAGGGACAGCTTGTTGGTGTTGGATCGGTCTTGGATTCGTCTTAAGACCAGGTCCCCGATGTGGAAGCCCCTAGGTCGTATAGATCGGGCAGCATGCCTGCGGAGATCTTGCAGGTAGCGCGCCGAGCGCAGCAGTGCGCGGCACCTTACTTCCTTCGCAAGGGCGAGGTCAAGAGACCACTCCTGCTCGAGGTCGGTTTGGCCGGCCGAGCTAACCCTGACGGAGCTGAGCGTAATCTCGGATGGCAGGATGGCCTCGGCACCGAAGACGAGCTGGAAAGGGCTCGCCCCCGGTGCCCGGCTTAATGAAGTGCGGACGGACCAAAGGACAGTGGGAAGCTCGTCCACCCAGGTCCGGCCTCGCTGTCCGAGCTCAGCGAAAACCCGCTTCTTGACGCCTTGGACGAGTTGTCCATTGGCGCACTCAACCGTTCCGTTGCTCTGAGGATGGCTCACCGAGGCATAGCAGACCCTGGTCCCCATGTCTGCGCAGAACCCTTGGAATAGCTCGCTAGTAAACTGCGTCCCATTGTCGGTGATAATCCTGCAACGGACTCCATACCTTGTGACCACAAAGGAACGGATGAACCGTACCGTGGCTTTGGCGGTGATAGCGGAGACCAGCTTAGCCTCGATCCACTTCGAGAAAGTGTCGATGGCGACGAACAGGAATTTCTTCCCTCCAACCGATCTTGGGAAGGGGCCGAGAATGTCGAGGCCCCACGTCGAGAATGGCCAGGCGAGGGGAATGGTCTGCAAGGCGTAGGCCGGTTGCCGGGTCTTCTGGGCATGGAATTGGCAGGCCTGGCAAGTGCGGACGATGTCTTGAGCGTCCCCGAGTGCTGTTGGCCAGTAAAATCCCATCCGGAACGCCTTCCCGACCATGGTCCTGAAAGAAGAGTGAGCGTCGCATAGGCCTGAGTGTATGTCGTTGAGTAAGTACTTACCCTCCTCCGGGGTGACGCATTTCAACAGAACGCCTAGAGCTCCTTGGCGGTAAAGCTGCCCACCGACGAGCCTGTACGAGCTCGCGCGGCGCCGGATCCTACTTCTCTCGGCCGGAGTAGCAGGGAGCTCTCCGCGGTTGAGGAACTTGACGATCGGGTCCATCCACGAGGGAACACTCTCGAGGAGGGCCACCGGATCTTCCTGGTCGGCAACGGATGGCGCGGCCAATGTCTCGAGGACGACGTCTGGTGGGAGCTCATCACCGGATGATCCGAGCCTGGACAGGAGGTCGGCGGTGAAGTTGTCCTTCCTTGGCACGTGCTGGATCTTTAAATTCTGGAACCACCTCTCCATCTTACGTACCTCCGCGAGGTACTTGACCATTAATGGGTCCGAACACTAGTAGTCCTTGTTGTATTGATTGATGACGAGCTGGGAGTCCCCTTTAACAATCAGACGGTGGATGCCCAGGGACTTGCAAGCTCATAGGCCAGCCAAGAGGGCCTCATACTCCGCATCGTTGTTGGTTGTGGGAAAACTGAAGCGGACCACATACCTGAGGTGGTCACCCCGAGGGTGATGATGAGAACGCCAGCCCTCGAGCGCTCAAACGACCTCGACCCGTCGAAAAACATGGTTCAAGGGTCTTCGACTTCGATCACGTGCTCGGGGGCAAGCTCGGTCGTTTGCTCGACCACGAAGTCGGCTAGCGCCTGCGATTTGATGACGGTGCAGGCCACGAAGCGGAGGTCGAACTCGGCCAGTTCCATGGCCCACTTGGCGACATGACCTCTGGCCTTCGGGTTCCTGATAATCTCTCCGAGCGAGAGCCCGCTCGGGATAACCACCGCATGCGCTTGAAAGTAGTGTCAAAGCTTACGCGAGGCCATAAAGAGGGCGTAGAGGAGCTTCTGGACCAGAGGGTAAAGCTCCTTTGGCCAGTGAAGCAACTCGCTGACGTAGTAGATCGGGTGCTGTCGCCCGGCGCACTCGGCTACCAGGACCGCGCTAACGGCCTGGGTCGTAGCTGCGAGGTAGAGCAACAGCACTTCACCCTGCTACGGAGTTGTCAGCAGAGGTGGACTTGAGAGGTACGCCTTAAGCTCGTCGAAGGATCGTTGGGCTTTAGGGGTCCACTCGAAGCCCCCGTGCCTGCGCAGGATCCTGAAGAAGGGTAGCCCTTGCTCGCCGAGTCTGGAGATGAAGCGGCTGAGGGCGATGATGCGGCCGGTGAGGCTCTGGACCTGTTTTACCGAAGTCGGGGTGGCCATCTGCTCAATTGCCTCGATCTTCTCCGGGTTCGGGCCCACGCCCGAGCCCCCGATCATGTAGCCGAGTACCTTTCCGGAGGTCGTGCCGAAGACACACTTCTCGGGATTAAGCTTGATGCCAAACTTGTTCAGATTGGTGAAGATCTGTGCCAGATCGTTGACGTGGTCGGCCTCGGAGGAGCTCTTGATGATGATATCGTCAACGTAGACCGTGAGGTTCCGGCAGATCTGCGGGTCGAAGGTCTTGACCATTAGCCGCTGGAATGTTGCGCCCGCGTTGCGTAGGCCGAACGACATGGTCGTGTAAAAGAAGGTTCCGAACGGTGTGATGAAAGCGGTCTTGTCCTCGTCTTTCACGGCGAGCTTGATCTGGTGGTAGCCGGAATAAGCATCGAGAAAACTCAACATCTTGGCGTTGGCGGTGGAGTCCACAATTTGATCTATGCGTGGAAGAGGGAAGTTATCTTTGGGGCATGCAGCATTTAAGCCCGTGTGATCGACGCACATTCTCCATTTCCTGCCTTTCTTTTGCACAATTACAGGGTTGGCCAGCCATTCGGAGTAGTTGACTTCACGAATGAAGCCGACCTTTAGGAGCTTGTTGAGGTGCTCCCTGATTATCACCGCTTTCTCAGGGGAGAAGCGCCGCAGTTTCTGGCGCACGGTCCTGCAGCCAGGCTTTGTTTGCAGTTTATGCTTGACCACCTCCCGTGGGACCCCCGGCATGTCCGCTGGTTCCCATGCAAAAATGCTTTTATTATTTCGGAGGAAGGTGACGAGCTCGTCTTCCTATTTTGTGTCGAGCTGGGCAGAAATATGGGCACACTTGCCTGAGCTTCCCTCCTCGAGCTGCATAGCCTTGGTCGGGCCACTGGGCTGGATTGCCGCCTTCCGGCGGGAGTTCTTCGTGGTTGTCTTTTCCTCACAGCCGTGTGCCGCCTTGAGGTCGTCGCGAACCGTTACGACGCTGCCGGGCCCCGGGAGCTTCATACACCGGTGCCCGTAGTGATTCGCGGCCATTAACTTAATCAGGGCCGGCCGCCCGAGGACGGTGTTATAGGGAGGTCCTCATCGACCACCTCAAAGGTGATCAGCTCGGTGCGGAAGTTCGTGGAGTCACCGAAAGTCATGGGCAGAACCACTTGCCCCAGCGGAGTGGTCGAGCTCCCCGGCACGATGCTGAAGAAGGGGACCGCTATATTTTTGATCTTCGATCGGGGTATCTTCATTCGGTCCAGCGCGCTTGACAAGAGCAGGTTGAGGGAACTTCCCCCGTCGACCATGACTCACCCGATGACGGTGTTGCTTATGGTCGGGGCGACGACCAGGACGGCCTTGAAGTCTCGAGACATCCCTGGAGGAGCATCATCCCAGGAGAAGGTGATGGGAATGCCATCCCACCTGCAGGGTTGGTCGATGGGCTTTCCGACGGTGGCTTGGTACACGATGCGCGCAGCGTCCTTCAGTTCGCGCCGGGACCGATATTCCGAAGAGCCACCGAAGATTACGTTAACCCGATGGTCGCCCTGTTGGAACTCCAAGTTGAGGCCTGCTAGGTCCCCGTCAGTGTCGATTCCGCCGGGCAGCTCGTCATCCTTCGAGAGCGTGGGCATCTCTCCACGCCCTCTGTAGAAAGCGTCCAGTCTGTATAGCCACGTCCTGCAATTTCGCAGATCGTGGCCGTAGGCTTTATGGAACAGGCAGAATTTATCGAAGTCGAGGCGGAGCCGTTCTTCATCGCCCCAAGACCGGGCATCGGCCCGAGGGGGCGCAGCCCGGTTCTGCCCCTGCTGGGGCCGGCGTGGTGCTTGCTGAGGCCGTGGGCGATTCTGTTGGGGCCGAGGCCCTCGGCTGTCGGGCTGGCGCTTTTTCGTCCCTTCGCGCCTACTGTCGATCGCGGTGACCACGCGGAGCTGGCCGCCTCCAGCACCGCGGTCTTTCCCCTGCCTCTTGTCGCGCGGGGCTAAGCCTCCTTCCTTAGTGCCGGACAGCCCTGCTTCGCCAAAGATGAGGCCGAGCTTGCCTTGGTCGTAGTCGTGCTTCCAGCGGACGGCGTCGTCCGCGTCTGCGTATCGCTCCGCCATGCAGAACAGCTTGTTGACGGTGAGCTTTGTTGCGATCTCGAGGTCCTCCGTGAGGCATCTGTCGCGAACGCTGAACTTGAAGGCCTTGATGACGGTTTCATCGGAGACGTTGGGGATCAAGTTTTGTGCACGGGTAAACCGGCGCACGAAGTCTCAGAAGGGCTCACCCTTTCCCTGGATGACACGGTCCAGATCCCTTTCTCGTCAAGGTCGCTCATAGCAGCTCTGGAAGTTGGAGTGGAGGGCGTTCCACAGCTGGCGCCATGACCGAAAGCGTCGGGCGCCTGGTTGAAGAGCCAGGTGCGGGCGGCTCAGTCTAGGACGGTGGGGAGATAGTTGGCCATCATGGCCTCGTCCCCGCCGGCCACCAAGATGGCGGTGGAGTAGATGGAGAGCAATTCCGCGGGGTTCTTGGTCCTGTCGAACCGCTCCATTATCGCTGGCTTGAACCGGGCCAGCCAGCGCACCTGACGGAGGTCGTCTGAGTACATCGGGCACCCGTAGGCCGGGAGACCGTTGCCGCCGCTGCTGGCGTCGGAGTCGCCGTCCGCCGACAGGGGAAATTCAAGTCGGTGGCGCACCCCGCACCGACCGCAACGGTCAATAGGAGCATCGTTAGGACGGTGGCACGGGCGGTCGTGAACCTTTTGGCACCTGGGCGGAACGTCCGGGGAAAGGCCTCCGGAAGCATTACTGCTTGAGCGGGCATCACTGCTGCTCTGCTGGCGATTGTCAGGCCCGCGCGCCACGTCTTCACCCTGGAGAGGTGGAAGGGACGGTAACGGGGTGTGAGCCCGCGGGTAAGGAGTCTGCCGACAGAACGGTCGGCGACTGTGCAGCAAGTCGCTACCGCTCGCCAAGGGGCGAGACTCGGAGCCCTGGCGCCACCCTTGCCGCGGAGGCACGACGTCATCGGTCGTCCTGTTGAGCTCTTCGGCCAGGGACCGTCGGAAGAGGGCCGAGCCGGTCCGTGCTGGGTCAGCCATGACCCGGGCGATGGTCCGCAGATGCTCCCGGCCAGGCTCGTCTGGGCGGGAGGGACTGAGCTGTCCGGGCGGAGAGTGGACCGCCCCGCGCTCCTCTCGCCGAATGGCGGTGATAGCTTGGTTGATGACGACCTGGGCGAGCCCACGTGCCTCCTGCGGAGTCTCTGGGCCGCCGTCATCCGTTCCGGGAGTCGCCTCGCGGCTGCTGGCTATGAAGACCCGGCGTTCGCGAGGTGGTAATGAGGGCGGGAGCATAGAGGTGGAGCCTTGGCACTTAGGGATCTCATCTGAGCCCAGGCTCGCTGATCGCGACATGCTGTCGGTGGAGCTGAAGGTGCTGACGACGCTGAGGCGATGAACTTCGGACGAACGAAACTTCGGGCCCCACGGTGGGCGCCAGCTGTCGACGTCGGGACTGTCGACCGCAAAGAAGGGGGGAAGGATCGTGCAAGGGGGCGAGGCCCAAAGTCGTGCTCGTCCGGGAAGGAGGGAGCGTCGATGGCAGCACAGTTCGAGGAAGAAGAACAATCGGACGGGAGACACAGCGCTTATACTGGTTCGAGCCCCCAAGGTAGGGTAATAGCTCTACTCTAGTCTTGCCCGTAGGCGAAAGGTGACTAAAAGCTCCTCGGGGGAGAACAAAGTGGGTGCTCGACCTCAGGGTCGTTCGGAAGTGACGACCGAGGGGAGCTCGATGGATGGTGTGGCGTACAAGTGTGTCTGTAGATGTGTCTGCACATCCCCCTTGGTTTCTGCTGTGTTCTTGTTCCCGACCAGGGTAGTCCGGTGCTTTTATAGACCCTTGGCGCTGATCTCGAGGCTAACGTCGGGTGGTTTTCTGTGAGTTGACGAGAGCAGTTGACCCTAGTTCCCACGCAGGGGAGAGAGGTCACATAAAAAGGAAATTATTACATTGGAGGCCGGGCCGAGGGTGCTAAGGTCGAAGAGGTCGCGGGAGTCAGCATGAGCCCGAGAAAACTCTCGCCCGAGCTCGGGAACCGTCCTCCGAGCTTGGGGAAACCCCCATCCGAGCTTGGGAACAGGCTTCCGAGCTCGGGGAGAATGGCCTAAAACCCCCGGGGGGCCTGGACATGTGTTAGGACGACCGATTCCCGACACAATATATTTGTAAACTATAGTATAAGATTAGCCTTATATATAAGAACTTAGTTTACATTAAGGTTTTTTTGAAAATAATGAAGGAGGTTCATAATTTTTCAAAAAAAAAATGGTGTGGTAGCGTGTGCACAATAATGCGACCCCACAGCACAGATGTATTGATCCATGAATGAATCGATCGGGTGTGATTAGAACTGTGCTCTGCGGAGACCACATGCTTGCACTGCTTCAAATTAAACAAGCTAGTCGGTGCTAAGAACTTATGAATAAAGAGGCTTGTACTGGAACATGAATGGACGGAAGAGTACCATTTTGCACTAGCTGGAAGCCTAGGCTTGCGTGGTAAACTAACCAATCCACGAAAGAAATCTTCGTTGCAACGCATCTATCGTTCTAGCTCTTTCACATTGCATTCGTGTTTGAAAGCGTGAAGCAAGAAGATTAATCACGCAATGATATTTGCATTAGATGAGTTCGGTACAAATAGCCAGTTAAGGCGTAAAGGAAGGCAACAAATCATAGGATTACATGCATGCTAAAGATAGAAACAACTAGTCCTGATTTGTTGCCGTAACAGACTCAATCCTGGTTTGTTGCCGTAACAGACTCGAAGCCTTCCATTGCATGTAGACGTAAGACTGCATGGCGCATGTAGACGCAAGGCTGCATGACGCTGGAACGAACACTACGCCAAAACCTGCAATAGGTGACGGTTTATTTATGGCGGGTTTCGAACCGTCACAAATATAATTATCAGTGGTGGTTCTATATTGAAAATGGCGAGAAGAATATCAGTGGCGGTTCTATCCTCGAACCGCCACTGATAATGAATTATCAGTGGCGGTTCGAGGATAGAACCGCCACTGATAACAAATACATTATCAGTGGCGGTTGGAGGCTAGAACAGTCACTGATAACTAAGTTATCAGTGGCGGTGCTATCCTCCGACCGCCACTGATTCTATTGGATTATCCGTAGCGGTTCTATCCTCGAACCGCCAATTATCAATGGCGGTTCGAGGATAGAACCGCCACAGATAATGTTATCAGTGGCGGTTCTAGTTAAAAACCGCCACTGATAATATTGCCTATAAATAGGTGGTCGAGAGCAAGACTTGGTCTTCTTCCTCCCGAGAGCAAACCAAAACTTCTAAATTTCAGATTTCGTTTTCTCCAATTCTTGGGCTTGTACTTCCTCTAGTTGTTCCTTGGTGAGTTATTTTTTCTCCTCTCTTGATTTGTGTTAATCTTGTTGCAATTTAATTTTTAAACCAAGTTTAATTAGGGTTTACATGTAGATGAGATGAAAAGTTTAGATTTTGTTTATTTTTATTTAGCTACCATTTTGTAGTTCATGAATTTATTTACTAGCTAGGTTCATTAGATGATGTTGTGTTCCTTTTATAGATGATGAATTATGATTAAGCATATATTTAATATTAATTGCATTTTAAGTTAATTTGATACATGATGAATTTATTATCTAGCTCCTTTAGATGATAAGTAATTAGATTGGTTTTTTAATTACTATTAATTGGGTTCTATTAGTGTACGGACATATACATCTTGCATATATATGAATTTATTATCTAGCTCCTTTAGATGATAAGTAATTAGATTAGTTTTTTAATTACTATTAATTTGGTTCCATTAGTGTACGGATATATACATCTTGCATATAATAAATTTATTTAATTAAGATTATTGGGTATTAATATAAATGAAATTTTAGTTAATTTGGTAGGTGGGTGCTCATCATTTTAGATGATGAATTTATTATCTAGCTTCTTTACAGAAAAGTATTCATATTAGTTTTTTAATTACTATTAATTTGGTTCCATTAGTGTGGACATATATTAAATTTATTTAATTAAGATTATTGGATATTAATATACATGAAATTTTAGCTAATTTGGTAGGTGGATGCTCATCATTTTTAGATGATGAATTTATTATCTAGCTCATTTAGATGATAAGTAATTAGATTAGTTTTAATCAATTTTTATATGTTAATTAATTTTAGATGGATAGGAGATGGATGTACAATGCGAACTGTTGTACCGAGATTACATCGATGGGGTATCTGCTTTTCTAAGAGCCGCTGAGGAGAACAAGTTGCACAAGAAGGCGGAGTACATACATTGTCCATGCATTGATTGCAAGAATGAGAAAATATTTTCAGACAAAGAGCACATCCACTTGCACTTGATTCGAAGGGGTTTTGTACTTGGCTATACACGTTGGACAAGTCACGGTGAAGAGGAAAACATACATGAAGGTGATAACGTATTGGATGATGGAGAAGGCATTATGGCAACTGACATCAGTTATGGATCTAATAAGGATAGGTTGGACATTGATGACGATAATAATCTTGCTCAGATGTTGCGCGATGCAGAAGGGAACTACACTAGTTAGAGAGAGTTTAATCAATTCAAGGGTTTGTTGGACGACTCGGACACACCTTTGTTCCCAGGTTGCAAGGAGGAATACACAAAGTTGCACACCGTGCTTTCACTTCTAAAATTGAAGGCAAGCAATGGTTGGTCCGATAAAAGTTTCACGGAGCTATTACATCTCTTAGCGGACATGCTTCCAGATGGAAACGTATTGCCGATAACCACTTATTTAGCTAAGAAGGTTTTATGCCCATTGGGATTGGAAGTAGAAAGAATACATCCATGTCCAAACGATTGTATACTCTATCGCAAAGAGTATACAGACATGTATGTATGTCCAGTGTGCAAATCATCGCGATACAAGCGTAAAGGCCATGACAGCGAGGGCACCGTGGTGAAGAAAGGAGCTCCCGCTAAAGTGGTGTGGTATTTACCGGTAATACCTCGGTTGAAGCGTTTATTTGGAAACAAAAAGCATGCCTAATTGATGCGATGGCACTCAAAAGAGCGTAAAAGGGATGGAAAGCTGAGACACCCTGCTGATTCTGCCCAGTGGAGAACCATCGATAGGCTCTTTAGGAATGACTTCGGGAATGAACCGAGGAATATAAGGTTTGGATTGAGTACGGATGGAATGAATCCTTTCGATAACATGAGTAGTATTCATAGCACTTGGCCCGTGACTCTCTGTATCTACAACCTTCCTCCTTGGTTGTGTATGAAACGAAAGTACATTATGATGTCGCTGCTTATCCAAGGGTCGAGACAACCTGGCAATGATATTGATGTATACCTACAACCATTGGTGGAAGATCTAGTGATCTTGTGGAACGAAGGTGTACGGTGTATGGGATGAGTACAAGCGAGTACTTCACCCTACGCGCATTGTTGTTTTGCACCATCAATGATTTCCGCCCTTGGTAACCTATCCGGTCGTCTTGTAAAGGGGCCAAAGCATGCCCCCATTGCATGGATGAAACCGCAAGTGTGTGGCTCAATAACTCGAGGAAAGCGTGTACATGCATCACCGCAGTTCCTTCGCAGGAATCACCCCTACCGCAATATGAAGAAACAATTCGACGGGACAAAAGAGGATGGTATAGCTCCAAGGCCTCCTCGTGGGGAAGAGGTATATGATATGGTTAAGGATATTAATGTTGTACTTGGAAAGGAGAGAGTAATAATAAATCGAGGTCTCAGATTGAGAAGATCACGTGGAAGAAGAGATCGATATTTTGGAACTTGCCCTATTGGAAGGACTTAGAAGTTCGACCTTTGCATAGACGTCATGCATGTAGAGAAAAATGTATGTGATGACTTGATTGGTATTTTCTTTGAATATTCCTAGCAAAACTAAGGACGGATCAAGGCACGAAGGGACTGGAAGATATGAAAATCGAGTGAGCTACATCCTCGAGACAACGGAAAGGCCGACTTTACCTTCCCCGACTTGCTACACTCTATCCAAGAAAGAGAGAATGACCTCTGCAAATGCTTGCATGGTGTGAAAGTTCCATCCGGTTACTCCGCAAGCATCAAGAAACTGGTGTCGATGAAAGATTTGAAGTTAACTGGCATGAAGTCTCATGATTGTCATGTGATGATGACACAAATGCTTCCTATTGCAATTAGAGGTATTTTGCCTGAAAAGGTCCGAGAGGCAATCATGAGGTTGTGTTTCTTCTTCAACACGATTTCACAGAAGGTCATCGATCCCATCGGACTTTCTGAACTGCAGAATGATGTGGTGAAGACACTATGCCAGCTAGAGATGTATTTCCCTCCATCATTTTTCGATATAATGGTTCATCTCATTGTTCACCTTGTGAATGAGATAAATGTATGTGGCCCCGTATTCTTGCATCAGATGTACCCGTTCGAAAGGTACATGGGTATCCTGAAGAAGTATGTACGCAATCGATCTCTACGGAGGGCTGCATTGTGGAAGGTTATGCAACCGAGGAGGTTATCGAGTTTTGCGTGGATTACATGGAGGGTGGAACGGTAGGAGTGCAGTATCTCGCCATGAGGGTAGGCTATCCGGGAAAGGGACGATTGGAAGGAAATCAACAAATTCTTACGATCATGGATTGTTCGAAAAAGCTCATTTCACGATCTTGCATGATCGGTTGAGGTGTCCTCGTATATGGACATGCACAAGGATAAGCTACGAGAGGAAAATCGTGGACGATCGAGGCTTGGGTAACAAAAGAGCATAACCGTTTGTTCAATCATTGGTTCAAAGAGCATATGGTGGGAAAGAAACGAGTGTTATGTTGAGGTAGTTGGCAAAAGGGCCATCGGTACAATCTTGACATGGCAAGGATCGACATAAATGGATATACCTTTTACGAGATCTCGGGATAGCAAAAGCACTTACCAAAATAGTGGTGTCGCATAGATGCCTATGACAACACAGGCGAAGAAGACTAGCTTCTATGGGTTCATAGAAGAGATTTGGGAGCTCGACTATTGTATTTTTAAGATCTCGATGTTTCGTGTCGTTGGGTACAACTCCCAAAGGGTGTCAAGGTGGACAAGCACGGCTTCACTACTTTGGACATCGAACATGTCGGATCTGAGAGACGAACCATTCGTACTTGCGAAGCAAGTAGCACAAGTCTTCTATGTAATCGACCACAGATAAGAAGTGCCATGTAGTTCTTGAGGAAAAGAAGGATCGTCGGAGTTGAGAATGTTGTGGATGAGGATGAGTACAACCTGTTTGTGAGTTGCCTCCTTTCGTAGATGGCAACATCAGGCTCGAGGAAGAAACCACTCAGGAAGCTACCTATCATCGCGACGATCATGAAGAAGGGCAAATTGTGAAAGAAAATAATTAGCTATATACGAGTAATGGCAATGTGATGTAAACAATATGCATTTGTATGGAGTAATGGAAATATGGTGTTATGCATTTGTGTGGAGTAATGGAAATGTGGGTCATTAATATATTTGGATTACATAGGGTATAGTACTATATTAGAATTATATATGATCTTTACTGTATTAGGATTATAGGGTCATTAATATATTAGGATTATAAAAGGTCATTAATATATTAGGATTATATAGGGTTTATTACTATATTAGAATTATAAATGGTAATTACTATATTAGGATTATATAGGGTATATAATATTTATTAGGATTATGTAAGGTCATTACTATATTAGGATTATATAGGGTTATTAATATATTAGTATTATATAGGGTATATTACTATATTAGGATTTTGTATGGATTAATATATAAGGATAATTATATCAGTAGCGGTTCTTCACAAGAACCGCCACAGATACACAAATCTGTGGCGGTTCGTATAAATAGCGCCACTAATACAAATTATCTGTGGCGGTTCTTTATACGAACCGCCACAGATAAGTGTATCAGTGGCGGTTCTTGTGAATAACCGCCAGTAATAAAAATTATCTGTGGCGGTTCTTAATACGAACCGCCACTGATAAAGTTATATGTGGCGGTTCGTATAAAGAACCGCCATCGATAAAATATCTGTGGCGGTTCGTATAAAGAACCGCCGCGATAATGCTCCATATATATGTAAAATGTATCACTTGATCTTACGAGTGCCTGAACCTTTAAACTCCCGCCGCTTCGGCGCGCATAAACTCCTAAACCCCGCACCCGCCGCCACGATCGTCGCCCCCGCGCCGACGCTGCTGCCCCGACGACGCCGCCCTCCCCGACAGCGCCGTCCCCGCACGACGCCGCCAGCGCTCACGCTCGACGTCGCCCTCGACGACGCCGCCCCCGACGACGCGCCGCAAGCGCCGATGCCGTCGCCGCCCAGCGCCAGCGCCCGACGTCGCCCTCGACAACGCCCGCCTTTGGAGTTTCAGGTCCAACAAGGTAATCAACCATGGTAATATCTGATGTTTTGGATTTGAATGCACAACAGATTGCATTAAGCATCAATTTTGGAATAATAATTTGCATCCATGGATGGTGGACTTTGATTGATGCCAACCATTCTATATAGACCACAACAGGAGGAAAATTCCCATTTACTTCAAGCCACAAAGCATTTCTATATTTGCATCAAAGCTTCTTTGTTAGCACATAGTATTACTCCTTTCAATCTCAAAGGGTAGTATTTAGTATCTGGTAATGCTCAATGCGAGTATTAATCTGAGCAGTGTATCTATTAATTTTCCCAAACAATGGCATTAGATTATAACATGGATCTAAGCTTACTTAAAGGAGGAAAATGGTTTGTTCAAATTTCACAGACATAGTAAGATAAATGATTGACGCCTTGGCATAGCTTAAGCTAAAAACGATTTGATCTAGGTCCTACAGGATCGTTGCACAAGGGGGAAAGCAATAGCAGTTCACATGTGAGATCAAATGGTGCAATTGTTTTTTCCCAACAGCAGATATGTGCTTACAAATATAGCATTTTCTTACATCATACATATTTTATCTTTCATATCCCATAATTCGGATGGAAGAAAAAGATAGTTAACGATGGGTCAACAAGATATTGAATTTTTCCTGTTAAGTTAGTAGTGACTAGTGAGGAATACAACTTGATGGAATGCTACCGCCTAGTGCCTATCGTGGGTCAATTCTAGCATTGGTATTTCATAGTATCTCAAAATTCGATGTATGGAACCTTGAAGAGGCACGAAATGATCGCAAAAATCTCAAAATTCATACTTTACCTCTTTGATTCGCACATCCAAGGCGATATGGAGGAGCAATCCACCCCGAGCCCTAGCCCTAGCGAGGTTCCTCAACCTCAACCCAACCACCGGTGTTGCCGCCGATCTTTGACATACCGTGGCAAGACCTCGTGGCCGAGGAAGAAATAAGAAGCCCGAAGGCGGTATACCATCTCGGAGGTCTCAGAAGCTGGGGCCCCTATTGCACCGCCAAAGTTCGTAGCAAAGTACAGAACAACCTGCGGGTATATCGCAAGGGAGAGAGTGCCAATCACCTTTTGGATTGGCACAAAGTGCCCGATACCATCAAAGCGGATCTATGGTGGTGAAACAAACCTTGAATTCCCGAAGAAGATGAACACCGCGCGCGTCGGGATGCATTGATGACCATGGATGCGGCATGGAGGAACTTCAAGGCGGTGAATACTACTTATGTGAAGAAAAACCGATCGGCCATCGGGGACTACCCAAACTTAGAACCATATTGGGATGATTTCGTGTCGATGAAGCAAAGTGAAGCAGCAAAGAAGTCCAGCGAGGACCACATAAACATCGGAAGAAGGAACATCCATCCACACAGACTTGGTACGGGTGGGTACGCTGGTAAAATCCCTCAATGGGAGAGGCAGGAAGCAGAATCACTACGATCGGTGGTACAAGTCAATTGGCGGACTACGGACCGAGTCAAGCACTACGTGCTAGCGAGGGCAAGTGTCACGTCTGGTGGGGCTTATCCTTGAAATAGCGATGACGAAGCAATGTCACAAAGGGTCCGGGAGTCAGACGTCGAGTCTTCCCAAGGAACATTCCAACCGGATAGGGAGAGCGGCGAACTAACACGTGCCACGGCAAACAAGGAGCATCACGGACGGACACGAGGTGTCGGGGTTAAGGTTCCGTGGAAGGCGAGATTCCCGAGCACCTTCACACTTACAAGAGTCGAAGAGAGCTAGAGAAGCGTTTGCGAAATAGAAATGATGAAGGAAAAGATGCTTGAGAATTACAAGGCACAATAGAACAACAAGTACAACGACAAGTACAACAAGCCATGAGCGCCAGCAAGCCGAGAACATTGTTACGACCAGCCCTCCGAATCGTCGCAGCAGTTGCGCATCCGCCCCAATTGTAGAACAGGACATGGGTCATTATCTTGTGGACGACATACATGATCCCACACCGTGCCAGCTCACTTTGCCCGTCATGAACATATTCATTCAGGCTGGTACAGGCATAGCGTACCCATGCCAAGAAGGAGGTGTATTACACAACTCTGCGATAGCGTCGGGATACGCAAAGGTCCAGGTGGACACGGTTAATCCCCAGTTTGCCAACCTCGGGCTAGAAATGCCCCCGAACGATGAGGTTAGAACTCTAGGAAGTGCCGTCCACACATTCATCTAGTGGCGCAAACGTGACATCAACTTGGACCATCATGAAGTGCCTGTTCCTCCTGAGGTGAACCTGCCAGCCCCTCCTGAGGTGACCACCGCCACCTCTCTGCAGGTGAACTCCGCGGCCTCTCTGTAGTGAACTCGCCGGCTGTCCTCTGATAAACCTCGCACAGTCGTCACCAACACATCAGCGTACAAAAGTTAGTGCGACAACTTCAGTTGACCGACTTAAAAACCCTCCTCTGAAGGCATGGCAAAATAGACAAGCCATATCGGTAGGTCGGCGGAAGCGAGCAGTATGATGTTGTGTGCGAGAAAAGTAAGGGTAAAGCGGTCTCCAAAGGACAAGGCTCTTTGAAGAAAGACAAATCTGAATTGGGAAGCCGTTTGTCACCCCTTCAAGCTTCATAGTCTAACAAAGGCAGCTAAAGCGATTACATGAATGGTATATGGAGCGTCGAACCAACATGTACTCCGAAGGTGATCACCGCCATTTTCAGAGAGGACATTTCCACCATGAGGGTGGTTGCTTCATGATAGAATTCAATGAGTTGCACAACATGTACTATCAAGATGCCCTCGACGTGTCTCTTATGAGATCTTTGGTCACCGTAAGTGTCAATATAAAAATCATTGTCTACATTCATGTAATACCGATAAATGTGATGTCTAAATCATTTGTTATGTAGATACGAGTTGATCGAATTAAAAAGAACCAAAGGGCCAGTGGCGTTCCTCGATCCGGGAATGGTTTGCCAGCCGGAAATCAAAAGAGTACCAAAGGAGGTTGAGGACTACGTATATAACGCTCTCATCAAACTCCAAGACAAGGAGTTCATACTTTTACCATACAATTTCAAGTAAGTGGTTCACTAGCTAGTTCAACTACTTGTTGATCTCGTTCTTTGCTCAGCTTAGGACTAATGACTACGGCATCATACATGTGTATGTAGTTTCCACTGGATTCTCGTAGTAATTACTCCAGATAAAAGCAAGATGCTGATCTTGGACCCACGGGACAAAGATCCGAAAGACTACAAAGATATGACAAGTCTAGTGAATAGGGCCTTCAAAGCATATTGTAAAAAGTGCTCGAGACACCGTCCTTTCCATAAATCACTGACAATCCGTACTAAATTTCCGGTACGCACAAAAACAATTTTCCTATATCGCACCTCGTAGTCAATAACTCCTTCAATGTCGTATAAGTTTAATCAATTTTTTGCAGTGCCACAAGAAGCCGCCAGGAACAAATTTATGTGGGTACTTCGTGTGCCAATACATGCGCGAAATCTTAGGCTCTACAATAGTAAACAATGACGTAGAGGTTTGTCACGCTAACATCACACAATGATTTGCACATCTCATTCTCTATATAAGCTCTTAAGACAAACTTTTTCTATCTATAGCGTTTGAAGTTGCCTACGGGAGGACTGGTTCCAAATGAAATCCAAGGCATTGAGGGACAGCTCGCCTACTTCATCATGAAGGAAGTACTCAACAAGAACGGCGAGTTTCATGACCCAGATAATAACGATGAAGTCTTCCATACTCATCTGCCACCTCCTGAGGCCCCTACCAATAGTGAAGACTCGTAGGCTTATAGTTCACAAAACTAGTTAATTTTTTTCTTACGATGGTGTAAATTGATGTTTCATTGAATGTCAAGTTTAGTATTGGATGGCATGGCTTGCACATGTTCTAATTTCTGTCATTTCATTTAAGAAGTTGTGATTGATCTGCGCTTGTGTTGTTGCCCTTCTCCCGTGCGTGTGTGTGTGTGTTGATGGGTGGTGTGCGTGTGCGTGTGCGTGCGCTCTAGACGAGGAGCGCTCCCTCTATTGCTTTTCTCCGTGCCCTTTCATGATGGCTAGTAGAGCTTTTTATAGACGTGGGTGGTGGATGAATACGGAAAGAGCTCAGCCCCAAAACTACACCATTACAGTAGGTTTATTTGATTGTTTGATTTAGTTGCCGAAGTTTCCTTTTGCATCTTTACCTTCCATTCATAAGATATTTGATTACATGGTCCTTATATTTCTAGATGGTGTGTTTTACTCTAATGTATGATAGTAAATGCCATTAAAAATAGCTAAATGGAGATTATAGAAGGAAAAATAGTAAAAAGTAGGATCAAAATTGTAGAATGATATGTATTTAGGAATAAAAATTGAAAAATAGAATGTCACATATTCAAAAATAGAGGGAGTATAAACTAGCTAATGCATGTACAATATCTGGAGGATGCCACGGCATTCACATGGAATAAGACGGCAATGGATCGGCTAGATTTGTGATACAACAAAAGTGATCTATTTAGCTTTCCATAGTATGATATATAATGACTTCATTTACATACTCGAGAAATATTGATGCAAAGATGAGTGACTGGAGGAGAAGGGAGCAGTCCAATGGGAGGCATGCCCTACACCATCACCATGATCGAGCGCCTCATGCATGAGACACTTTAATTGTACATTGTAATTGTGTATATTGTAATTGTGATATGCAAAATCTATGATTGTAATTGTGATTGATGTATTATATGTAATTGTGATTGATGTATTATATTGTATTTGTGTATATGCAAAATCTGTGATTGTTGTACATTATAATTGTGCATATGCAAAATTGCAATTGTGATTGATGTATTATATTGTAGTTGTGTATATGCGAAATCTGTGATTGTTGTACATTGTAATCGTGTGTATGCAAAATCTGTGATTGATGTATTATATGTTTGAGAGGGCATGGCTAGCAAAGACCGAGGCTAGCCCAAAATGCGATTTTTATTTTTTCGTCGAGTACTATCTGTGGCGGTTGGTGGATAGAACCGCCACGAGATAATATAGATCTATGACGGTTGGTGTATAGAACCGCCACGTATAATATAGTTATCTCGTGGCGGTTGGTGGAAGAACCGCCACGAGATAATATTGTTATCTGTGGCGGTTGTAGAAAGAACCGCCACGTATAGTGTAGTTATCTGTGGCGGTTGGTGGATAGAACCGCCACGTATAGTATTGTTATCTGTGGCGGTTGGTGGATAGAACCGCCACGAGATAGTATTGTTATTCGTGGCGGTTAGTGTAGAACCGTCACGAATAACACTTATCGTGGCGGTTAGAAAACCGCCACTGATAATCCTCGATTATCAGTGGCACTATATCTGTGGCGGTTCAATAACCGCCACTGATGGCGGTTATGAACCGCCACTGATGACGTTTTTTAGTGTAGTGGAACCGTCTAACACGCCCCCGTAGTCGGAGCGGGAGGAGACCGGACGTTCAGACTAGTTCGAAACTCGGTGAAGACGGAAGTAGGAAGACCCTTGGTGAAGATGTCCGCAAATTGCAAAGTGGTCGGCACATGCTGAACACGAACGTGGCCGAGAGCGACGCGCTCGCGGACAAAATGAAGATCAATCTCCACATGTTTCGTGCGCTGATGTTGAACCGGATTACTAGAGAGGTAGACGGCACTGACGTTATCACAATAGACCATGGCAGCACGGCGCAAGGTAATATGAAGTTCAAGAAGCAATTGGCGAAGCCAGGTGGCTTCGGCGACTCCGTTAGCAACAGCGCGATACTCAGCCTCGGCACTGGAGCGAGAAACGGTATGTTGTCGCTTAGAAGACCAAGAGATCAAGTTTGCACCAAGAAAAACAGCATAGCCCGATGTAGACTTGCGTGTGTCAGGACAGCCAGCCCAATCAGCATCGGAGTACACCACTAAGTCTTCCAGAGAGGTCCGATGGAGGAACAAACCATGATCCAAGGTGCCGCGGAGATACCAGAGGATGCGCTTGGCCAAGGCAAGATGTGGCTCACGGGGATCATGCATAAAGAGGCAAACCTGCTGCACAGCATAAGTGATATCTGGGCGAGTAAAAGTCAAATACTGAAGAGCACCAGCCAGACTACGATAATGAGTCGGATCAGCCACTGGGGGACCATCGGCACACGGTTTGGAGTGAGTATCAACAGGGGTGCTACAAGGCTTACATTCGGTCATTTGAGCACGATCCAATAGATCAAGAGTGTAGTGCCGTTGGGAAAGAAACAGTGAGCCCTGCTGACGAGTAACTGAGAGACCCAGAAAGTGATGAAGGGGACCCAAATCCTTCATGGCAAACTCATCCTGTAGGGCTGCAATGATGCGACGAAGAAGACCTTCGGAAGAAGCAGTCAAGACAATATCGTCCACATAAAGGAGAAGATAAGCAATATCGGATCCCCGGCAAAATATGAATAAGGACGTATCGGACTTAGCTTCGATAAAACCAAGAGAGGAGAGGTGTGATGCAAACCGGCTATACCAAGCACGAGGAGCCTGCTTCAACCCATATAAAGACTTGTTGAGTCGACAGACGTAGTCCGGGTGAGCAGGATCTGCAAAACCAGAAGGTTGCATACAATAGACTGTCTCGGAGAGAGTGCCATGCAGGAATGCATTCTTCACATCGAGTTGATGAATAGGCCAGTCACGAGAGAGAGCCAGCGTGAGAACAGTACGAATAGTCGCAGGCTTGACCACAGGGTTGAAGGTCTCATTGAAGTCAATGCCAGGCCGTTGTGTGAATCCGCGAAGAACCCAACGAGCTTTATAACGCTCAAGCGAGCCATCAGGATGAAACTTGTGACGATAAACCCACTTGCCTGTCACAATATGAACGCCAGGCGGACGAGGAACAAGATCCCAAGTCCGGTTAGACTGGAGAGCGGCGATCTCCTCATTCATTGCAGCACGCCAGTTCGGATCGGCCAGCGCACTGCGAAAAGTCTTCGGAACTGGTGAAAGCACTACGGCATGGAGATTAAGGCGATCGGCTAGGAGGCGAAATCCGGACTTGCCACGGGTGGTCATGCGATGAGCATTGTCCACCGGCGGAATATGAAGAACAGCACGGTGGCCCGTGCGCGTAGCCTGGCCCAGGAGCTCCGGCGATGACGGGACCCGTGTCGCGAGCCTGATCGCGGCAAGGCGGTAGAACGGGCGCACATGCAGTAGGCCCGGGATCAGCTCTAGCGGCAGACTGTGTAGAAGCGTCAGGAGAAGGAGTCCCAGACCCAGCGCCAGCCACAGGCTGCAACCCAACAGGGGAGCCGAGTGGCGCAGAGAGCCCAGTGTGCTCCATGGTCGAAGAGCCACCTGAGGCCGTGGAGGGGCCGGTTTCGCTGGCAGCAGCCCATGGTAGAGAACCAGTGGGGGCAACAGAACCGGACACACGAGCCGAAGGACCTGTAAGAGAAAAAATGCCAACAGGCAGCTGGACAGAGTCCATGTCAGTGAGAAAGTCAAGGGCGGATGGTTCAAGAGGGGCATGTGCTGTGGCGAAGGGGAAGGTCATTTCATCAAAAATGACGTGACGAGATATGATGATGCGATTTGTGGACAAATCAAGGCAACGGTAACCCTTATGTTCCGAGGGATAGCCAAGAAACACACAAAGAGTGGATCGGGGAGAGAGCTTATTAGCCGTTATGGAGGAAAGATTTGGGTAACACCGACACCCGAAAACACGTAAGTGAGAGTAGGAGGGATGTCTGCCATAAAGAGCGAAGTGCGGGGTGAGAAACTTAAGCGTCTTAGTGGGGTGAAGGTTTAGGAGATATGTAGCGGCATGAAGGGCCTCAACCCAATAGGAGGGTGGAAGGTTGGCTTGGAACATGAGCGAGCGCATGATATTATTGGTGGAGCGAATGACACGTTCGGCTTTGCCATTTTGTTGGGAGGTATGGGGACATGACATGCGGAGTGCAACGCCATGTGTAAGGAAAAAATGACGGGCGGAAGAGTTATCGAACTCACGGCCGTTATCGCACTGAACACTTTTTATTGGGAGGCCAAACTGCGTGCGGACATAGGCGAAAAAATGAGATATAGTGGAGAAGGTGTCCGACTTAAGACGCAAAGGGAAAGTCCATGAGTAGTGCGAGCAATCGTCTAAGATAATGAGATAGTATTTATAACCGGAAATACTAGCAACAGGGGATGTCCACAAATCACAATGAATTAAATCAAAGTTTGCATTGGCACGGGAGCTAGAGCTAGTAAAAGGTAAACGAATGTGGCGACCGAGTTGGCAAGCATGACAAATAGGCTCGGTGGCTTTATTACATGAGATGACGGAAGAACTAGCTAGTTTGGAGAGGGCCTCAGCACCAAGGTGACCAAGACGGTGATGCCAAAGTGTGGACGATAATGTGGCGACGAAAGTTCGTGGTTGAGGTGGATGTGGCAAAAAAGGGTAGAGGTGGCCGGAGCTATTGCACCTGGCGATCACACTCCGAGTGCGAAGATCCTTCACAGAAAGACCATAGGGGTCAAATTCAACGGAACAATTATTATCGATAGTAAATTGGCGAACAGAAATCAAATTTTTGATGAGGTGGGGGGTGACAAGAATGTTCCGTAATGAAAAATGACCGTGAGACATGGGAAGGATGGTAGAACCGATAGATGTAACAGGAAGGGTAGAGCCATTACCCACGATGACAGAAGAATGCGAGGAGGGAGGGGGTTGGGAAGTGGAGATGTTACCAGCGTCCGAAGTCATGTGGGAAGTGGCGCCGGAGTCCATGTACCATTCACCGGATGGAGGAGGGGGATTGAGCGACATTGTGTGAAAAGAATTTAACAGAGCCGCTTGATCCCAATGCCCTGAGTTTGTCGTGGGCGTCCAGATGGCAGAACCAGGCCCGTCAGCCTGCTGGAGACCGCTGCTGGGCAGGCCGGTGCTAGGCATGACCGCGTTGCTGGGCGCTGGAAAGTGACTTGCGTACAAACCACCGGGCGCTGCTGGAGGAGCGAACGAGGCTGGAGCAGCGCGGGCCTGCGGGGGCGCCAGATTAGGCCGCGGACCAAGAATAGAGGCTTGGCCGGTGTGAGGCCAGACCTGGACAGTGCCGGACCAAGGATTCCAGAACGAGGGAAGGCTAGCCCGTGGAAGAGAGCCAGCGTTGGACGCCTGGGATTGCTGGCCGTCATGCGCAGAGGAGCCACCTTTGCCACCGCGATTGGAGTGGCCACCGCGGCGATTATTGCGGGGCTTACCGTTGGAGCGGCCGCCGGAACCCCCGTTGTGCTGGCCGGTGATAAGAAGAGCCGTAGACGAGGAGCCGAACTTGTGCATCATGGTAAGTTCCTCGAGCATGAGGTCCGCACGCACGTCCACGAAGGACGGCAGTGGCTTGGAACGTCGGAGCAGAGCAGCCAGGTGAGAGAACTTGTCGCTGAGGCCGCGTAGCACGGCGAGGACAAGATTACGGTCGGGAACGGGTTCGCCCAGATCGCCGAGGGCATCGGCCATGGACTTCAGCTTACGGCAGTAGTCGAAGACGGAGAGGTCGCCTTGGGTGAAGTTGCGGAACTCAGCGTCGAGGTACAGCGCTCGAGTTTCCTTGTTGCCGATGAACTGCTCTTCAGGGCCGAGCCAGACGTGGCGAGCAGACGCGGTGGGCGTCATGACGATCTCAACAAGGCTGGAGGAGATGGTGCCGTAGAGCCAGCCCAGAACCGTGCACTCCATGCGAATCCAGGCCGGATCGTTGGGGTGGGCGACGTCGGAGAGGACGTGGTTGGAGAGCCCGTATTTGCCGACGACGAGGAGGAAAAGACCACGCCATTTGGTGTAGTTGGGCGAGTCGTAGTCGAGGACGACGGGGATGAGTGTGCGGATGTTGAGGACGGCCACCGCCTGGGCATGGAGCGCGGCGATGGTGGTGGCCTCGAGTGCATTTTGCTGGTTGCGAAAAGCACGTTCGGCCTCCTCAAGATGTTGGCGATCGGCAGTGAGTTGGGCCCTGTCGGTAGCAAGACGTTGGCGCTCAGCCTCCGTCGTGGCGTCACCCATAGGGACGTGGTTGATGAAGGAAGAGAAGAGGAGCGGCGGGTGAGAATCACCGGCGGCTAAGAGGCGGAAGCGAGGGTCGCAGGATGCGGACCACTTCTGATACCATGAAAGCGTGAAGCAAGAAGATTAATCACGCAATGATATTTGCATTAGATGAGTTCGGTACAAATAGCCAGTTAAGGCGTAAAGGAAGGCAACAAATCATAGGATTACATGCATGCTAAAGATAGAAACAACTAGTCCTGATTTGTTGCCGTAACAGACTCAATCCTGGTTTGTTGCCGTAACAGACTCGAAGCCTTCCATTGCATGTAGACGTAAGACTGCATGGCGCATGTAGACGCAAGGCTGCATGACGCTGGAATGAACCGTCTAACAGTGTTCACTACAGATGATACCGGGAAGGATTTTGATTCTCCAGCAGTCTTCTCTCCTTAATTACACGCTATAATTTCGATCGACCCATCCATGCGCTGACCGATTTAATACCCGAATTGGAAATCATATCCAACAACAACTTTCCTTCACCCCATTAGTGTCTTGCCAAACTAGTAAAGATGTGCGGACCCGTGTTTTTATGTAGCATTTACCTGTTCAAGAAGTATATGGGAATTCTCAAGTCTTACGTACGGAATCGATCTCGATCGGAGTGTAGCATTATCGAAAGTTATGCAATTGAAAAGGTCATCAAATTCTACAGGGATTACATGACTCAGATCGAGCCGATAGATGTGCCTCGATCCCGCCATTAGGGGAGGCTCCAGATATCGGGACCATCGGAAGAAAAGCAATCACGTCTGATTCAGCTGCGTGCGCGCCCATTTACGATTTTACAACACATGACTGTTATGGCCCTGTATATCGACAAGCACAAGAACTGGCTATAGCATGAGAATCCTTCGTGGCAGCAGTCCTTGATCATCTGACGGCATAACTTGAGTTCAACAGATTGGTGAAGGAGCGACAAACCCATCACTAGAAGCTCAGCTGGAGATACGCTGACATAGTTGGCAAAAGGGTCAGTATTTACGGTTCTAATATAGAAAGGATACAACTTAAATGAGTACACATTTTACACTAGAGATTAGGACATAGAGAACACAAATCAGAATAGCGGTGCTCGCATAAATGAGCTGAATACCGCTGCGTCGACGAGAAGCTCGTACTATGGGTTCATTGAGGAAATATGGGAGTTCGACTACATACTATTCAAGATCACCTTATTTCGATGTTGTTGGATTCACCTGCAGCGCGTGAAGTTTGACAAGTACGGCGTCACTACTGTTGACCTCGAACATGTCGGATACCAAGACGAATCATTTGTACTTGCTAACCAAGTTATTCAAGTCTTCTGTGTAATCGACTCGTCTAACAAGAAGCACCATGTGGTTTTTCAGGGAAAAAGGAGAATTGTCATAGTTGAGAATGTGGTAGATGAGAAAGAATACAATCAGTTTGACGAGTTGCATCCTATCAGTAGTGGCATCACGGTCCATGAAAACCAACCTGAGGAAGCTTGCTAGACACGTGTCAATCATCGTGTAGGGCTAATTTTTGTACAAAAGAATAAGCAAGTGGAGTTATGATGAGGTCGTTATGTACGTATTGTAATTAATTAGATGTATTTATTATAATTAATGAGATGTATGTATTGTAATTAATAAGATTTATTTATTATAATTAATGAGGTGTATGAATTAACTTGACGAAAAAAGTCAACTTGGGTAAAAAATTAACTTGAGAAAAAAATTTAAGTAATTAACTTGAGTAAAAATTAATTTAGTAGAAGATGGAAATTATAAATTGTAAATGTATGTATGAGATATATGTATTAGATATCCTGTTCTATACGTGTGTGTAGAATAGCACATTCTTCGCACCACAAGTCCGATCGATAGGTACATGCAGTTCAACCGACCCACTTGTTTGCACACCAGCATATGGGCCGTCGTTGAAGCTCAATTAGTATGCACTAACGTCGTTGAAGCCCAATTAATTGCTCTGTACGCATTGACGGTGCTGAAGCCCAATTACTCCTGACGGTTTATACGACTCAGAAATAAGGTAATTATCAACAATCGTAATGTTTGACAAGGATGAAGTTAAATAACAAATATAGATATGAGAACATTGTGGTAAAAGTAATTTTACATGTGTTTCACGATTTTTTAAAATATTTTCAAACTGGATTTATAACAACTATAATATTTTATGTGCATAGTAGTAAAAGTTGGTCAATTGTATCATAACACATTTAAGCATCAATACAGGCTAGTAAAATAGGTATGCTTGTTGATATTTGTGTTATATATTATATTTTGTTAATATATTGTCACCTGAATTATGGAAGATTTCATTATCATATTTATAGTAAGGTCTTGTTGTCTTGAACTAGAGCTTGTATGATGAGAGGGTCTTAAAATATGAATATTTTTAGCACTTTCATCATCTTTCTTATTGTAATGTTGATGGATTCCAAAGCAAAATCCAATTCCACTAACAGTTCGTCCTAAAAGTTTTCATGCTCTGATTTATCTTCCACTTCATCCTCATCCATGTAAGTGTACGGGCTAGTAAACATATGGTTTTAGCGTCTAAGTGTTCGTTTAAGAAATAGTAAAGTCGCCACGTCAGCACGCAATAGTGATGAGGGCGAGAACATCATAGACATACATTTGCCTCCTAATGGATACCTTCTTCCCTAGTTAAGACCTTCCATTTCCCAAGTTAGGAGACATACATTTCAAACATCAACAATGATATCGAATAACCTAAGTATATACTGTAGTAGCCTGCAAATATTTTGACTTCAATGAAACAAAACAAGGGTACCAACGAGGACTCCTAATGTCTAACTAGGTTAGGTCCTAATCTCATTCGAGGATATGTGGTTTGGCAAGTTCCTAAGCTGTTGTACAACTGCAGAGAAAATTTTGGCAGCATCTCCCTATTGTTCTCCAGATGCTCGTCTTGATAATAGGTCAAGAGGGGTGTGTACCCGAAAAGCACCAAGGAGATGCTACCGAAATCTACTCTGGAGTTGTACAACAGCTCAGGATCTTGCCTAAACCACATATCTTCGAACTGTCTAAAAAAAATAGACAATTCAAGACTGCTTGCTTATAAATATACCATTTCCATCGGCATATTTATAAACAAATACCCTCGAACGGGAGATGTAGGTTACGCAGCCTAAACTCTAGCATTCATCATATGACAGCAACAATAATTTTAGATTAACACTAGAGCACTATAAAGATAATTAATTGATGTGTGTTATCAAATAAAGGGCGTGAAATCTGATAGTATATACATAATTCCATTGCAACCTAAACTTTCTTCGCGACATATCGAAATTACCTAGTGCAAAATTGAAAGGGTTCAAAGGAATGCTCATATCTTGAAGAAAACCACAAATGCGGAAAAAGAGAGGGAAAATCTCCTCAAACTAAGGCTTCAATTTTACCCTCTTAACACTCACCCTTGATGATTTGATATTTTCTCACCCAAGTATTGCTTGCAACTAGAATATGTGCTATTTTTTTGGTGGCGACGAAGAAATCTCTTCTGAAAACAACAGAGGAGAGTTCAGCCCGAGGGTTATAAATAACCTAGCGAGGCACATCACAATCGGTTCTCACTTAAGAAGCGATAGTGATATGCACACACATCTCTATCGGTTCTCATTTAAGAAACGGTAAGGATGTGATCATGCATATCACTATTGATTCTATATGAGAAGTGAATCGGTTCTCACATTAGAAGCGAAAGTGATGAGCACGTGCTCATCACTATCGGTTCTTTTTTGACATCACTATCAGTTCTCAGATAAGAACCGATAGAGATGAGCGTACTCATCACAACCGGTTCTCACATAAGAACTGATTGTGATGTGCCCAGTGCTACATCACAATCACTTCTAACCTAAGAACAGATAGTGATTATTATTAACACCCCTCCTAAGTCATCTATCACCTAAAAACTTAAAAACCGATCCAGATAAAACGATTGCGTTAATAGGTGGCCAATTAGCTGGCCCTTGTAAATCTAATTTCTTGCTCTCTAGTCTCCACGACACAAGCAATTTTGTGATCACCCCACGTACTTCCTCCGTTTCAATAGGTTTGTAACTTTCTTGATTGTCATATGAAAATTATATCAGATTACTTTTATAATATTTTATTTTTTATTAGTACATTTTAGTGTAAATTTTTAAAATTATATGGTTTCCCCTAATCAATAAAGAACCAGCTAGTTGTCTCCTCAATCAAAGCAATGCGCCTCACGCGATCTACATTGAGATCTGTCACTATTTGACAAAGATTCAGTTCGGCTTTTTTTTTCCTTTATTTCAGTTTCCAAGCATACATCAGGATCATTGTTTCTGACGTCGAGATCTGCGCACTCAATATTTTTATTTGGAAAACTGAAAAAAAAGGAAAAACTTGAAGACATATCATGTTCAGCGTTTTTAACGTCCAGATCTACGCACTCGCTGCTCGAATTTGATTACTTGGCGTTGTTTAAATTAGTGATGACTTAACCGAACAACGCCACATTCGAAAATATCTGATCTGTTAGCTTAAAACCGTATAATTCCTCCAAATGTTAATTGTTCAATTGTTTTACTCGAACACCATCTTTAAGTATGTTTGAACAATTGTATATGTAAAATCAGAAGAAGAAAAAAAGTCGAAAAATATCAGACCAAAAGAAGGGCAAAATAACCGACATTCCGTGAATCTGGTGCACAGTGAAGTTATTTATAAGACTATCATCTCAACACAGTTTAGTCTTAATATTAATGTAAACTCGGAATACATCCAGTGCGTTGCTGCGGGTTTGATAGTGAATACACATCAATTGTGAAGTTTATAAACTAAAACTCATCTCAAATTGAATTTTCATCATATTTCCTTGTGCAAATTTTGCATAGCTACATCAAATTTTGTAATGTAAGTTGGAATTGTGCTTTAGTTAAACTAAAATTTAACACGTGAAGATTAACATATTCATTGAGCAAGATTCCATCCAAGCTGATTGGTGCTTGTTGTTTTATTTCCTCTTTTTAATTGGGATTGATTCCTTATATATATACCACTAGAATTTAAAAAAATCCCTGAATGTGTCACTGACTTGGAGGGTTAAAGCCTACATATCATATAAGAGATGAGATAAACTTTCAGTGGCATATAAGGAATTGCCGTATTTAATTTATTGCTTCCCATGATTTGATGCTGCGCTCTTTGACAGCATCTGTGCTGAGAGTGCTGCAGGCTACAGAAAATTTTGCCTTTCAGATCATCTCCAACGAATTGTTTTGTCCCCGTGAAATCCCGTCTGCTTTTCCACAAACTTAATTGCAATCCCCAAATTTCTTTATCGATCGGAGTACCCTATCAGTGGCATATTTCCCAAACTCGTCAACGGTTCACCATGCTTCTCGTTGCTCAACTCTTTGTAACTCTTGCTCGATCCTCTGACCTTTTGCATCTCGCTGCAGGCTGCAGCCACCTGTTACCTTCTTGGTTGGTCATGGTGTGGCCGCCGAAGGCCATTGTGTCCTCTTTAATCTTCATGTTAGAATGCAAGTAGCGAGAAAAAAACAAGACGAAACGACTATTGCCTATGCGTTTACAATTAATGACTTATTATAGGCGTCTATGCAAAAACTGATTTGTACATAATTAAGGGGTGTTTGGCACAGCTCCAATTCCACAAAAATCCGTAGAGTTGGTGGAGTAGAGTATTCCTAACTCTATAAATCTATAACGCTGGAGCTGTGAGTATATTAAGAGTGTTTAGGTGTGTCATCTTGTTTACATTTTAAAATAAAAATATAAACTTAATTCACTTTATTTTAAATTAGAAGTTTTAGATTAGAGGTGGAGCTGAAATCTAGAGCTCTGTGAAATAAAACCTAAGTATCCTATAGTACTGTTAATCGCCAAGCCTAAAAAAACAAACAGATCCCTCCAAAAATAAAACAAACATACTCTTGCAACAACGGTGTCTACTGTCTACCATGGGGACGGTGGAAAGGAATGGCTGCATTGATTACAAATACAATGCTTAGCATGTGAGATGTTGCTTGCAAGGGGACTAACCTCCTGTTCATAACACTTCTATTAGCCATGCGGACGTCCAAGATGTGATAAGTTTCACAAGGATATTAGTCTTTTTTTTCTGAAGTATAACTATTCCTTTTTAGACAAAACCAATAATTGTATGCTCACTTTGTCACACACACACGTGTACATATATGTATACGTACATATATATATATATATATGAGATATATGTATGCATATATGTACATATACATATATACACAAATATACATCATATATATACCACTACTACAGAAAAGATCATCACAGACGGTTCGAAATCGTTATCATAAACAGTTTTCCGAATAGTCTGTATCAAAGTGTTAATGATGACAATACGTCATCACAGATGGTTTTGCAACCGTCTGTGAAAAAATACATTACAGACGATTCCAAACTAGAAACATCTATGATGATCACACATCACAGACGGTTCCATTTTGGAACCGTCTGTGATGAGCTCTAAATCCCAAGCGGTTCCAAACTAGAACCGTTTGTGATGAGCTCTACATCACAGACGGTTCCAGTTTGGAACCGTCTGGGATGTTGATTTTCCATTTTTTTCTTTAAATTTGTTTTATTGGCTAGCCTCAGGAAATGCTGGCCATGCCCTCTGAAAAAAAAGACAGTACAGAGCATCACCAAGCATTATTATGACATACAATTCAGAAATGAGATCGGATCTCATATGAAAATACGGCGCATCCATTTGAGAAATCAACTCATATATACAAAAACCAATTGAATTGAGACCTAGAAATGACAAATTCACAGCACAAAGTTTACAAAATAATTCAAACGGTATCTAACAAGTTTGCAACTCATGAGGCAAGCTTAATTGAGTGGTATTCGCCTTTTGGATTAATGACCTCACAAATGAAGAAAGCAAAGGGTTGTCCACGGATACCTAGGAGGTCAGCGTGTTCCAACGCACATTCAGCGCATTGCTAAGCCTGTCGATGGGAAGAGTAAAGTCTTGCATGCATATAAATTTGTAGGTGGAAACAATTGTTGCAACATTGACAAATCTCTACGACGTTATTCTCCTTTGAACCAATGAGGAGTTGCATGTTGTGGCAAGCGTAGAATCCACATAGCTTAGTCGTCTTTGGCTGCTGGTGGCACTGCCAAAAAATAATAGGTTAATTAGTTCGGAAGGTATTATTATGGAGTGTGAAGGATTATTACGTACTAGCGCATACTAGAAATTTATAAATATGCTTCAGTGTCACTGGGTTCTTCCTGTGTGGACCTCCACAAGTTTTGTAGACAGCAAACAACGAATCGAGTAGATCCTTGATAGCCTTCAAGTTGTGCGCGCCGCCCTTTTTGGAATCAAGGTAAATTACTTGGTTCCATCTTGGTATAATTACGAGTAGAACCCAGTAATACCTGCACAGCTATGTCGCCATGGTCATTCAACCTAACTTCAAACTGCGTTAAACTGGTTGAAACACTTACCTCGCTCGGGTTGTGGGGTAAAAGTATGAAGTTTTTGTTCCATTGAGCCAGCAATACGGTTTCCACGTACTCGATAACGACTTGTAAATTTTCGTCTATGATTTACTTGGACACCATGTGTGGGTCGACGAAACCCACCAGTTGTTTCCTTGCTTCTGCCTCCTTAACCATGTATCTACATATACAAAATCAAGGATCATATATATCTGATATTTATCGGTACGACATGAATGTACGCCGTGATTGCACGCACTTACGATGTCCAGCATCTCATGAGCGATGCGTCAAGGGCATTGAGGTTGTACAGATCGAATAGGTCGTTGAAGCCGACCACGAAGAAGCCATACAAAAATCGGTGCAAGAAATGCTCCTCCTTGAAGCTGACCGAGATACTCAATGCACATTGTGCTACCGGCTTGTTGGCTTGTTTCATGCACTAATCTTGCAATGTAATGCACGGTACTGTAAGCGCATCCTCGTGCTCTTTCGGTATGAATGGTTGTCCCAACTCGAATTGTCGCGCCAACGGGGTGAATGAAAAGTCATGGGCTGATGTGGTCTACCCCTTTCGATTTGCCCTTGTCGCAGCCTCGCTGTCTACCAAATGTCGTCTTCACAGGAGACAACTTGGCCCGAACTGCAGCTTCGGCCTATGCCTGATGGGACATGGTAGTCGATCTGGTGGCGGGCTTCTTCGGTGCAGCACATGGCTCCGGTAGTGCTAGTAGCTTTGGCGCAACACGTGGCTCCGGTACGACTTGTAGCTTCGATGCTTCTGAGAAAGCGTCGAAGGAGATGTCCTTCTTAGGCCACTGGATGCATGTGCCGATGGCATCCCCTAGTGTGACGATCTCGTCGTTTGGGGGCATCTCCAGTGTGATGGTCTTGAAAATTTCATGTACACCATCAACATGGACCTACGCGTAGCCTCGCTCTAAAGTACAACCATGCACAAATGCCCATGCACCTGATGCATACGCTTGTCCCAAGCAGCCTGCAGGGGAATAGAGCCGTTGACAAGCCTCACTTGCAGATTGCACGATGTGATCACCTACATAGGGTATACAAGTAATTAGGTAACACGTCCAACAGGTCTATGTAAGGAGCATTGCAGACATGTTATCCGGGTGTCGTCAGGAGGAAATCTGGCTTCATCTACGTCCGTCTCAGGGGTGGACGCCAGCTGCTCTAACGGTTGGCTGGGCTGAACTGCGCTTGTGCTTCTTGGGCTTGCACATCCCGTGCCTACCTCTTCACAGCCACCCTTTGCTCCATCCTTTCCTCAAAGCATCGTAGCTGACTATCGAACTGTGCTTTGGGCCCTTTCTCAACCCTTTCCTCAATCAGGGCTACTAGCCATTCCTCGCGCTCGGCTTTGCATCTCTTCCTACTCCGGTACGTGTCCGAGTTATGTGTGTTAGTCTTATGCCCTTGAGGCAATCATTTAGATGATTTAACATGACTATGTTTATGAATAATAATATGATTATTGGTCCAATGAATGTATATCATTGTATTGATCAACAAGTATGTGACTTGCTTATGAAGCTCTTTACTTATTGATGTAATTCGATAAATATCTCTGATCGGATATCATCGTATAGGATAACGATGAATAGATCAGCACATGTAGTGATCGATGATCATGCTTTATAGATCATGGGATATGGAGATATAATATATACATTGTGGACGCGTGTTGAAGAACATGGGTTAGATAGACCCGTAATGGGACACTGCGAGAATGTTATATTCTTATGTGTCATCTGTGTATCTCATACATAGTAGATGTATGATCCTTAGACCTGAGATTGTCATATTCCCTAGATGTGTAATAGTTTTCTGTTGGGACCCGATTTTGAGAATCTGGACCCTCTGTGTATTCTGTGCTAGTTCAGGATCACGCTAGCACACACAGCCTTTACAGGGTTGAACATCACAGACATTCACAACGATACCATATTAAATAGTTCAAACATTATATAAACTGAATTGTACGACCTTATGGTCTCCTTACATAAGATCAGCCACGCAGGGCTTACATTATCAGAGTAATAAAAGGTAACATCGGAAAGTAAATAAACTTCGTGGAGTCCCATCAACTTGCCACAGGCAACCGACTGGGCTTGCCCTATAATTGTCCGGCTCTTCGATGTACTCCTCCTCCCATGCTGGCGTAGACTCCTCCACTGATGTTGGGTTGATAGGCAAGGAGAGGTGAGTACTCAAGGCACTCAACAAGTAATGCACTGAATGCATTGCTATTACTATATGCAAGACTTATTCCGAAGAATTGGCTTACTTGGCTCATTTGCATCAAACAGCATTTTTAAACTAACAATTTTTTTAGATTAAAAGCAGTGAAACAGTTAATAATAGTACTAAGTTCTTTAAACAGTTTTTCTCCGTGAACATGGCACACAGCCCTAAGCAATTCATTTTCACACTGGCACACAGCCCTTACGAAGAAGACGATCTTCCTCCGCAGCTTCTTGAATCTCTTGCTGGCGTTGGAGATCGGTCTTTTGCTCTTCTATCACGAAGATGCCACGAAGATCGTAGCAATTCCTCGCGACGCCAACTGGTTTGCTGGCTGAATCAGAGTGACATACCTGAGATGGGTCAGCCTGATCTTTACCAGATTGAATCTGGTTTAGGTCAGGCAGACAAGTTCTCCGCGTGCATCTGCGACGAAGTCCAGGATTCCAAAGTGGAAAGCCTGGCCGGAGGTGAAGGTAACGATGATTCCGCTGATTGTTGCCATCAAGTTTGTAGGAAAGATTATAGCGTCACCCCTACCTAGCGCGCCAACTGTCGACTTTTGTGGTCGGCAATGAATTTATGGGGCAGGCGCTAGATCTCAAACTCGAAGGTCACACAAGACAAAGGTTTAGACAGGTTCAGGCCCTCGACGGAGGAGGTAATACACTAGTCCTGTGTGATGGGATTATATGGATCTCTTGGATCGAAGATTGCTCATCTCTCTGTTGTTGCCCGCCCTCTCCCTTATATAATGGGGGTGGGGCGGTTTACAGAATCCTGATCGGTTAAGGGATTCCGATCGGTTATTGGATACTAATCTGTTACAGGATAGAGTTTACATATTTATCTTACCCTGCTAACAACTCGGATTACAATCGTATCTCTTATATCTAAATATATGTTCAACTGTCTTTAGGATATGTCCCCTTGCGCACGGCAGTAAGGCTTGGCGCGGAGCTTATCCTCTGGGCCTTCCACTTGGCCCTGTCTCCCCTTCTGGCACTTCTTGGCCAGTTATGAAGACACCTGGGTTCTTATATTCCACACCAACCTGAGGAAGCAAGCTAAAACATGTTGATCATCGCGAAGGGCTAATTTTTGTACACATGTATTGATTAAAATTAATCAGCTGTATGTATTTTATTAAATGAGATGTATGTATTATAGTTAATGAGATGTATGTATTATAGTTAATGAGATGTATGTATTATAATTAAATAAAAAAATAGCTCATCCCAGACGGTTCTGGGCTTGAACCGTCTAGGATGACTTTACCCCAGACGGTTCTGGCCTAGAACCGTCTGGGTTGGAGCCCTGCCGTGCCCTGCCGCGCTAAGTCCCACACACTCATTGCAAACCTTGCTAGCTAGCGCTCTCCCCCTAGGCGGCGCTCTCCTCCCTCCCCGTGCCCTCCCCCTTGGTGGGGCCCTCCCCACTTGTCAGCGACTCCCGGCCGCACCCTCCCCCCTCGGTGGTGCCCTCCTCCCTCCCCCGTACCCTCCCCCTCGGCGAGCCCTCCCAACTTGGCGATGACTCCCGGCCACGCCCTCCCCCTTTGGTGGTGTCATCATCCCTCCCCCGTGCCCTCCCCCACGGTGGCACCCTCCAACTTGTCGGCAACTCCCGGTCGCGCCCTCCCCTCGGTGGTGCATGCCCTCCTCCCTCCCCCGTGCCCTCCCCCTCAGTGGCATCTTCTTTTTTTTTTGTTGCCTTACTTGCTCGATGATGATTGTTAGGTCATTTAATGAATATAACAATTAATGAGGTGAACTATGCCTTGAACCAATAGATTTACATGCTAGAAAGTTTTGATTGAAGTCACTGTTTTAGCTGATCAATTTCCAAACCTGCTGCTGTGTTCTTTAGCTTCTGTCAGTATTACTTTGTTCAACTGCTAGCTATTGTATAGAATATTGCATCTTGGTTTTGCTAGATCTGAACATTAATGCTGTATTGGCAGACTATCTTTAATCGATTAATCTGAATGTATGCTGATTAGATTTCATGCTGACATGAGTATAATCTGTTGATTAAGGGCCTATTTGTTTTAGCTTTTGATTTTGGATTATGGCCCCAAAAGCATATTTAATAGTTTTGCCCATTTGTGATAGAAGTTGAAGATTTAAGTCTTCATTTAAACCCTAAATCTGAGAGCAATATAAAACATATTCTTATCAATCTGTTGTAGGAGATATGTTTCATTCATGAATGACATAATATTCATAATGAGCTTAATCTTGCAGATTATGTCAATTTTGATATCTTTGGATTATGTATTTTTCATCATTCTGTTATTTTGGTTTAAAGTGAGACAATTGTCAAGTCTTTATAGTGCAAATTAATGTGGTAAGGGTTCATTGCCTTATTCACTGAATTAATTGTTAGCCCATTCGTGATTAAGCTTGAAGGTTTAAAATCTTCAACCAACCCTTATCTGAGAGCAATATAGTACAATCTTCAGTTCAATTTATGATAGAAGATATGATTCGTTCTATGAATGACATAAAATTCATTTTATACATCGGCAAAGCCAGCCATTAAAACACAATACCATTCCATCTGTCCTTGCATGCTATATAGTCCATATTTGCTTAATTGATAGTTTAGCTTCTCTTAACTTACCTACAGTTAATTGAAATTTGCTTCTCTTAACTTACCTACTCTTAACGTTGCATCATACAAGATGGTGTCCCCTCATTCCTCACCGCCGAATGGATCTGATGACGCGCCTAACGTAGGAGGAAATAGGCATGGTCCAAGAGGCCTTAGTAAGTCGCCTTAGAGCCGATACACCATCACAGCGGTCGACCCGCATGATGGGGCCCCTGCCGTGTCTTCAAAGGTTGCGGTAGCTTTCCGGACCATGTGGAGGATCGTTGGGTGTGAAAGGGTCCCCATCACCTATCCATCATGGAAGACGATGACCAATGAGGAGCGCTATAACTTGGTGACAGAAATATTTGCGTCGTTCGAGCTTTCACAAGACGCCATGTCTGCACTGCGACGGTACGTGTTGCTAGTGGCGGGAAAGGCGTGGAAGAACTTCAAGAGCGTCCTCGTCAATAATTACATCAACAAGGAATTGACTCCGTTCCAGAAGTACGGGTTCATCCCTTAAGACGTCTGGGGACAATTTGTTGAGTTGAAGATGACGGAAGAGTTCGTGCTTCAAAGTGCAGCGCACAAGACCATCCAGTCAAAAAACACCCACCCACATAGACTCAGCTCAACTGGGTATGCGGGCAAGATCACACAATGGACGAGGGAGGACAACAAGGCAGCCCAGAAACTGGGTAAGAGCGATGTCACGTCCCACGTCTTCGGGTGACGTGTCTTTTGCCAACCCCACTGATGACGAAGTGTCCCAATGCCTAATATAATTGAGCATGGAATCTTCCCTGGGCTCTTCCACTTCAAATAAAGAGAAACACATACTCTCCACGGCCTTGGAAAACAAGGAGCACCCGGGTCGCAATCGAGGCCTAGGTGTTTTTATTCCCTGGAAAACGGGATTCCCACATTGAAGAGGAACGTGGTATGCTACGGTAGCATAAAAAAATCTACCGCATAACCAGAAAGCTACTCGTAAGAAGGGGATCATAGATTAAATTACCACTAGACGCGCAGTTGCGGAATCCTTCACGCATCGATGTAGTGGATCGTCCTTTCCGCAGTCGTTGCGTCGATGGAGTGGATCGTCCTCGCCTCACCGTGGATCATCCTCCCATGCCGTAGTCACAGTAGCGTCACCGCAGTAGTCCGCACGTCCGGGGATGGAACACCGTGCGTCGGTGTGCAAGCACCTAGTCGCTCGGTAGGGGCAGCGAGAGGAGGAGGCTAGGGTTTCGAGTGAAATACTTCTAGACCGTAGGAAAGCACACCCTGCACCCACCCTCCTCCACTCCTTATATAGCCATGAGATGAAACCCTAAACCAGGGCCCCTCAGTATGCTAAGCCCACGAGGCCCATTAATTACGGGTCCAATCCAAATTAATGCGTCCTAGCCCATTAAATGTGTGACCCTGTAGGTTCACATACGTTTGGATATGGATTCGAAAAACTTCTTTTCAATCCAATAGTTAGTAGCAGCTCCTTGCAAAGCATGCCAACTCCCAAACATACTATGATCAAATCGGACAGAACCTATCAAAAGTACTCATGTAATATTCCGTTTGCCATGTATATGAAGATTGAACTCAAGGCGAGAAGCATGTCATCCTTTGATGATTCAATCCATCTCTCGTATCCGTGATATATGAATAAGTTATGATTGACTCCTCAATCACGGCATGGTCATGCACTTCCTTAATCATATCACACGAGTGGCCTTGTCATATACCTCCGTTTCATTGGAGTGACAAATTCCATCTTGACTGCTCACTTCCCTCTGCATGTTTTATAGTAAACATGAAAGCTACCTTTATAACTATCCGGTTAGGAAGTAGTGTTTGATAGCCCCAAGGAAAATGTAACACTGTAAAATTTACCATATTTTAAATTTTGGAGTTATTTTGATTTTTGGAATTTTTGGGAATTTATTGGAATTTATTTGTATTTACTCAAATATGGGCTTTCTTGAAATCAATTAAAATATTGCAAGATTCTAAGCAAAGTTTTTCTCGAAATATTTTATTTGAGCTCCAAATGTCCCAAAATATTTTCCAGAATTTTTCTGGAATTTTTCAGGGTATTTTGCTATTTATTTTGGGCTTTGACTATTTATTTAGTTTATTTTCAATCAAAAATGTTTTTAAACGCAAGTGAACAGTACTGGGCGGACCCAGCACTATGCTTAGCACGGCCCAGCACGCCGAAGACCTAGGATCGCGCCATCCGATCGTGATCGAACGGTTGTGAGCGCGCCCCGTCATCGTGCATTGTCGGCCTTCCGATCGAGTCCGCGTGGACGGATGAGATGAAGCCACGTCTCTTCGCCCGCGTAATAACCAGAGTTAACGCCGCCGAGCGTTTTCGCTCGTTTCGCCGGTGTTTGCGCGCACGTCGAGGCAGCTTTTAAGTCTCCGTTGAGTGCGTCGTGCAGAGCTCCTCTCGCCGCGTTATTTGAATCCTTTCTCGCACGCCGAGACGTTCCAGAATCATCGTGCGAGCTCGCCGTAGTTGACCTTCTGCTCTGCCGCTGTTTTTGCTCCTTCTCACCACCGTCGGTTGTCTTCCGCCGTTGCCCGAGTCAGTTCTGAACTCCTTTGAGTTCGCTGCGTCAAACGGGTCACTTCTTCACGCCGGAGGACCACCGTAGCACCGCCGACGACCTCGTCTTCTCCAGCGTCGGCAGCTTCTTCCTTCTCGCCGACGTCGACCTTCGCGATCTTCCATGCCCGTCCGATCTTCATCGCACCGTTATGGTTCGTCCACGTCACTGCCCTTCTCTTTTGCATAGAGTTGATTGTGGCCGTAGATGTGTAGATGAACGACTTAGATTAGTTCTAGGTTTTGTGCTGTAGTTAGTTTTGGACCGTTAGATCTCAAATGAACGTCTCGGATGGTGCCGCGTTGCACGATGCACAGTAAACAGCTCCAGTAGCCTGCGCCGTTGGATTGGATCTAAACGGTGGAGATTAGATCGGGTTTGCCTCAAGGATCCACGCCGTTCAGATTTGAACGTGCGGCGGTGATGTGCCGCGCCCTCGCCGAATCGCATGCGGACGCGTGTGCGTTTTGACCGAGGCCTCGACCAGATCTTGGCCGTTGATTTTAATCGGGTGGTTGGATGCGTGATGCGTGTCACGCGGATTTCGAAGCATCGCAGTGTGTGGTGTTAGATCTGGCCGTTGTTGGTTTGAGCGGTCTGGATGGTGACGTGTGTGCTGTGATCTATCCGTCAGTGGTAGGATGGCCGAGATGCTGTGTAACATCCCAAAAATTTGGCTTAATTAAGTTTTTATTGCTTAAATGTGCATTTATGATTTTCTGGAATTTATTTGGATTTCTTTTGGATTTATCTGAATTAATTTTAAATTAAGTTTATTACCCTTTTGCTCAAATTTATTTAAATCTGTGCAAAGTTAAAATAAAGTTTTGCCAAAAATATTTTATTGGAGTCCAGAATGTCTCAAAGTATTTTTGAGATTTTTCTGGAATTTTTCCTGATAATTATTTGCCTAAAACAAATTAAATGAATTTCAACAATTATTTTAAATGGAAAACCTTTTAAAACCGGGATGAACAGTAGTGGGCTTGGCCCATTTCCTGTCTTGGAGTGGCCGGAATGGCGTGGGCGCTCGGCCGTCTTCGGAAGTTTAATGCGTACCGTTAGATCCATATCGGAGGGATGGCGCAAAGCGTGCGGTTTGGGACTTTTGTTCTATCGTCGCCGTCGGATCGCGCGTGTCGCCGATCCGGTCATCTTCTTGGCGTGTTCGTGCGGACTCGCTCGAGTTCGCGCCGTATCCGCCGGGTCTCGGAGGTTTTCCGTGCGGTATTGGACTCGCGACCTATATAGCAGCGCGATCGAACCCCACCGAGCCATAGGACCTTAACCTAAGGTTTAGAACCGAGTCTCGCTGCGTGTCGCCGAAATCGCAAGGTTTCATCGGGCATCGCCGCAAGCTTCTCACCGCCGATTAGCGCGCAAGTGATCGCTTGGTCGTAGTCTACATCTTGGGTTCGCCGTCTCGGGAAGCATCCGTGCGCCGCGCGGATTCGCCAAAGCATCGTCGGAACCGAGGGGAGCCGTGAGCGTCACCGCCGCCGGAGAAGAAGAAGTCGCCACCATTGTTCCGTCGCCAAAACTCAAGAACCCTCGCGTCATCGTGTTCATCTCGTCGGCGAATCTGCGGTACCCTCTGTAGCCACCGGCGATGACCATAGGACGCGCGCGCCGCCGTTCAGCGTGGCGTGATGCTTCGTCGACACGTGGCTGCCCGTCATGCTTTCGTCGAGGTGGCAGCCGCGTGGTTCGTGCGTGGCAGTTGCGCACGCATTGCGGTGGCGCTGAGTCAGCTTAACGCTGGGCCCGTTTGTCAGCATTCCAAGACCGCGTGCACCGGGTGTACCGTGGACCGGTGAAGTTCATGGACCCGATCCATGGACCGAGGAACGCGATGTCGGCACCGGGCGCCGGTCGGCTGGCGTCGCGTGCCATCATGATGACGCAATAATCGGTTTTCGAATAAAAATAAATCATTAATTCGAATTTACGATTTTACGATTTGATATTTATTTCAAACTTCAAAAGGCTATGTCTTTTGCATCTTAACTCGGATTTGAGTGATTCCAATTTCTAAAAATTTGTAAAATTGAGATCTTTTTAATGGTGAATTTTATTTGATTTTTAGAGTTCAATTGCTCTCTGTTTTAGTATTTATTTGCTTTTCTCCTTCGGTACGCGTAGACGTTGAATTGTACGACGCTTCGGAGGAAGATCAAGCAACTCAAGAGCAAGCTTCAGATCAAGATCAGGACCTATTGCAAGGCAAGTTGTGCTTTGATCATGTTGAACCCATGTTTATAAAATTGCTATATTTGTTTTACCCTATTGCATATTAATTCAAGTGTACAATTGTTTCAAATTAAATTGGGACTTAGCTATTATACCAATTTGATCTATACCCTACCTTGTCATTGTATGCCATGATCTATTGTCACCCTAGATTGGTTAAATATAGTTGGTTAATAATTATAATCAACATTGGAGGATTAGTTCGTATTAGTTGCTTAGCCATGCCACGTCATCACATGTGTCAGAATCATTGATAATTAATCTTGATTAATGGAATATGGAACAATGTTATGAACTTGTGTGTCATGTGGAATCACACGATGAAATTGAGTTGTTGTGGCGAGTCAGTCATAGCGATGTTGAATTGTTGATGGCACGTGGTGCTTAGTAATCAACTGGGTGATAATAACTTAGATTGGGGCAAGTGGCAAGGGGCGAGGAGGCCAAGGTGGGCCCGATGGGCAAATGGTATGTGAATGTCTTGCCTTGATCACTCTAAGGACTTAACCTTGCAAGCCTTTGACTTGAGTCAATCATGCAACCACATGTCTGGTATGGGCCAGCCTAGCTGAGTAATTTGCAATGTCTTAATTTTGGTACTATCGTGGTCGGTGTGAGTTCCCGAGTTATGGTGTAATTCACATGGCGCAAGAGGGGGGCCCTGGTTATGGTTTTCAGACCCACCAGTGTTGAAACCTTAGCGGGTAGTATTCGGTTAAGCCAGCGCATTGTAAAGGCTTTGTTATAATCACTCGCGTTGGTGGTGTTTGGTTGTATCACGTGGGTAAAGTGCATAACCTCTGCAGAGTGTGAAACTATTCGGATAGCCGTGCTCGCGGTATTGAGCAATGCTCGAGAATTACAGTTAAGGGTTAGCTTAATTAATTGGACAACTTGGTTGGGATGGCGGAATGTCATATGGGAGATGAAATTTGACTTAGGATTGGAAACTTGGTTTACTTGAGAAATACTGAAGTTATTTACTATTGCTATTTGTTTTACATTCTTTACAATTTATTTACTGTATTTGTTCCTAAATGCTGCTTATTGCAAAATAGCCATGATAGCCTATCCATTGGAATAAGCTTTACATATAGATACATAGAATTGCATTCTGTGCACAACTTATTGAGTGCTTTAAGTACTCACCCTTGCCAAACAACAATAATCAACAGTTGAAGAATCTACACCTGTTTTGGAAGATGAAGTCCGGGAAGACACGAGTCATTAGGGTCCGAACCTTGTCGGTTGCACTGTGGTGGTGATGAGCTATCTCGTTTTCTACTTTCATTTGCTTAATCATTAGTTATATTTTCAGTCTTGCCCTGCGTGGCTTAATAATGTAAGTTGGTCATAAGATCATACATTTAGCTATATCAATAAATGAACTATTATTCTATTATCGTTGTGTATGATGTGATATGTACCAATGTTAAATTGTGTGCACTAAGCGTTGATCACAGGGACTAGTGCGGTAAACACGGTGGGTTCGAATCGTGGATTCGGGTCCTTCTGAGGTGGTATCGAGCATCTTGTTGTAGGTCTTGGCCTAGATAGTATGGAGGTGTCGTGTGTGAGTCCAAAACTATTTTCTAAAGAAAATCTAAACTTGACTAATAAAACACTCTCGACTCATCTCATTCTCTACTTCTCGCCTTTGCTGAATTTAACCGTTTACTTGCGTTTTGGGTGGAGAACTTATTCAAAGTTCTTGTGGAGCGATGCCGATCGTTCGACCGAGGAGTCGGTGGTGGCTCGCCATGGGGTGTGGAAGTACTTGAGGACGCTTGGAGGCTTCTACCGTCCGCTTTCGGGAGGCGGTTGGACCGTCAATGGTGTACACGAGGATTTATTTGCAAGGCGATTATCTCGCTCGGGAGAGCGAGGAAGCTAGCAGGCCAATCAACGTCTCCGCGAAGATTCTCGTGCGAGGTTGCAATTCAGAGGTTGCCCGACTTGCTCTTCGCCCGTGTCTGCGCGACTCGCCGGCGAGCTTCACGACTCAATTTTCCGACTTCACCCGGACGTTCAAGCATGCCGGCGCCGACGGATCGTGGAGAGCGAGTGTGCCACCGCGGTACACCTTGCGGAGTTCGCCCTTGCCCGGGAGGATCATATGAGAGATACCACTCGGAGGCGGAGGCGTATGCGAGGCACTCGAGTAGCGAGCGGAGCTTGAGGTGACCCGTGCTTGACCATCGGGATGATCAGCGGTGGGAGAGGCCCTAGAGGCGATCGAGGAAGAGTGGAGCGCGTGACTCGAGGAGTTCAGAGCCGGTGAGAGTCGAGGAGGATCGGAGGAGCGAGAGGGAGCGGAGGAGTGCGGACCACGTGGTCGCGAGAGGACCCGAAGGAGGTCATCGGGATAGGTTTGCTCCTATGCCGGCTCACCCGCCGGTGTATCGCGGATCGATCTCACCAGGTGGTGGATGAGTGAGTGTCGACCTTGAGCCGTGTCGAGACTCGAGTGTGAGTCGCGTCTTTAAGTTAGTCTTTACCTTTTAATTGACATTAAGGTTTCGTGTTTAGTTTGCTTCTTTGTAATCTTGAGTGTGCGGTATGTGTTGCAAAGCTTGTAGGCTTAAATAAGCGACCATACCAAGACTAAATAAAGAATTATTTCAGTTAGGTATAACCTATTTCCCGCTTTAGAAATTCTTACTTCTTATCTATGCTACATCTACCTTCCCTAACCTAAAAGGCAATCATCGGATGGTGAATACTCGAGGAACAGCGGAGCTTTGAAGTGGATCTGCGCGAGCGACAACCCCAGCAGCCAGGCGACCCTCAACCACCGCCGAGAGACATGCGAGAATGCGGGAGCGTTTCTTGCGCAGACTCAAGCGATCACGGACTATGATCACGGACTATGATGCGGCAGATCGCGGATGACCAAGCAGCAGGACAACCAACAACAACCACGTAGCTCAGAACAACCATGGTGGACCTCGACCTCACTCAAAGTGCCAGTTTTATGAGGACTAGGCCACCAACTTTTCGAAATGTGAACCCTTTGGAAGCCGATGGTGGCTTAGAACTATTGAGAAGAAGCGCACATCACGCAATGTGAAGGAAATGAGAAGGTGCTCTCGCCTCTCATCAACTTGAAGGAACCGCCGAGAATGGTGGGAGAATTCTTGTGCCGCTCATGGAGCCCCGCAAGAGATCACACGGGAGGAGTTTACTCTTGCTTTTCGTCGATATCATGTCCCGGAGGAATGATGGACCTTAAGAAGGAAGAGTTTAGGGCTCGAAACAAGGAGGCCAACCGGTGGCGAATACGAATAAATTTACTCGATTAGCTCGCTATGCCCTCGAAGGCGTGGCGACGGACAAAGCTAAGCGATCTCGTTTCATGAAGGGTGAATTCGAGGACGCAAGTGGGGTGATTACCCACAATTTTCGGACTTTCGGAGCTAGTGAATAAGGCTTTGATCCTAGAGGATAAGCGCAAAGAGTTGGGTGAAAACCGTAAGCGCTTAATGACTAATCAGGGTGGACGTCCAAACCACCTACGTTTGAGGATGTCACCACAACAATTTGCTAGATTCCAACCACCAGCTGTGAACAAGACATCAACCCCTACACCTCGCCCTGCCAATCAGAATTTTCAAACACCAGCACAGGGCAACAATGCACCAGGAGGGAATCAGCAATCTGCAGTGAAAAGATGCTACACATGCAACGAGCCAGGGCACTTTTCTAATAGGTGTCCACGAAGGAGGCATCACACCGATTCGTTTCAACTTGGGAACAACACGCCAAGGCACCAAAGATCGGGAGGAAATCGTGCGCCGAGTCAAGCGGAGCGGCGCCGCAATCAGCGTGCGTGGAAGGATCAACCACATCACTGGCGATGGAGCTCGGGGAGGCTACGGGCGTCGTCTTGGGTAAGTTTCGGTCAACTCGATGCACCTTTCTGATTTTGTTTGATTCTGGAGCTTCGCATTCGTTCGTTTCTCAAAGTTTTGCAACCAAGAATGGATTTAAAGTGGTGAATCTTAAGTGTGTGCTAAGTCCAAGCCCCAGGATCTGAGCTTAGATCTAGCCTTGGGTGTTTGGGAGCTAAGTTGCTTATGGATAGGATAGAATTCCTAGCGAATCTTATCTTGATAGATGTGCAATCCCTAGACGTCATCCTTGGAATGGATTGGTTGTCTAAGCATAAGGCCGTTTTGGATTGTGGCCGAAGGATCGTGACTTTGGAAGGCCCTAGTGGCAAGAAAGTAGAGTTTCAAGCGACCCGATTCGTGATGGGCGATTAATGGTCAACGGCGTGAAAGCCATCGACATGGAAGATGTGCGATGCTTGAGAATACCGGATGTGTTTCGGAAGATTTGCGGGATTGCCACGGACCGTGATATCGAGTTCGTGATCGAGTTAGCGCCAGTACAAAGACCGATAGCAAAAGACCATATCGGATGCCTACAAGCGAGTTAGTGGAAATGAAGAAGCGATTGAGGCGCAAGAGAAAGGCTTCATTAGACCAAGTTCATCGCCGTGGGGAGCCCGGTTTTGTTTGTTCGTAAAAGGGCGGAAGTCTTAGAATGTGCATCGATTATCGTGCCATTGAATGAAATAACGATCAAGAATAAGTATCCGTTGCCTAGGATCGACGACTTATTTGATCGATTAAGAGGAGCTGAGTCTTCTCAAGATAGATCTTCGTTCGAGGATACCATCGATTAAAGATCCGAGCGAGCATGTACCTAAGACCGCGTTTTCTACGCAATATGGACATTATGAGTTCACGATCATGTCATTTGGATTGTGAATGCCCTGCATATTTTATGAACATGATGAATAAGGTTTTCATGGAATATTTGGATAAGTTCGTTGTAGTCTTTATAGACGATATCTTGGTTTACTCGAAGACAGAGGAAGAGCATGCAGAACATCTCAGAATGGTTTTAGAGAGGCTGCGAGAACATCAGCTGTATGCTAAGTTTAGCAAGTGTGAATTTTGGAAGGAGAAAGTAGAATTTCTTGGTCATGTAATGACTACTAAAGGAGTGGCGGTCGACCCAAGCAAAGTGGGCCTTGATGTTGCATTGGGAGCAACGAAGTCATTACCCGGATCCGTAGTTTTACGGGAATGGCGGGATATTACCGTCGGTTCATAGAAGGATTCTCGACAATTGCTAAACCCTTACGCGATTGTTGAAGAAAGAAAAGAAGTTTGCATGGGCCTTGAGTGCGAGAAAAGTTTCATGGAATTAAAGCGTTTAACACGGCTCCGTATTAGTATTGCGGATGTGCGGAATGGATTTGACATTTATTGCGATGCTTCAAAGCAAGGCTTGGGATGCGTGTTAATGCAAGAAGGCAAAGTCGTTGCTTATCGTCAAGGCAGTTGAGACCGCATGAAGTGAATTACCCAACGCATGATTTGGAGTTAGGCTGCCGTAGTGCATGCTTTAAAGATATGGCGTCATTATCTCATAGGAAATAGATGTGAGATATATCTGGACCATAAGAGCACAAATACATATTCACTCAAGCGGTCTGAATATGAGGCGAAGGTGGCTAGAGCTAATTAAGGATTATAATGTGGGAATCCATTATCATCCGGAAAGGCCAATGTGGTAGCGGATGCTCGAGTCGAAAGAGCCATAAGCGCAAATCGTTAACAACGGAGGATCAACGAATTATGCAAGGAATTTGAAACTAAGGTTGGAGGTCGTTCGCAAGGAATGGTAGTCAGACTGGAAGTAAAGCCAGCATTTGGAAGGTCAGTTAGAAGGCGAAAGAGGGCGATAAAATTTCTAAGATTAAGGCTAAAAGGAAGAAGGCCTAGCCGTAGATTTCACTCTGGATGAGCAAGGAACCATGTTCTTCAAAGGCGAATTTGTGTGCTGGATAAAAGGAACTAAAGCAATTGATTCTTGAGAAGCTCATGATTCTAAGTACTCAATTCATCCGAGGAAGTGCTAAGATGTACGAGATTTGAAAGAGATTTTGGTGGCCTAATATGAAGCGTGAAGTAGTGAACATGTTGCTTTATCGACGTATGTCGGAGGGTAAAAGCCATGCATCAAAGACCACCGGTTTGTTGCGACCATTGAAAATTCGGAATGGAAGTGGGAGAAATCGGAATGGATTTTATCACGGTTTACCTAAAACTCGAGAGAGGTTACGATTCTATTTGGGTTATTGTGGATCGTCTAACCAAGGTCGCCCATTTTATCGAGAAAGACCACTTACTCGGAGATCGTTTAGCGAGTTGTACATGTCAAGGATTGTATGTTTGCATGGAGTGCCCAAGAAGATTGTGTCGAGACAGAGGACCCAATTTACCTCGAGATTTTGGAATAAGTTGCGAAGCCATGGGAACTACTTTGAATTTTAGTCTGACATATCACCCGTGAGCGGATGGTGGTGAAAGAGTAAATCGATTTTAGAGGATATGTCGAGCACGTGCTTTAGCGTATGCTACATCTTGGGATAAATGTTTGCCATATGCAGAGTTTAGTTACAATAATAGTTATCAAGCTAGCCTGCAGATGTCACCATTCGAGGTGTTGTATGGACGTGCTTGTCGTACTCCGTTGAATTGGAACGAAACGGGAGAACGTTTGGTGTTTGGGCCAGATATTCTCGAGGAAGCCGAAAGTCAAGTCGCAATGATCAGAGAGAGGTTGAAGATAGCACAGTCAAGACAGAAAAGCTACGCAGATAACCGTCGTCGAGATTTGAGTTTTGAACCAGAAGATCATGTGTATCTCAGGGTTACCCCTCTTAAGGGCGTTAAAAGATTTCATGTGAAAGGGAAGCTTTCACCAAGATATGTTGGTCCGTTCAAGATTCTGAGCCGTCGAGGAGAGGTAGCTTATCAGCTGGAATTGCCTCAGTTCTTGGCAGGAGTGCATGATGTGTTCCATGTGTCGCAGCTTAAGAAGTGTCTCAGAGTGCCAACAGAGCAAACCCCGTTGGATGCAATAGAGCTGCAAGAAGATTTGACTTACAAAGAGCAACCAGTCAGAATTTTGGATATCATGGAGCGCAAGACCAGAAACAAGTCTATTCGCCTTTGCAGAGTTGAGTGGAGCAATCATTCCGAAAGTGAAGCCACTTGGGAGCGAGAAGAAGATTTGAAGTCAGAATTTCCGAACCTTTTCTCTAGCTAGCCCTGAATCTCGGGTAGAGATTCTGTTAAGGGGGGGAGGTTTGTAACATCCCAAAAATTTGGCTTAATTAAGTTTTTATTGCTTAAATGTGCATTTATGATTTTCTGGAATTTATTTGGATTTCTTTTGGATTTATCTGAATTAATTTTAAATTAAGTTTATTACCCTTTTGCTCAAATTTATTTAAATTTGTGCAAAGTTAAAATAAAGTTTTGCCAAAAAATATTTTATTGGAGTCCAGAATGTCTCAAAGTATTTTTGAGATTTTTCTGGAATTTTTCCTGATAATTATTTGCCTAAAACAAATTAAATGAATTTCAGCAATTATTTTAAATGGAAAACCTTTTAAAACGGGATGAGCGATAGTGGGCTTGGCCCATTTCTGTCTTGGAGTGGCGGAATGGCGTGGGCGCTCGGCCCGTCTTACGGAAGTTTAATGCCACCGTTAGATCCATATCGGAGGATGGCGCCAAAGCGCACGGTTTGGGACTTTTGTTCTATCGTCGTCGTCGGATCTGCCGCGTGTCGCCGATCCGGTGATCTTCTTCGCGTGTTCGTGCCGGACTCCGCTCCGAGTTCGCGCCGTGTCCGTCGGGGTCTCAGAGGTTTTCCCGTGCAGGTATTGGACTCCGCGACCTATATAACGCGCCCATCGGAACCCCACCGAGCCATAGGACCTTAACCCTAAGGTTTAGAACCGAGTCTCGCTGCGTAATCGCCGAAATCGCAAGGTTTTGTCGGGCATCGCCGCAAGCTTCTCACCGCCGATTAGCGCCGCAAGTGATCGCTTGGTCGTAGTCTACATCTTGGGTTCGCCGTCTCGGGAAGCATCCGATGCGCCGCGGATTCGCCAAAGCATCGTCGGAACCGGGGAGCCGTGAACGTCACCGCCGCGGAGAAGAAGAAGTCGCCACCATTGTTCCGTCGCAAAACTCAAGAACCCTCGGCGTCATCGTGTTCATCTCGTCGGCGAATCTGCGGTACCCACTGTAGCCGCCGGCGATGACCATAGGACCATGGCGCCGCCGTTCAGCGTGGCGTGATGCCGTCGACACGTGGCTGCCCGTCATGCTTTCGTCCGAGGTGGCAGCGGCGTCGTTCGTGCGTGGCGATTGCGCGACGCATTGCGGTGGCGCCGAGTCGGCTTAAGCGCTGGGCCGTTGTCGGATCCAAGACCGCGTGCCGGGTGTACCGTGGACCGGTGAAGTTCATGGACCAGTCCATGGACCGAGAACGCGTGTCGACCGGGCGCTTGGTCGGGCTGACGTCGTGCGCCGTCATGATGACGCAATAATCGGTTTTTGAATAAAAATAAATCATTAATTCGAATTTCGATTTTCGATTTGATATTTATTTCAAACTTCAAAGGCTATGTCTTTTGCATCTTAACTTCGGTTTGAGTGATTCCAATTTCTAAAAATTTGTAAAATTGAGATCTTTTTAATGGTGAATTTTATTTGATTTTTAGAGTTCAATTGCTCTCTGTTTTAGTATTTATTTGCTTTTCTCCTTGATGCAGCGTAGGCGTTGAATTGTCGGCGCTTGGAGGAAGATCAAGCAACTCAAGAGCAAGCTTGAGATCAAGATCGGGACTGTTGCAAGGCAAGTTGTGCTTTGATCATGTTGAACCCATGTTTATAAAATTGCTATATTTGTTTTACCCTATTGCATATTAATTCAAGTGTACAATTGTTTCAAATTAAATTGGGACTTAGCTATTATACCAATTTGATCTATACCCTACCTTGTCATTGTATGCCATGATCTATTGTCACCCTAGATTGGTTAAATATAGTTGGTTAATAATTATAATCAACATTGAAGGATTAGTTCGTATTAGTTGCTTAGCCATGCCACGTCATCACATGTGTCAGAATCATTGATAATTAATCTTGATTAATGGAATATGGAACAATGTTATGAACTTGTGTGTCATGTGGAATCACACGATGAGATTGAGTTGTTGTGGCGAGTCAGTCACGCATAGCGATGTTGAATTGTTGATGGCACGTGGTGTAGTAATCAAGCTGGGTGATAATAACTTAGATTGGGGCAAGTGGCAAGGCGAGGAGGCCAAGGTGGGCCCGATGGGCAAATGGTATGTGAATGTCTTGCCTTGATCACTCTAAGGACTTAACCTTGCAAGCCTTTGACCTGAGTCAATCATGCAACCACATGTCTGGTATGGGCCAGCCTAGCTGAGTAATTTGCAATGTCTTAATTTTGGTACTATCGTGGTCGGTGTGAGTTCCCGAGTTATGGTGTAATTCACATGGCGCAAGAGGGGCCACAGTTATGGTTTCGGACCCACGGTGTTGAAACCTTAGCGGGTAGTATTCGGTTAAGCCAGCGCATTGTAAAGGCTTTGTTATAATCACTCGCGTTGGTGGTGTTTGATTGTATCACGTGGGTAAAGTGCATAACCTCTGCAGAGTGTGAAACTATTCGGATAGCCGTGCTCGCGGTATTGAGCAATGCTCGGGAATTCTGATTAAGGGTTAGCTTAATTAATTGGACAACTTGGTTGGGATGGCGGAATGTCATATGGGAGATGAAATTTGACTTAGGATTGGAAACTTGGTTTACTTGAGAAATACTGAAGTTATTTACTATTGCTATTTGTTTTACATTCTTTACAATTTATTTCTTGTATTTGTTCCTAAATGTCGCTTATTGCAAAATAGCCATGATAGCCTATCCATTGGAATAAGCTTTACATATAGATACATAGAATTGCATTACATGCACAACTTATTGAGTGCTTTAAGTACTCACCCTTGCCAAACAACAATAATCAACGGTTGAAGAATCTACACCTATTTTGGAAGATGAAGTCAGGGAAGACACGAGTCATTAGGGTTAGAACCTTGTCGGTTACTGTGGTGAACTCGATGAGCTATCTCGTTTTCTACTTTCCATTTGCTTAATCATTAGTTATATTTTCAGTCTTGCCTGCGTGGCTTAATAATGTAAGTTGGTCATAAGATCATACATTTAGCTATATCAATAAATGAACTATTATTCTATTATCGTTGTGTATGATGTGATATGTACCAATGTTAAGCTGTGTGCACTAGCGTTGATCCTGGGACTGGTGCGGTAAACACAGTGGGTTCGAATCAGTGGATTCGGGTCCTTACATGCTGACACGTGTCCATGCACGAATCCTGAGATGGCTGACGTCAGTGCTGACGTCATCTGGTGGGGCCGGGTGCACTGTACTGTGGACCGAGTCCACCGTAGACCAGAGCCGGCCCATGGACCAAGTCCATGCACCGAGGCGTCTTGGCAGCGCCATGAAGCGCCACGTGTCAGCTGACGCAATAAATTGAGTTTTCAATAGAAAAATAAATTAATTAATTCGGATTTTTTTATTTTTTTATTTATATTTTATTTAAAACTTTGAAAGGATATAACTTTTGCATTTTAACTCCGATTGAGGTGATTCCAGTCTCTAAAAATTTAGAAAATTGTGCTCTTTTTAATTGTAAATTTTATTTGAATTTTTGAGATTTTCTACTCCACTGTTTTGGTTTTTTATTGCATATATGATTTATACACGTAGACGCAAATTTGCTGAGAAGTTTCGAGGAAGAGTTCGTCGCTCAAGATCAAGCTTCGGAACATGACCAGCAACTCTTCGAAGGCAAGCGATGCTTTGACCATTTTGATCCCAATTTTTAAATGTATGCTGTTTTGAAATTATGCATGCTAAGTTAATTAAAAATGAGTTTAAATAAATATGGGTAATGTAGCTAATCAACCCATATTGTTATTACCACCTTGAAATTATTATTTGTATGCCCTGAAATCATTGTTAACCTAGGATTTCTTGTACTCGTTGGATGTTAATATGATGCCAACACGGGAGGATAGACCGTGAATAGATGCTTAGCCTTGCAACGAGTCATCGAAGATTTTCTGGAAAATGCAACAATGCTGATTAATGACATATGGAATGTATTTGAAAATGGTGCGGCGATGCCATGTGATGAAATTGAGGTACGGAGACCTGTGTGGTTCTGTACCAATGCTGAGTTATTGTTGGCATGTGTTGCACAATAATCAACTAGGTGGGAAAATGATTTAGACTGGGGCAAGTGGCAGAAGGCTTTGTGCCGGGTGGGCCTGTGTGGCAAAGGATTGATGAGAGTTGTGAGTCTGTGTGCCACATTGGGTTGTGTGCTATTGTTGAGTGATGAAAGTCTTGCCTCGGTCAGCTAAGGACTTCACCTTGCAAGTCTTTGAACTGAGTCCCCCGTACAACCTCATGTCTGGATTGGGACAGACCTAGTTGATTAGGGTTCTGATATCTTTCCTCTGAAACCTCTAGGTGACAGTACACGGGGGTGTATCTATGTGGGGGAGCGTACCTGTGCTACGGCTTAGTGCCCATCCAACGGTGTTGGCACATCCTATGCTTGGCTCTGTGTGAGGAGTGGTAGTGAAGGCAATCAGGAGAGGTTCATTAGTTAAGGTAGAGGTTCTGAAAGGCTTTGTTGCGACCAATCACTGTGTGGTGGCGGTGTATCTTGTGGGTAAAGTGTACAACCTCTGCAGTGTCAAATCTATTTGAATAGCCGTGTCTGCGGTATTGGACATTGCTCGGGATTACAGTCAATGGTAGAGTCAGAGGAATGGCAGCGGCGATCCTTGTCTTCGCGAGAACGCGCGGAGCAAGCACTGTCGTTCAACAACACGATCGAAGGATACTTTGGTGTGATTGATGTCTGTGTGCGTCCGCCATAAGGAGGATTAGTCGGGCTTATGCGAGAGCCGAGGACACCGTGTTACATGCGCACCGCGGAGGAGGAGCTCGAGGCAGCTTCGCGGAGGAGATGCGGTAGTCGTGCACTGGCGCGGTCGTAGCCGCTCGGGAAGCGGTGATGGACGGTGTCCATGGCTGCGAGTGCATCTCTGCCGCTTTGGAGGCGATTGGTGACTCTGAGGAGACCGGGCTTTTGCTTTCCCACGGATCGCGAGTTGGAGGACGTGCTCTACGCCGGACCGCCACGGGTCGAGATGGAGCTCGGCGAGGAGGAGGACCACGAGGAGTGGTGCACGAGCAGGAGCGGTTCTAGATCGGAGGCCGAGCTTGAGGCGGGACTCCTCGGCGCCCGGCAGGCGAGAGGGGTGGTCACGGGACCATTCGCCACGATCTTGGAGCACCGCCGGTGTATGCTCGGGAGAGCATGCGGCGGGATGGCTCGATGAGTGATTGAGTCTAGTCGGGTGTAGTGTCGAGACTCGAGTGTTTGAGTCAAGTCTTTTGTTTCAGAGTCACCATTAGGTGTGAGTCGTTGTGAGTCTTAATGTTTGTTTACTTTCTTTGGTGTGTGAGTGTCTAGTATGCGTTGCATTGCCCTTAGGCACTTGTGAGCAACCATACTATTTTACTAAATTAATAAAGTTGCTAAATAATTCAAGTTACACCTGCCTTCCCCACATAAGTTCTTTTACTTGTCTATGCTATCTTCTTCTTTTCTCAACCTTGGAAGCTTTCAACAATGGTGAGGACTCGCGGAAATGTTGGAGCTAGCGGAAGTGGTGTCAACCAGGCAGAAAACCAGAACGAGGAACCAATTTCCCAACCACCGCAGGTTGATCTGCAGAATTTGGGAGCTTTCCTGGCTGCCCAAACCCAGCTCATGAATACTATGATGCAGACTATGCAGCAGATCTCCAACCAAGCTAGTACGAATGTTGACGGGGGTAACGAGGACCAACCCCTATTCAGTTATCGAGAATTCGCGAGGACTCACCCACCCTCGTTCTCAGGCAATGCCAATCCATTGGAAGCAGATGACTGGTTGAGGACAATCGAAAGGAAACTACACATAACCCAGTGTGTAGGACAAGAGAGGGTACTCTATGCCTCTCATCAATTGGAAGGAACTGCTGCGGAATGGTGGGAAAACTTCTGTGCAGCACACGAAGATCCACAAGGAATCACTTGGGAGGAATTCACCACAGCCTTCCGTCAGTACCATGTACCAGAAGGTATTATGGATCTTAAGAAGGAAGAGTTTGGAATCTTAGCGGGGTGTGTCGGTGGCCGACTACGAACAAATTCACCCAATTGGCACGCTCGCACGAGGAAGATGTAGCGGCGGACAAGGCGGACAATCCCGCTTCTTGAAGGATTGAATCTTTGAGCTACAAGTGGGGCCCGATAACCCACACATTTCCGGATTTCTAGGAGTTGGTCAACAAGGCGCTCATCCTGGAAGATAAACGTCAAGAGTTGGACGATAACTAGAAGCGCAGAATGGCGCAACAAGGAGGTCGTCAGGGTCAGCAGAGGCAGAGGACGGCACCTCAACAATTCGTCCGATTTCAGCCCAGAGGCAGTGATAGGGCACCGCGCCCGACAAATCGTCGATGGGCGAGAATGTTCAAACTCGGCCCGAGCGATGGAACAAGGTGGAGAAATTCGAACAGCGGAAGGCGTTGCAATCAGCACATGGCTGGGACATTTTTCCAACAACTGCCCTAAGAAGGGAGGTGTCACCCTCGTTCGCTTTAACCTGGGGAACACACCTGCAAGGACTCCAGCGCCGAATGCAAATCGTGGAGCATCATTATCGGCAACTCTGTCTCAAGCAACCGCGCGAGGCCGAGTCAACCACATCACTGCGGATGAGGTCCAGAATGCTACGGACGTTGTACTAGGTAAGTTCCTAGTAAACTCAGTACCAGCTATTTTATTTGATTCTGGAGCTTCACATTCATTTGTTTCTCGAGATTTTTCTGTTCGAAATGAATTGGATATTGTGAATCTTAAATGTGTGCTTATAGTCCAATCCCCTGGATCGGAACTCTGATCCAAGGTAGGATGTTCTGGGGTAAGGCTAATAATTAATGGAATAGAGTTCCTAGCGAACTTAATTATCCTAAATACCCAAACCCTGGATGTTATCTTGGGAATGGATTGGTTAACTAAGCACAAGGCAGTGTTGGACTACGGACGAAGAGTCATATCAGTTGAGAGCCCGAATGGGAAGAGGATTGAATTTGAAGCAACAGCAATGCGGGATGGACAGTTGATGGTCAAAAACATGAAGACCGTCAGTCTAGAGGATGTATCGGTAGTCAACGAAAATCTAGATGTTTTTTCGGAGGATTTACCTGGGATGCCGCCGGATAGGGATATCGAGTTCGTTATAGAACTTGTACCAGGGACAGCTCGCATAGCTAAGAGACCCTACCGGATGTCCACAGATGAGTTGATAGAGATGAAGAAGCAGATTGAAGAGCTGATGGAAAAAGGGTTTATAAGACTGTCGGCGTTTCGAGCACCAGCAAGTGAATTTGTAAGTCTAAGGGCGCAGCGTTCCCACTCCTGAATGGTTAGACTCGGAAGCCTAAGATGTATCTTGGTTGGGCGAATGTCCCTACTCGATTCGTGTGGTGGTATTGTATTGTCTTTAGGGCGGATGGTTACAGTGTTTACAAGAGCGAGCTAAGAGCCTTAAGCGCAAGAATGCTCGTTGCTTGTGCGTGTGTCCCCTTTCCCACAGGGGTTCTGCCTCCTTTATCTTGTAGGAAGGGCAGGTTACATCGAAAGTAGGGAAGGCGAGGTGACCTATCTTGAGCTTTGGTCCGCCGTTACGTGGACTAGTCACGCTTCGTCTTGCCACATTGGTCGGTAGCCTTGTTGGGCGAAGCGGTTAGTCATTGCTGTTGGGAAATGGCGCACACATATGCAGTGAGGCTGATGAGTGTTGGCGTTGCCGTGTATAACGTTGGTGCTGCCTCGGGAGGTGCGTGCTTTCGTGTCGTCGTGGCCGGTCGATGGGGATGGAGGCTTGACCCGGCTGACCATTAAACCATCTCGGGAAGGGCCACTGCTACGTCTGATCCGCCGATTGACCCGTCAGTAGGGCGCGTGGGCGTGGGCGGTGGAGACCGACCGCGCGACCCTTAGCGGAGGTTGCCTTGGTTCGATCGAAGTCGGGGATCCGACTGCTGCGGATGTCGGGAGCCATGCTTGGTGGTCGGGGATCCGACCTGCTGCGGTCGGGAGCCATGCTTGGTCAGTCGGGGATCTGTCCCGCTGCGGTCGTCGAGCCCTGCAGTCGGGGATGCCTACCCGATCGGTCGGGAATGGGCGTCTGTGCGGCCTGCGGTGCTTTTGGTCGATGGCGGGCTTGGGCGGCTGCTTGCAGCTTGAGCTATGCTTGAGGCGGCCCGCTCATCACCACGAGCCGTTAGGTACCTGGTATGAGTATTCGTCGGTAGCCCGAACCCCGGCGAGTTGGCGGTTGATTGGGGTTGAGCTTGAATGTGAATGGCGGCCCAGGCCCGATCGGTCGGTCGGCCAAACTAGGCCAACGGTTTCCGCCAGTGTACCCCGGCGCATTCGGCGGTGCTCTGGAACTCGGCGGGGCATTGAACCGCCGAGGGCTTTTAATCGTTTCGTTCGCGCGTCGCGCATGGCTTAGTGCACCTTGCCGCTCGTCTTCTTAGCGCCGGGTTTTGGTGAAGGGCGCCGTTTTCGGCGCTTGCATTTGTGCAGAGCGTTCGATCCCCCTCCGTTTGGGTATATAAGGCGCTTCGCTCGTTGGATTGGCCCGACCCTAAGCCATAATCCTCTTTTTAATCCTTGAAATGGCTTGAGGCACCCGCTAATCTTGACTTTGGCGATGATGTCGAGTAGAGGAAGAAGATCCTCAGTCGAGCTACGGTGAGCACGACGGCGATGGCGAGCTCATGGAGGAAGAGGAGGCCGTGGCTCGCGACCTTGCCGCCGTCGGCAGCGTTGCTTAGGGTCGTCCGAAGCTCTTGAGTGAGGCGGCCCTCTGAGGCGATGGCGCGGTGCGCCGTGGGTAGCCGTCGATCGCGGTGGCTTGGCGGGATTTGTGTGATCATTTGTTGGTGCGGCGGAGGCGGCGCCGATGGACCTCGGAATTTGTAGCCGTCAGCGCGACTGCACTGATGCAGCGTTGATGCTCAAGATATGATACTTGGTGCAGAAATAGCTCTGCCATATCTTGTAGCTTTGCGTAGTGTTTGATCCTGCCGGGCACCTCATGTAACATGGTGTAAAGTTTGAGCCTGTTGGCCCATAATGAAATCTCCTTTTTCCTTATGACTGTCTTTGCAATGAGCTTGTTTCGATTATTTCCCAACTTGGCCCTCGAGAATCGGTAATCGGCAGGTGATTGCTTCTTTCCGGTGCGGCGATCAGCGTCTGAACACCGTGAGGTTTGGGTGTCCGAGTGCTCGTTTAACGTCGTAGCTAGACCGTGCCTTGGTCGGCGAGGGCGGCCGGATGCCTCTTCGTGAGGTTGGTGTCGGAGTGCTCGTTTAGCGTCGTAGCTAGGCCGTGCCTTGGTCGGCGGGGACGGCCGGATGCCTCTTCGTGAGGTTGGGTGTCAGGAGTGCTCGTTTAACGTCGTAGCTAGGCGTGCGCTTCGTCGGCGAGGGCGGCCGGATGCCTCTTCGTGATGTTCGGTGTCAGGGCTCGTTTAACGTCGTAGCTAGACCGTGCCTTGGTTGGCGAGGGCGACCGGATGCCTCTTCGTGAGGTTGGTGTCGAGCGCTCGTTTGCGTCGTAGCTAGAACCGTGCCTTGGTCGGCAAGGATGACCGGATGCCTCTTCGTGAGGTTGGGTGTCGAGCGCTCGTTTAACGTCGTAGCTAGGCCGTGCCTTGGTCGGCGAGGGCGGCCGGATGCCTCTTTGTGAAGTTCGGTGTCAGTCTTTGGTTTAACGTCATAGCTAGACCGTGCCTTGGTGGCGGGGATGGCCGGATGCCTCTTCGTGAGGATCGGGTGTCAGAGTGCTCGTTTAACGTCGTAGCTAGACCGTGCCTTGGTCGGCGGGGGCGGCCGGATGCCTCTTCGTGAGGTTCGGTGTCGAGTGCTCGTTTAACGTCGTACCTGAGGCCGTGCCTTGGTGGCGGGGGCGGCCGGATGCCTCTTCACGAGGTTCGGGTGTCGAAGTGCTCGTTTAACGTCGTAGCTAGACCGTGCCTTGGTCGGCAGGGCGGCCGAATACCTCTTCGTCGAGTTCGGGTGTTCGAGGGCTCGTTTACGTCGTAACTAGGCCGTGCCTTGGTGGCGAGGGCGGCCGGATGCCTCTTCGTGATGTTGGTGTCGGCGCTCGTTTAGCGTCGTAGCTAGACCGTGCCTTGGTCGGCGAGGACGGCCGTATGCATCTTCGTGAGGTTCGGTGTCAGAGGCTCGTTTAACGTTGTAGCTAGACCGTGCCTTGGTTGGCGAGGGCGGCCGGATGCTGTTCGTGAGGTTTGGGTGTCCGGCGCTCGTTTGCGATGTAGCTAGACCGTGCCATGAGTCGGCGAGGACGGCCGGATGCCTCTTCGTGAGGTTCGGGTGTCGGCGCTCGTTTAACGTCGTAGCTAGACCGTGCCATGGTCGGCGGGGACGCCGGATGCCTCTTCGTGAGGTTGGGTGTCAGGAGCTCGTTTAACGTCGTAGCTAGATCGTGCCTATGTCGGCGAGGGCGGCCGGATGCCTCTTCGTGAGGTTGGTGTTCGGCGCTCGTTTAACGTCGTAGCTAAACCGTGCCTTGGTGGCGGGGGCGACCGGATGCCTCTTCGTGAGGTTCGGGTGTCCGAGCGCTCGTTTAACGTCGTAGCTAGACCGTGCCTTGGTCGGCAGGGTCGATGGATGCCTCTTCGTGAGGTTCGGGTGTCCGAGTGCTCGTTTAAAGTCGTAGCTAGACCGTGCCTTGGTCGGCGAGGGCGGCGAGGATGCATCTTCGTGAGGTTGGTGCCTCTTCGTGAGGTTCGGGTGTCGGCGCTTCGTTGCGTCGTAGCTAGACCGTGCCTTGGTCGGCGGGGGCGGCCGGATGCCTCTTCGTGAGGTTCGGTGTCGAGTGCTCGTTGCGTCGTAGCGGGCGTGGCTCGTCTTCGTCGTGGTGGACATGGCTCGTTTACGTCGTAGGCTGGACATGGGCCATCCATCCGAGTCCTCGTCGAAGCGAGGGTATTTGTGAGAGAAGTGGCGCCGTCTATCCCACACGTGTACCCGTCCGCGGTGTGGGACTGGAGAGGTGGCGGCAGCGTTTACCGCGTTGGTTGAGCGCCGTGCTCGTGGAGCTAATAACGGGTAGTCGAGTGGGTCTGGGAGGTCCGCCTAAGGGACCCTTCGGCGAGCCGGTCCCAGTAGGGTGTCTGGCCTGCCGTGGGTGACCCATAAGAAACCTTTCTTTACTCGATCCGTGCTCGGACCCTAGGTCGTCGCCGACCCGAGCCCGGTGTTTGTCGCCATCGATGAGCTCGGAGAGTCGAAGTATGGTCTCGGACACGATTAGAGCGATTGGGTCGTCGGCCGACCCAGCGTGGGGATCACTAGGACTCGCCTCATACCCGTCCTTTGCTCGAGTTTTTCTTTGAGGCGGCCTTATGTCCATCTGGTGGAATAGGCCTTTAGAACCCCTGACTCTCGGTGGGCCCTGGCGCTTGGCTGCAGAGCTCTGCCGTTACAGAGTGCTGCGGCCCGATGGGCCTCGCCACCCGCGCCGAGGCAACCGTCACAGTCTAAAAGCGGAGGCAGAGAAGTCACGCAGGACCTTGCTCGAGGCGGTGTCTTTACGGCTTCGCGACTGTCGGGATTAAACGCGAGGAGAAATTGGAAATCGGGAGTTACAGGCGCCCGCGCGAGCGAGGGTGTCTGTGACGCCGCTCGAGGGTGCTTGTTCGGTCGGCGCCGCTCGTCTTCTATAAATCGTCGCCGGGGCGTTCTCGAGCGATCATGCGCTCTTGCCTTCCTCATCTTCCAGCCCTTTGCCTAAGACAAGAAAAAGCAAAAAGAGCCTTCTCCCTTCCTCACCTTTCCACCATCTTTTGCGAGGATGTCGTGGCGGAGTGCTCTGCCGGGCCAGCCCGTGCGCTTCGGCTTAGTGAAGAAGGCTTCCTCCTTGCGAGGATCTCTCTCAGCTGAGGGTGCCGGCGAAGTCGTAGCCCCTTCAGGGGGACGGCGAGGTCTTTGTGCTGCCTCGTTCTTGGCGCGGCCGACTGCCATTGCACCCGTTCATCAGAGGCTGCTCTTCCACTACAAGTCGGTACACCATCTCAACCCCAATGGGGTCCTCCACATCGCCATTTCATCACGCTTTGTGAGGCCTTCTTGGGAATCGAGCCGCATGGCGGCTGTGGAGTATTTTTCCAAGCAAGGCTCTGGAAGGTCAAGCGGTGGTGCTACGGGCGCCATCGGTGGCTGGCCCTCGACTTTGGGCGGCCGGGCTCGGAGTATCTCGGCGTCAAGCTACCGTCGTCCAACAAGGGATGGCGTTACGAGTGGTTTCGTCGGGAATGTCGGAGGCGGTGCCCGCCGTTCACCGGCAAGCTTCTGTGGCGGGAAGAATGGACTGGGGCGATAAGAAGGAGAAGAAGAAGGTGGCCACGATCGTGGAGGCGGTCGGGGCCTAAGCGGCGGAGGCTCACGGGGGCGCCGTCGTGCGTGCCTTCATGGGGATCTTGCGTGCAACCCCTCATGCCGAGCGCGCCCCTGTTCCGTATGAGGCGGCCGACAAGATGAGGATGGCGGGCCGAGGCTCGCCGTAGAGGTCGAAGCTTTGGGTGGCGCGTTCTGGCGGAGCGCTCTTGAGGCTGCTGGGCGGCCACCGGAGCCATTCTCAGCGGCCCACCCCCGTCTGGTAGGTCGGGCGGACTTCTCCTCACCTCTCTCTTCCCTTTGCCTTTGGCGCCCGATCGATCGGTGTTTCGCATCTTCTAGGGGCTCTCGGGAATGGTCTCGGCGTTGCTCGGGAGAAGGCATCGAGGCTGCGGCCGTCTTGGAGGCCGCCGCGACGACTCCTCCGCATGAAGCGGAAGAAGGAGAGAGGAAGAAGAAGGAGCCTTGGCGAGGGCGCGCGTGGTGAGCGTATCTGAGACCACCATTCTTTGGGCGACCTCCAAGCGGCGGGAGCCCGATTACCCATACCGTGGGTTCTTTTCCGACTCGTCGGCCGGAGGTGGCCAGTGGAGGCCGACGGAGGCGGCTGCGTGGCACTGCGGCCGGGAGCCCGGCGGAGGCGGCCGTGCGGTCGGCGTCGTCGTCGTGCCTCGATGGGCGCCCCTTGTGGAAGCGGTTTTGGGAAGCGGCCGAGCCGGATACGCCCCTTGGAGGGACCGGCAAGAGGTGCGCTTGCGCGCGCCGCTCGGCTCGATAAGTACCCTTTTCCCTTGTTTGAACATTGTTGCCACAAAGCTGCCCGACGGCTTCTAAGTGCTTACAATGTCACGGCGCCTACCAGGTGTGACCGTGGCGGCTATCTGGCGCGCCTGTGGTGGCTCGCAAAGTGCGGCGGCGCTACTCCGCCGCCGGAATCGCCTGCGTGGGCGTGTGCGATCGATGGCGAAGGCGCCAAGCCCAGGTTAGCGGTGGTCGTGTATGACGGCGCGAAGTCTGAAGCAGGCGCCTTCGCCATCGGAGGGGCGGGCCTCACTAGAGGCGAGGTCGGTGAGCTCCGCCGCCTCGCCCGGGGCGCCGCGAGTGGCGCGATCGTCGTTCTGGAGGAATCGGCAGCGCTACCAGCGAGCTTCATTGCGAGAGGCGGTGCAGTCTTCGGAGGCGTTCGACCCGTGCCTCAAGGGAAGTATCGGTCGAAGCCTGACGCGCGAGCGGGGATTCTCGAGGCCCATCTCACCACCCTTGCGGGGTGGCGGTCGGCGGCGTTCCATCGAGCAGCGATCGAGGGCTGTTGCGGCTATGGCCCGTGGTCGGGGACCTTGGCGAGGGAGGAGGCGAGTGGGCGCCATCGGCAAAGCGCTCGGGCGTCGGCGAGATGGATCGAGATCGAAAGTGCGGCTCTCCCTCTCGAATCCTCCGTGAGCGTTGGGCGTGATGGCGAAGTCGGCCGATTAGCATGGTAAGTTGATCGGGCCCGGCCTCGTACCTTCGATGAATTTGCGGCTAGGCCCGGGAGTGTACGCATTATCTGACATCGTGGGCCGCTCAGAGCAAGGTCGAGCTCTCTGGCGGCTTGGACAGCCCGGGTGGCTCCCCGTGGAGGAATGCAATCAGGTGCGCCACGAGCTCGCTGGCTCGGAGGCTCGACCATCGGCGGGAAAAGCAGCGGAGAGCCGCCAAAGCTGGATCGAGCCATGAAGGCCCTCTTGAAGCGCCTGAGGCCAAGTCTGCGAGGGCGGGTGGCGGAACTTCGAGTCCCTCGGTAGTGCGCAGCGCCAGGATCTGCCGTCACGCGAGAGAGCAGCGCTAAGCGCGACGACCCGTCTGCAAGCAGCGAGACAGAGCCGAGCGCGGCCGAGTGCACTCGGCGAGAGACCGCTCGGAAGGCGGCTTCGAGGACCTCATACGAAGTCGGGGAAGAAACCCGACAACAGCGAGCTCTGCGGCGGTAAGTGTCTCAACTCCTCAATCGATTACGCGGTAGCGACTCATAGGCGTGCTCATGCGGAAGATGTTGTAATCCACAGGCTGCGAAGCATCTGGCGCCGCTATTGAGGCGCGAAGGATGCCTGAAGGCTCGTGGCGAAGCGATCGCGGCGCGGGGCGTGCGCGCGGCTGTGAAGGTGGCGAAGGTGGTCGGGCGGTAGCCAGCGGCGGAGGCCGCCGCCCGCAGGCCGGCGGCATGTCTGCGGCGGGTCCTTGGAACCGTGGCGGGCCCAAGCGCTCTTGCCCCATCTTTGGCGAGTCTTGCGGTAGCGTTGAAGGCCCGGCCGTAGGTGCGCGCGGAGCTTCCTCTGCTGTTGGTCAATCACCGTCTCTCACTCGGCGGTATCGACCTTGCTGATGGTGGCAATGGCGTCGGTGGGAGGCAGGCGAACCGGCAACGAGATCGGCGAGGTTCGAGCTCGAGTTGAGCGCACACTCGGGAGATCGCCCGCCACATCTCGCGTGAGTGCCCTCCAAGAAGAATAAGTAGAAGTTAGATTCATACCCGTTATTGTAAAGACTATTGTTCGTAAATAATCTTAAACTTAGCAAGTTCGGTATGCCTCCGCCCTCTTTTATGTCATGGTAGGCGCTCGTGACCATGCATTTTAAGGACCACGGGGTCACTTATGCGTGGGTCGAATTAAGCCGAGAGGCGGAGAGGATAGGAACTTTAGGCTATGCATCGATTACACACTTGTGAGGATGGGGATGTTCCCAACAGGCCAAAGATCGCTCCACTCGGGCACTTCGCTTACGCTAGGAGTGCTACTTGCGGCCGTGGCGGCCGGAGGCGTGGTAGTAGCACTCGGGTCGAAGGGTTACTGCTCGGGATGGACCTCGTGACGGTCGGTCACCGACCGCATGGCCGCGTGAGTTAGCCTGGTTTGCGTGGGAGGTGTTCCCGGCCGCCCGGAGGTCGCCGCTCGGTACTTCCTTCTTCGCAAAGTGCTACTTAACAACCGTAGCGGCGGGCGTAGGCCGTCGCTCGGGTCGAGAGGGTTACGGCAGGAAAGACCTCATGACCGGTCGGGTCCGCCGACCCGCATAGGTCACCGACGAGCGGCTGAATGGGGCGCCATGGGCAGCCCCGGCGTCGTGGCGACCAAGTGCTCGGGAGGAGAGGTAAAGGCAGCGCAAGGAATAAGAAAAGGACTTAGGGATAAAGCGCCTTGCTTTTCTATGTTCCAAGCGTTGGGAGGGGCCAGACCATCCGTGTCACTGGTCGAAAGGTGCGGGCGAAGAACCTGCGATGGTGAAGGGCCTTCGAGTGGCGAGCTTGTGCTTGTCTTTCTTTGATGCGGACTGTGCGAGGACAGTCGCCCGTGTGAAGGATCGCCCTCGAACTGGCGGTGTGATAGCGCCATGAGCTTATTGATACTTGGCGATCGTAGAATGGCCACATCGTGCGCCTCTCGCCAAGGTAGTCGATGGCGTCTGTTGCGGCGAGCCCACGAGCCTCGTCGAAGGCTTGTAGTCTTGGGGCACCGTATTCGGGTCGGTTGGCGGGGCGGCTTCAGCACGAACACCATGAAGAGCGATGTAAACCGGTCGCTCAGTCGGCGTGGTCCGCAAGCTCGGAGGGCGGAGGGTAGCTCGACCACCCATCGCCCGCGAAATGCTTGATCGGCCGAAGATCCGTGGCTTGAGTCCTTGGAGGATCATGCCGTTTGCGGTTCGACTGGCCGTTAGTCAGTGGATGGGCCCGGCTGCCCAATCGGCGGATGTTGAAGTCATCGCGAGAACTCGAGGAACTCCTTCCCCATGAGCTGCGTCCGTTAGCCGGTGATGATAGAGTTCGGGACTCCAAACGAAGATGATGTCGCGGAAGAAGTTGGTGCTTGTGCGGCGTGGCGCTCCGACCGGCAGCCTCTATCCTTAGTGAACTTGTCCACGCGGCGAAGAGATGAGTAAAGCCCGGGTGCTTTCTTGAAGGGCAGACGGATCGAGTCCCCTGCTGCAAATGGCCATGTGATGGGGATCGTCACGCAAAACTGGTGGCGATCGTCTGCAGGGCAAAGGTGGCATCCTTCGCGAGTGCGTACAATCTGCTCGGCGTCGGACGGCGGTCGGCGATAGAAACCTTGTCGAAGGCTTTTCCTACGGGGACGAGGCGCGGCATGGTGACGCGGACTCCGCCATGGATATCGGCGGTGTTGTTTCCCTTAGTCGGCCCGAGCGCACCTCAGGAGAACCCGGAGGACTCCTCTTGTAAAGTCGGCCCGACCGGGACTAAAATTTCACCGTCAGGCGGCGTCGGGCCTCGGTCAGTCGATTAGAAAGCAACCCGTTAAATCGAGCCAGGCGATAAAGTTTCCTCGATCGGATTGATTGTTAGCACTGCTGCGGCCCGGCCGGCAGTGCGCCCGGCCGGCCCGGCGGTTGGGTGGCCGTGCTCGGCGGTCGGGAGACCGCTCGATCACCGAAGTCCAGCTGGGCGGAGGCTGCGAAAGTCATGACGAAGATCCCAGTGGGGTGGCCCTCTGGCGGAGGCAAGATTAGCTAGATGTCGGCCTCACGTTGTAGCGTCTGTAGCTATGGTGGAGCTCGAAACCCTTGAGTTGCTCTTGAGCTGCGCGCTTCTTGGCTGATCTGCGGCCATGCGGGCGTCTCGGGCTCCGCGGCCTTCATGACTTGATCGACGACAAGCTTGGAGTCCCGTGGGCGTAAGTCGGCGCGCCCGAGTCGGCGGCGATCGGAGAGCCGTTGGCGAGCCGCCGTGCTCGGCGATGTTGTTGGTCGCGTCGAAGAGCAGCGGATAGGCGTATTGAAATGCGTTCCCGGCGAAATGATGATGACTCCACGCCAGCGGCGCTCTTGGTGTAGGACCCATCGAAGTACGCCGTCGATGCTAAGGGGTCTTCAAGCGCCCGGTGGCGCTGGGCTTCAGTCCGCTCGGCGACAAAGTCGGCGGGGCACTGTGACGATCGCGTTCGAGGGCGTATGTTATCTGCGTGACGGCTGAGGCTCGGCGCCCGCTTAGCTATCCTCGGCGTCGCGGTTGTGGGCGATCTCGCGAGCGAGGCGTGGTCACTGCAGTGATGGCGTCTTGGTCGAAGTAATGGGCGAGCTTTCTTTTGGTGATGAGCACGCGTCGCGGCTCTGCACTGCAGTCACAGAGCCTTGGACTTGGAAAGCACCTCGATGAAGTAGGCGGCCATTGTACCTTGAGTTCACGCCCTCTTCCGCTCGTTCCACCACAAGGGCCACGCTCACGACTTGGCGTTGGCGGCGATGTAGAAGAAGCGGCGGTTCACTGGCGTAAGGCGACAGGACGGAGGGAGGACAAGAAGGCTTTCAAGCGGGTGAGGGCCTCTGAGCCTCCTGAGTCGGTGAGCGGTCGGATTTCTTAAGCGACTGTAAGCGGCATTCGCGCTCGCCAAGCCCGAGACACGAAAGCAGCAAGGTGCAAGGCATCGGTTAGCCTTTGGACTCCTTGAGGTTGCCAGCAAGGCCCATCCTTACCAATCGCGAGATCTTCTCTGGTTGGCGTCGATGCGGTGCTGGAACAATGAAACCGAGAGCTTCCCTTAGGGACCCGAAGCGCGCTTGTCGGGGTTGAGGTTTATCTTGGAACCGCGGAGGTTGCGAAGGTCTCCTAGGTCGGTGATGAGGTCGCGGCCTTCACGGTCTTCACGGCGATGTCGTGAGCGTCGCCTCAATGTTGCGGCCCGATCACAGTCGTTGAAACACATTGCATACATCAACGGTATGTAGCGCGCATTTTTAGACCGAGCGGCATTGTTATGTAGCAGAATGGGCCAAGCGAGTGATGAAGGAGGTCGCGAGCTGGTCGGACTCCTTGGCGCTATCGGTGGTAGCCGAGTAGGCATCGAGAAGGAAAGGGACTCGCACCCAGCGGTGGAGTCTATGACTTGGTCAATGCGGGGCAAGGAGCGGGTCCTTGGGACACGCTTTGTTGAGACTCGTGTAGTCAATGCACATTCTCCATTGCCCCTCTTCTTTTTACAAATACGAGGTTGGCGACCACTCGGGGTGGCATACCTCTTTACGAACCTGCGGCCAAAAGCTTGCGATGTCCTCCCCTATGATCCTGCGCTTTTCCTCGTCGAGGCGGCGCGGCGTTAGGCGGCCGGCTTTGAGCACAGTCGGATGCTCAAGAGTGCTCGAAGACTTCCACAGGAATTCCGGCTTCGGAGGACTTCCATGCAAAGACATCGTTGTTGGCGCGGAGGAAGTCGGCAGCGCGCTTTCCTATTTAGCGGGGCGTGGCTCCGACCCGCCGCGGTCTGGTGCGATCCGGGGATCGACGCAACCTTCTTCATGTCCTCGGCGGACTTAAGGATCCCGCACGACTTGCTAGACTCGGGGCGGACTCGAAACTTCCCTCGGAGGTTGGCGAGCTCGGCGGATCGATGACGGCGAGGCCAGCTCACAAGCTGCTCACTTCGCGATTGTAAGCAAAGTGGAAAGATGAGTCACAGTGATAACTCCTCGCGGCCGGGCATCTTGGTTTGAGATAGGCGTGGCGGGGACCGCCATGAACTTGGCGTATACGGCCTCCCGAATAGCATGATAGGGCAGAAATCCACGACCTCAAAAGTGAGGGTCTCGATGCGGAAATTTCACAGTCCTCCAAGGTGGCGAACAAGTCGACTGTCCGGCGGGTGGGCTCTTGGCGAGGATGGCAGCCGTGGAAAGGTGCCTTGCTCGGTCGGAGACTCGGCGAGGACCCCATGGCATCGGCGTCTCAACATAGAGGATGTTGAGGCGGCTGCCGCCGTCCATGAGCACCTTGGTGGCGCTTCTTCCCCATGATGGGGTCGACCACGGCGGACACCTTCATTGCGGGGCGTGGTCGGGGTGGTCTATCCGATCGAAAGTAATCGGAGATTCGACCACGAAGGTGAGGCGGCGGTGGCGGTGTGGACCTCGCGGTAGCGAGCTTGAGCGGCGGCTTCGGCGTAACAAGTGAGCCACCAAAGATCATGAGCAGCCGTCGGGTTTGGGAACTCGTCGTCGCCATCTTTTCCATAACCCTTGGGGCGGCCTGGCTTCTTTCCTTTGCCTGCGCGGCGTCGTGGGAAGCGCAGGAGAAAGCGCCTCGAGGACCTCACGATCCTGAGTACTTGTGTTGTGAGGAACCCGTGGTTTGAGCCGCGGGCTGTCCATCAACACCGAGTGGTGGGCGCGGCGGTCGGTCGCCCTGCGGCTTGCGGTCGGTCGGCAATTGCGACCACTCGAACCAGCGGACACTGCTTTCCATGCCGCAAGCATCGGGCGGTCGGAAGGACGACTTCGGTAGCGCCGGGCTCTTGCTTGGTTTTGCCATCCTCAAAGATGGCTCCCACGACCTCCTCGCGGAGGCGTGGTTGGTGGCGATGTCGAGTTCCTTGGTGGTTACGGGCTTAAGCGCGACCGGCTTGTGCGCAAGGCCTTACGGGAGTGCCGTAGATGAATGCCCCCACGACGCCGGCATCGTAGATGTCGAGGAGCTCGTTGCATTGGCGGGAGAATCGCGGATGTAGTCGGAGAGTTTCCCGTTGCTTTTTGCGACCCGCCGAGTCGAGAGTTCCCCACGCGCTTGTAAGTGCCACAGAAGTTGCCGACGAAGAGGTCTTCAAGTCGGCTTCGATTCTGATGGTTTCGCGGTCAAGTACTCGAGCCAAGCTTGGCGAGTCCGCCAAGGTAGATGGGGAGGTATTGGATGATGAAAATATCATCGATTGCTCCCCAGCCGCGCAAGCAGGCGGTAGTCTTGAAACCATCTGGCCGGGGTTTGTGGCCCGATGTATTTAGCAATGTTGGTCGGTGCCACGAATGCGGCGGGAAATCCGCATGGCGAATCCCTGGCGAAGGCCGTGGTCGGACCATCGGGGCTTGAGGCCGGTGGAAGTGGCGCCGTCGTCCACAATCTGGCGGCAGCGGCCTCGTCTGCCCGCATTTCTTGGCGCCTCGGTGGCGCGGACGTCGTAAGCGTCGCCGGTAGCGCGCCGGGTCGCGCGAGGCTGGGTTGTTCATAGTCGCGCCGCCGCGCTGCGGGCCCAAGGCTGCAGGCGTGATATGGGCCGGCGGAAGGTGGCTCCCGAATGGTAGGGCCGGAGTGCGCATGTCTTTGCAGTGCGCTCCACCGGCCCGGAGGTTACAGTACGTGGATTTGACCTCGGTCGTCCGGCTCGGGAAGGCCTCGGGCGACATCTCGGCCGACCACGTTACGACTCGCGTGGGAAGGCGAGGGCGTCAAACTCTTTCACCGGCTTGTGGCGTGCGGTGTGTGCGCTGCGCCGCCGCCAAGCATCTGCGGGGGCTCGGGCTCCTCCGCTCGGGTTGGCTGGAGCTGGTCGAGCTTCGACCCTTGGCTCCTCGGCTCTTGTATTTGTCGTTGAAGCTCGGTGCGGCGAGCTGAGCGCGTTCGGCGTGCTCGGCGTTAGTATTCCTCCTCCTGCGCCTTAGTGCGCGGATGAGGAACCCCAGCCGCGGGGTTCACGGTCAAATCGGCCGTGCCGCCATGTTGCACTCGCGAGTGCCGTCATGAGTGGGTGCTCCGTGTCGGAGCTGGAATCGTGGCTGGAAGAATCTTCCGGCAACTCATGGATAGAGGCGGCATGTGGCCGCCATTTGCCTAAGGTGTGAGCTGCGGGGTGACATGGTCACTGCGAGCCCACAGGGCTATCGCGAAGTGGCGTGGTGCTCCTTGGTTCGGCCGGGGCTGTTAGGGTGCCCCAAGCCGGAGTTTGGCGAGTCGTGGGAGGCGGCGCTCGAGGCTCGGCGAGGCGCTGGTCTCCGGAGGCGGCGGGATAAGCCGAGCCCCTGCTGAGTGGCGGCGAAGTCGAGGAGCCGGGCGGATCCGGCTTCCCGACGCAGTCGTGTCGTCGTGGGTGAAAGATGCCATCAGGGAGGCAAACGGGAATCCGGAGATGTCGATGAAGACGCGCAAAGGCCCCTACCTGGCGCGCCAACTGTCGGCGTTTCAAGCACCGGCAAGTAAATTTGTAAGTCTAAGGGCAGCAGCGTTCCCACTCCTGAATGGTTAGACTCGGAAGCCCAAGATGTATACTGGTTCGGGCCGAATGTCCCTACTCCAGTTCGTGTAGTGGTATTGTATTGTCTTTAGGGGGGATGGTTACACAGTGTTTACAAGAGCGAGCTAAGAGCCTTAGCGCAAGAATGCTCGTTGCTTGTGCGTGTGTCCCCCTTTCCCCTGGGGGTTCCTACCTCCCTTTATACGGTAGGAAGGGGCAGGTTACATCGAGAGTAGGGAAGGCGAGGTGACCTATCTTTGAGAGCTTTGGTCCTTCGTTCATCATTGTAGTCACCGCTTGTCTTGCCCACGCTGGTCGGTAGCCTTGTTAGGCGAAGCGGTTAGTCGCTTTGTTGGGAAATGGCGCACCTGCCTTCTATGAGCCTGATGAGTGTTGACGTTGCCGTGTATAACGTTGGTGCTGCCTCGGGAGGGTGCGTGCTTTCGTGTCGTACGTGACCGGTCGATGGGACTGGAGGCTTGACTTGGCGGCCATTAAACCATCTCGGGAAGGGGCCACTGCTTTCGTCTGATCCGCCCGATTGACCCGTCCGTGGGGCGCGTGGGTGTGGGCGGTGGAGAACCGACACGCGGCCCTTGGCGGACGTTGCCTTGGTTCGATCGGAGTCGGGGGATCTGACCTGCTGCGGAGGTTAGGAGCCATGCTTGGTCGGAGTCGGGGGATCCGACCTGCTGCAGAGGTTGGGAGTCATGCTTGGTGGTCGGGGATCTGTCTCATTGCGAGGTCGGGAGCCCTGCTTGGTCGGGAATGCCTACCCCGATCGGTCGGGAATGGGCGTCCTGTGCGGCCCTGCAGGTGCTTTTGGTCGGTAGCGGGCTTGGAGCGGCCTGTTTGGCTTGAGCTATGCTTGAGGCAACCCGCTCGTCACCCTGGGCCGTTGGGGTACCCCTGGTATGAGTATTTGTCAAAGACCTAGTTCATCGCCTTGGGGAGCACCAGTTCTGTTCGTCAAGAAGAAGGACGGGAGCTTTAGAATGTGTATAGACTATCGTACACTCAATGATGTGACGATAAAGAATAAGTATCCGCTACCCAGGATTGATGACCTATTTGATCAGTTGAGAGGAGCAGGAGTCTTCCCCAAGATTGATCTTCGATCAGGGTATCATCAGTTGAAGATGCGATCAGAGGATATATCGAAGACTTCATTTTCATCGAGATATGGGCATTACGAGTTCACAGTTATGTCCTTTGGATTAACAAATGCACCAGCATATTTCATGAACTTAATGAATAAGGTTTTTATGGAATACCTAGATAAGTTCGTGGCCGTGTTTATAGATGATATCCTTGTCTGCTCCAAGACAAAGGAAGAGCACGCTGAACATTTAAGGCTAGTCCTTGAAAAGTTAAGGGAACAACAGTTGTTCGCTAAATTTAGCAAATGCGACTTCTGGAAGGACAAGGTTGAATTTCTTGGGCATATAATGACTGCTGAAGGAGTTGCAGTTGATCCAAGCAAAGTAGAAGCAGTATTGCATTGGGAGCCACCGAAGTCGGTAACCCAAATCCGTAGTTTTCTTGGAATGGCGGGATATTACCGTCGTTTCATCGAAGGATTCTCTACAATTGCAAGGCCCCTTACCCAATTGTTAAAGAAGTAAAAGAAATTCTTGTGGACATCAGAATGTGAAAAGAGTTTTCAGGAGTTGAAGAAGCGGTTGACGTCAGCACCAGTATTGGTTTACCTGATGTTCATCAAAGTTTTGACATTTATTGTGACGCATCGCGGCAAGGATTGGGGTGCGTTTTGATGCAAAACAGAAAGGTAGTTGCATATGCGTCGAGGCAATTGAGGCCACATGAAGAGAATTATCCGACCCATGATCTGGAATTGGTCGCCGTAGTGCATGCACTGAAGTTATGGCGTCACTATCTCATCGGAAATAGATATGAAGTGTATACAGATCATAAGAGCCTTAAGTATATCTTCACGCAAGCTGACTTAAATATGATGCAAAGAAGATGGCTAGAGTTGATTAAAGACTACAATGTTGGAATCCATTACCATCCTGGTAAAGCCAACATTGTGGTGATCTACTGAGTCGGAAGAGCCACAGTGTAAATACACTGTTGGAATCAAGTCAGAGTGAGTTGAGTAAGGAATTTCAAAAAATGAGGTTGGAAGTAGTGCCAGAAGGATTTTTGGCTACTTTGGAGGTAAAACCTACCCTGGAGGACCAGATCAGAGAAGAACAAAAAGGTGACGATAAGATCAAAAGAATCAAGTCCAAGATGGATGAAGGCAAGGCCAAGGATTTCAAACTGGATGAGAAAGGCACCATGTGGTTTAAAGGACGCATCTGTGTGCCGAACAAAAAGGAACTGAAGCAGTTAATCTTGGAGGAAGCTCATGACTCCAAGTATTCAATCCATCCAGGAAGTGCCAACATGTACCAAGACCTAAAGGAAAGATTTTGGGGCCAAGCATGAAGCGGGAAATTGCTGAGTATGTCGCATTATGTGACATATGTCAAAGAGTTAAAGCCATGCATCAAAGGCTAGCAGGATTATTGCAACCCCTAAAGATACCCGAATGGAAATGGGAAGAAATTGGTATGGATTTCATAACCGGTTTACCTAGAACTCAAGGAGGGTATGATCCCATATGGGTTATAGTGGATCGTTTAACTAAAGTTGCGCATTTCATACCGGTAAAGACCACTTACTCAGGAGATCGGTTAGCAGAACTTTACATGGCAAGGATCATTTGTCTGCACGGAGTACCGAAGAAAATAGTATCTGACAGAGGTACTCAATTTACCTCAAGGTTTTGGGGTAAACTGCATGAGGCAATGGGAACTCGTCTAAATTTCAGCAGAGCATACCATCTGCAGACAGATGGTCAAACTGAGAGAGTTAACCAGATATTAGAAGATATGCTGAGAGCATGTGCTTTAGCATATTCTACTTCTTGGGACAAGTGTTTGCCCTATGCTGAATTCAGCTACAATAACAGTTATCAGGCAAGTTTACAGATGTCTCCATTTGAAGTTCTGTATGGTCGATCTTGTCGAACACCGTTGAATTGGAATGAGACCGGTGAACGACATGTTTTTGGTCCGGATATACTTCAGAAAGCGGAAGAACAGATCGCCATAATCAGGGAAAGACTGAAGATTGCTCAATCAAGGCAGAAGAGTTATGCCGACAATCGTCGTAGGGAATTAAGCTTTGAACCTGAAGATTTTGTGTATCTCAGTGTTACACCACTCAAAGGAGTCCGAAGATTCCATGCAAAAGGAAAGCTCGCACCCAGGTACGTTAGACCATTCAAGATCCTAAGTCGCAGAGGTGAAGTTGTGTACCAACTGGAGTTGCCGCAATCGTTGGCAGGGGTACATGATGTATTCCATGTGTCGCAATTGAAGAAATGCCTTCGGGTGCCAGAAGAACAAACACCTTTGGAAGAAATCGAGCTACAAGAGGATCTGACTTATAAAGAGCATCCGGTAAAGATTTTGGACACCATGGACAGAGAAACCAGGAACAAGTCAACGCGCTTTTGCAGAGTTCAATGGAGCAACCATTCGGAAAGTGAAGCGACATGGGAATGAGAAGAAGACATGATGGAGTTTCCTAACCTATTTCGTAGTCAGCCCTGAATCTCGGGGTAGAGATTCTGTTAAGGGGGGAGGATTGTAACACCCTAAAATTTGCCATATTTTAAATTTTGGAGTTATTTTGATTTTTGGAATTTTTGGGAATTTATTGGAATTTATTTGTATTTACTCAAATAAGGGCTTTCTTGAAATCAATTAAAATATTGCAAAAGTTTAAGCAAAGTTTTTTTGGAAATATTTTATTTGAGCTCCAAATGTCCCAAAATATTTCTAGAATTTTTCTGGAATTTTTCGGGTTATTTTGCTATTTATTTTGGGCTTTGAATATTTATCTGATTTATTTTAAATCAAAAATATTTTTAAAACGCAAGTGAACAGTACTGGGCCGACCCAGCACTGTGCTTAGCCCGGCCCAGCACGCCGAAGCCCTAGGATCACGCCATCCGATCGTGATCGAACGGTTGTGAGCGCACCCCGTCATCGTGCATTGTCGGCCTTCCGATCGAGTCCGCGTGGACGGATGAGATGAAGCCACGTCTCTTCGCCCGTGTAATCGCCAAAGTTAACGCCGCCGAGCATTTTCGCTCGTTCCACTGGTGTTTGCACGCACGTCGAGGCAGCTTTTAAGTCTCCGTTGAGTGGTCGTGCAGAGCTCCTCTCGCTGTGTTATTTGACTCCTTTCTCGCATGCCGAGACGTTCCGGAATCACCATGCGAGCTCGCCGAGTTGCCCTTCTGCTCCGCCGCTATTTTTGCTCCTTCTCGCCAACGTCGGTTGTCTTCCACCGTCGCCCGAGTCGGTTCTGAACTCCTCTGAGTTGTCTGCGTCGAACGGGTCACTTCTTCACGCTGGAGGACCACCATAGCACCGCCGACAACCTCGTCTTCTTCAGCGCCGATAGCTTCTTCCTTCTCGCCGCCGCCGACCTTCGCGATCTTCCACGCCCGTCTGATCTTCATCGCACCGTTACGGTTCGTCCACGTCACTGCCCTTCCCTTTGCCTAGAGTTGATCGTGGGCGTAGATGTGTAGATGAACGACTTAGATTAGTTCTTGGGTTTGTGTTGTAGTTAGTTTTGGACCGTTAGATCTTAGATGAATGTCTCGGATGGTGCCGCGTTGCGCGATGCACAGTAAACAGCTCCGGTAGCCTGCGCCGTTGGATTGGATCTAAACGGTGGAGATTAGATCGAGTTTGCCCCAAGGATCCGCGCCTTTCAGATTTGAACGTGCGGCGGTGATGTCGCCGCGCCCTCGCCGAATCGCATGCGAACGCGTGTGCGTTTTGACTGAGGCCTCGACCGGATCTTGGCCGTTGATTTTAATCAGGCGGTTGGATGCGTGACGCGTGTCACGTGGATTTCGAAGCATCGCAGTGTGTGGTGTTAGATCTGGCCGTTGTTGGTTTGAGCGGTCTGGATGGTGACGCGTGTGCTGTGATCTATCCGTCAGTGGTAGGATGGCCGAGATGCTGACACGTGTCCATGCACGAATCCTGAGATGGCTGACGTCAGCAGTGACGTCAGTGCTAACGTCATCTGGTGGGGCCGGGTGCACTGTTCTGTGGACCGAGTCCAACGTAGACCAGAGCCGGCCCATGGCCCAGTCCATGCACCGAGGCGTCGTGGCAGCGCCAGGAAGCGCCACGTGTCAGCTGACGTCATGCTGACGAAATAAATTGAGTTTTCAATAGAAAAATAAATTAATTAATTCGGAATTTTTTATTTATATTTTATTTAAAACTTTGAAAGGATATAACTTTTGCATTTTAATTCCGATTGAGGTGATTCCAGTCTCTAAAAATTTGTAAAATTGTGCTCTTTTTAATGGTAAATTTTATTTGAATTTTTGAGGTTTTCTACTCCACTGTTTTGGTTTTTTATTGCATATATGATTTATACGCGTAGACGCAAATTTGTTGAGAAGTTTCGAGGAAGAGTTCGTCGCTCAAGATCAAGCTTCAGAACACGACCAGTAACTCTTCGAAGGCAAGCGATGCGTTGACCATTTTGATCCCAATTTTTAAATGTATGCTGTTTTGAAATTATGCATGCTAAGTTAATTAAAAATAAATTTAAATAAATTGGGTAATGTAGCTAATCAACCCATATTGTTATTACCACCTTGAAATTATTATTTGTATGCCCTGAAATCATTGTTAACCTAGGATTGCTTGTACTCGTTGGATGTTAATATGATGCCAACACGGGAGGCTAGACCGTGAATAGGTTCTTAGCCTTGCAACGAGTCATCGATGATTTTCTGGAAAATGCAACAATGCTGATTAATGACATATGGAATGTATTTCAAAATGGTGTGGTGATGCCACGTGATGAAATTGAGGTACGGAGACCTGTGTGGTTCTGTACCGATGCTGAGTTATTGTTGGCATGTGTTGCACAATAATCAACTGGGTGGGAAAATGATTTAGACTGGGGCAAGTGGCAGAAGGCTTTGTGCCGGGTGGGCCTGTGTGGCAAAGGGTTGATGAGAGTTGTGAGTCTGTGTAACACATTGGGCTGTGTGCTATTGTTGAGTGATGAAAGTCTTACGTCGGTCAGCTAAGGACTTCACCTTGCAAGTCTTTGAACTGAGTCACCCGTACGACCACATGTCTGGATTGGGACAGACCTAGTTGATTAGGGTTCTGATATCTTTCCTCTGAAACCTCTGGGTGACACTACACGAGGGTGTATCTGTGTGGGGGAGCGTACCTGTGCTACGGCTTGGTGCCCATCCAACGGTGTTGTCCTATCTTATACTTCGGCTCTGTGTGAGGAGAGTGGTAGTGAAGGCAATACCGGAGAGGTTCATTGGTTAAGGTAGAGGTTCCTGAATGGCTTTGTTGCGGCCAATCACCTGTGTGGTGAGCGGCTGTATCTTGTGGGTAAAGTGTACAACCTCTGCAGAGTGTCAAATCTATTCGAATAGCCGTGTCCGCGGTATTGGACATTGCTCCGGGATTACTTTCAAGGGTTAGATCTTCAAAAATAAAATGGGGAAGGGGTGCTTTATAGCTGATACAATAAGGTTGAAGTAAATGCGAAGATGTAAAGACATCAGAAGCCGAGGAGACTTGGAGTTAATATAGTTTCAGAGGCCAAAGAGGTTTTCGGAAATTGGATTGACGCAGGAAGTCAAAACAACCTCGAAAATTGTTCGGTATTGATCCTTGAAGAGGAATGATATTAAGGTTTCGCTTCGAGCGGGAAGAAGTGTTTAATCCTCATATGAGATATAGGTCAGATCCACGAAGCTACCCATAAACCTGTCAGACGGAAGATTATAATCAGTTAGAACAAAGAATCGCGGGTTATATTCGAGTCCTTCAAAATCCCCTTGCTGCAAAGAAAAGCATTCAAATTAAAGAAGAAACCAGTCAGAGGTTTATGCTGGAAGCTGAAAACGTTGATCTAGAGTTGAGACCCAGATAATGATATAGCAATCGGATCATGAATCACTCGGGGGGCTACTGTGGAATATAAGAACCCAGGTGTCTTCATAACCGGCTCAGAAGTGCCAGAAGGGGAGACATGGACGAGTGGAAGGCCCAGAGGATAAGCTCTGCGCCAAGCCTTGCTGTCGTGCGCAAGGGGACACATCCTAAAGACAGTTGAACATATATTTAGATATAAGAGATACGATTGTAATCCGAGTTGTTAGCAGGGTAAGATAAAGATGTAAACTCTATCCTGTAACAGATTAGTATCCAATAACCGATCAGAATCCCTTAACCGTTTGGGATTCTGTAAACCGCCGCACCCCCATTATATAAGGGAGAGGGCGGGCAACAACAGAGAGATGAGCAATCTTAGATCCAAGAGATCCATATAATCCCAGCACACAGGACTAGGGTATTACTCCTCTGTCGAGGGCCTGAACCTGTCTAAACCTTTGTCTTGTGTGACCTTCGAGTTTGAGATCTAGCGCCTACCCCATAAATTTAATGCCGACCACAAAAGTTGACAGTTGATCTTCTTGGATTGCGACGCCGGTACCAAGGAGGAAACTCGTCAAACTGATTGTATTCTTCTTCATCTACCATATTCTCAACTCCGACAATCCTCCTTTTTCCCTCAAGAACAACGTGGCGCTGCTAGTTGGATGGGTCGATTACGTAGAAGACTTGAACAACTTGGTTAGCGAGAACAAATTGTTCATCTTGGTATCCGACACATTCGAGGTCCACAGTTGTGATGCCATACTTGTCAGCCTTCACGTGCTACAGGTTAACCCAACGGCACCGAAATAAGGGGATCTTGAAAAGTACGTAGTAAAGCTCCCAAATTTCTTCAATGAACCCATAGTACAATCTCCTCGCTGATCCAGCGGTATTCAGCGCATCAACACGAACATCGCTATTCTAGTTCGTGCTCTTCTTGTCTTGATCTCTCGTGTAAAATGTGTACCCATTTAAGTCATATCCTTTTTATGTTACGACCGTAAATGCTGGCCCTTTTGCCAACCATGTCAGCTTCTAGCGATGGGTTGTCGCTCCTTGAACTATCTGTTGAACTGAAGATTATGCTGTCTGATGATCCAGTACTCTGGCCGCATCGGATTCTCTTGCCGTAGCCAGTTCTTGTGCTCGTCGATATACAGGGCCACAACAGCCATGTGTTGCAAAACTGTGAAATTGACTTTAGCGCACACAACCAAATCAGGCGTGATTGCATTCCTTCCAATGGTCCCGATGCCCTGGAGCTGCCCCTCATGGCGGGATTGAGGCACACCTATCGGTTCGACTTGAGCCATGTAGTCCACGCAGAATTCGACGACCTCTTCGGTTGCATAACCTTCGATAATGCTACCCTCAGGTCGAGATTGATTTCGTATGTAGGACTTGAGAATTCCCATGTACCTCTCGAACGAGTACATGCTACGTAGGAACACAGGACTGCACATCTTTATCTCCATCACAAGGTGAACAATGAGATGGACCATGATATCGAAAAATGACGGAGGGAAATACATCTCAAGATTACATAGAGTCATTATCACCTCGGCCTGCAGAGCATCTACTCCTTTGGGATCGATGACCTTCTGAGCAATTGTGTTAAAGAAATAACACAGCCTTGTGATTGTCTCCCAGACATTGATCGGTAAAATACCTCTAATTGCCACAAGGAGCATCTGTGTCATAAGCACATGGCTATCATGGGACTTCATGCCAGTTAAACTCAAATCTTGCATCGAAACTAATCCCTTCATGTTGGACGAGTAACCAGACGGAACTTTGACACCATGCAAGCACTGGCAAAGTTCGGTTCTCTTAGCTTGGACAGGGTGAAAAAAGCAGGTTCGTAGTATGTTCGGCCTTTATCGGTCTCTTTCGGTGCAAACTCAGGTCTGATACCCATATCGACCAAGTCAAGCCGTGCATTGGTACCGTCCTTTGTTTTACCCTTAATATTCTGTAAGAGATCAATCAAGCTATTACAGATTTTCTTCTCTACGTGCATCACGTCGATGCAGTGGCGAACTTCGAGGTGCTCCCAATAAGGCAGGTCCCAAAATATTGATCTTTTCTTCCACATGCTCTTCTCACGAGTCCTTGATTTACGTCCCTTTCCCAGTGCAACATCCAAGTTCTTAACCATATCATGAATGTCTATCCCGCTTAAAGGTTTTTTGGAGCTAAAGCGTCTTCGGTCATGCCGTCGAATTGTTTCTTCATCTTGTGGTATGGGTGATTCCTCTTAAGGAACCTACAGTGACGCATGTACACGGTTTTGCACGAGTGATTAAGCCACACACTCTCGGTATCATCCAAGCGGTGAGTACAAGCTTTGGCTCCATTTGTACTCTACCCCGACAGGTTAGCAAGGGCAAGATAATCATTTATGGTGCAGAACAACAAGCAGCGAAAAGTGAAGTACTCTCGTTTGTGAGCATCCCATACCTGCTCCCCAGGTGCCCACAATGTGTTCAGATCTTCCTCCAATGGTGCTAGGTACACATCAATATCGTTCCCAGGTTACTTCGGGCCTTCGATAAGTAGAAACATCAATATGTACTTTCGCTTTATAGACAACCAAGGAGGAAGGTTGTACACATAGAGATTGACGGCCAAGTGCTATGATGGCTACTCATGTTACCGAAAGGATTCATTCCATCAGTACTCAATCCGAACCTTATATTTCTCGGATCCGCTACGAATTCTTCAAACCTCTTATCGATGTTTCTCCACCGTGTGGAATCAGTATGGTACCTAATCATTCCATCGTTCTTACGCTCATCCGAGTGCCACCGAAGCAATTTTGCTTCTTTTGGGTTCGCAAACAAACGCTTCAAACGGGGAATTATAGGCAGATACCACGCCACCTTAGCAGGAGGTCCTTTCTTCAACTCCATGCCCTCGTCGTCATCATCTTATCTATCTTTACGCTCGTACCGAGATGCATTGCACACCGGACATATATGCAAGTTTGTAGACTCTTTGCGGTATAGGATATAGTAGTTCGGACAGGCATGTATTCTTTCTACTTCCATTACCAAGGGACAGAGAACCTTTTTGGATTTGTAGGTGGTTGTCAGCAACTCGTTTCCCTCCAGAAGCATATCCGCTAACAGACCTAACAGCGCCGTGAAACTCTTGTCGAACCAACCGTTGCTTGCCTTTAATTTCAGTAGTTCTAGCACGGATGACAACCTTGTTTATTTGGACTTGCAACCTGTGAACAAAGGTTTCTCTAAGTCGTTGTCGGGACCCGAATATGCAAATCCGGACCCTCTGTGTATACCGCACTAGTCCAGGATCACGCTAGTGCACACAGGCTCAACATCAGTAAATATCACAATCATACATAGCGGAAATCTTATGAAAGACATCATATATTGTATACTACTAGTCGAATGACCTTATGGTCAACTTACATGACTATGCCTCGCAAGGCTGAACAACATATTAAACTGCAGCGGAATGAAAACGTAGATAACCCCTCAGTATACCACAGGCAACTGACAAGGCTTGCGCCCTAAACATTCGTCTCCTCCTGGAATCTTTCCTCCAGCATTGATGTAAACTCTTCAACTGGTGATGTTATTGTTGGCAAGGGTGAGTACTTAAAGCACTCAACAAGTTGTGCACAGAATGCAATTCTAACATAACTATATGCAAGGCTTATTCCAAAGGATAGGCTATCATGGCTATTTTGCAACAAAGCAGTATTTATGAATAAATACTATAAATAGATTGCAAAGACTGTAAAACAAATAACAATAATAGCTAGATTCAGTATTTCTCAAGTAAACCAAGTTTCCAATCCTAAGTCAAGTTCCATCTTCCATATGGCATTCTGCCATCCCAACCAAGTTGTCCAATTAATTAAGCTAACCCTTAACTGTAATTCCCGAGCATTGCTCAATACCGCGAGCACGGCTATTCGAATAGATTCACACTCTGCAGAGGTTATGCACTTTACCCACACGGCATGATATTCTCTTTGCTTTGGCCATTAGCACACTTCCTTTGGTGTGCTTGCAGAGAAATCATGACAAAGCCTTTACAATGCTCGCTTAACCCAAGATTACCCGCTAAGGTTTCAACTTTGGTGAGTCCGAAAACCACAACCAGGGCCCCTCTTGCGCCATGTGAATTACACCATAACTCGGGAACTCACACCGACCAAGATAGTACCAAAGTTAAGACATTGCAAATTAATCAGCTAGGCTGGCCCATACCAGACATGTGGTTGCATGTTGACTCAGGTCAAAGGCTTGCAAGGTTAAGTCCTTAGAGTGATCAGGGCAAGACATCCACATACCCTCTGCCCATCGGGCCTACCTTGGCATACTCGCCCCTTGTCACTTGCCCCAATCTAAATGATTATCACCCAGGTTGATTACCAAGCACCACATGCTATCAACAATTCAACATCGCTGCGTGACATGACTCGCCACAACAACTCAATCTCATCGTGTGATTCCACATGACACACAAGTTCTTAACATGGTTCCATATTCCATTAATCAAGATTAATTATCAATGATTCTGACACATGTGATGACGTGGCAAGGCTAAGCAACTAATACGAACTAACCTCCAATGTTGATCATAATTACTAATCAACTATATTAAACCAATCTAGGGTGACAATGAATCATGGCATACAATGACAAGGTAGGGTGTAGATCAATCTGGTACATTAGCTAAACCCAATCTAATTTAAAACAATTGTATATTTGAAATATATGCAATAGGGTAAAACAAACATAGCGATTTTATAAACATGGGTTCAACATGATCAAAGCACAACTTGCCTTGGAATAGGTTCTGATCTTGATCTGAAGCTTGCTCTTGAGTTGCTTGATCTTCCTCCGGAGCGTCGCACAATTCAACGTCTACGCGTACCGAAGAAGAAAAGCAAATAAATACCAAAACAGAGAGCAAATGAACTCCAAAAATCAAAAAAAATTCACCATTAAATAGATCTCAATTTTACAACTTTTTAGAAACCAGAATCACTCAAATCCGAGTTAAGATGCAAAAGATATAGCCTTTTGAAGTTTGAAATAAATACTGAAAATACAGAAATTAGAAATTCGGATTTAACAGATTTACTTTTAAACTGAAAAATCGATTTATGACGTCAGCGTGACCTCATGATGACGTCATCATCACAGAATTTCCAATCGGATTATTTTTCCAATTGAAAAATGCAATTATGACGCAAGCATAACGTCGGCGTGGCGTCGACCCGGCGCCGACCAATCGAGGGCTTGACACGCGTCTCGGGCGTATGGACCGGCCCACTGGCAGTTGTGAGTCCACGATGCACCGGTCCATGCCGCCTCGGTACCCACGTCCGACACGCGGCGGCTCCGATTGGTTCGCATGCGCGGCTCGATCCGAACCCTCCGTCGGATCCGATGGTCCACATTGCTCGCCACGCACAGGACGCGGCGAATCTTACCCTTCGCTACTGATCGAGCGGTGAGAGCTTTCCCAAGCGCCGATGGTGGCGCGGCGGTGTTTCTTCGCGGGCTTGAGGCGAAGACCTCGGTGACGGCGTTCCGCGACGAAACGCGCCATCGCTTCACGGGTCCGACGCGATGAGGTGCGGGATCTCGGATCTGGGACCGCACGATTCGGGACGGCGAACGACGCGGAAAGCGAGACGAAAACGCGGCGGAGGCTTGGCGACTCGGCGAGCTTCGACGGCAGCGGAGGCGTCTCGACGGCGGAACGCGCGACGGGGTGCGGCGCGGGGTGAGGGTTTCAACGCCCTTGGCGGCGCCATAAATAGCCGCACGGGGAGGCGTCCGCAGCGTAGACTCCGAGGATGACTCCGTGGCGGCGGCGGACTCCGGCGGCGACACGGAGAGGTGACGCGAACGCATCTAGCGCGTCCACGTGGCACGCATCTGACGGCTCCGAACACTCGGCCACGCGGCGAAAGCTCAGCCGTTGGATCTCGATCCAACAGTTGACCGCATTAGGGTTAGGGTTGCTGCGAACGAAATTTGATGGGGCGCAGAAGAATGGGCCGCCCAACAACATTCACGGACTTTTAGAGCTTTCTTATTTAAAATAATTCCAGAAATTCATTTTATTTATTTTAAAAGATAAAACTATTAGGAAAAATTCAAGAAAAATCTCAAAAATACTTTGAGACATTATGGACTCAAATAAATTATTTTTGGCAAAACTTTATTTGGACTTTGCACAGACTTAAATAGATTTGAATAAAAGGCAATAAACTTGATTTAAAATTTAATTCAAATAAATCCAGAAAAATCCAAATAAATTCCAGAAAATCATAAATGCACTTTTAAGCAATAAAATAATATTTAAGCAAAATTTTGGGATGTTATAGTCGTCCATCAAGCCTTGAAATTTTATGTACTCCCGCTCATCATGGTTCCCTTCTGCATCCCGTAGCATCTGATCTAAATTGTCATCGTGAAACCTATCCTCATCGAAAGCACAGTCGACATCATCCGAAGTATCATTGACGTCGTTGACGATATGCAGAGTATCGTTGACTTCATCGACGATGGTAGTACTACTTGGTCCCTGCGTAATCTGCTCTTCGTCGTGACTGGTCCAACAGGTATACCCCCTTTTGAAACCCCGTATAATCAAGTGTGCTTCGATCTGCGCTGGGTTTCAAAACATCCTCAAATTCTCGCAGTCAATGCATGGACAAAGCATAAATTCCACCCCCCTTGTTCAATATATCTTTCTCTCCAGCTCTTCTAAAAACGGAGACACCATTAATGTACTCGACGCTCGCACGGTTCTCAGTGTACATCCATCTTCGGTCCATCTACGCTACATATGTAACAATAGGTGTTAAATGATGAATTAAGTACGTTAGGACTGCACATGTGCACATATGCTACATATAGGCTACATTTCAACTTGCCAATTAACTTATATAGCTCCTAACATAAAAAAACGAATGGATATATAGCTCTACAACAAGCTAGATCTAGAAATTAACCACCTTCATTTCCCTCTTTGCCAAAGTAGATCTTACATATACTGCAAATTTCAACCATTTACTACTTTACATCACAGACAACAAATGGATCTACACCTAGATGTACAACTGTAGGATCGATATATACTAAACTAGCAATCAAAGGGGGGTGAATGATTGCGCGGAAGCTAAAATTAAATTTTTGATCTACTAAAAATTCACCCCAATTCGGACTCAAATAATTGCTTCGTATTCAACAAAACAGAGTTAGATGCATTCGGTAAATTGCTAATTACCGGAGAACCAACCGTCGGATTGATCTGCAATTTGAAATGTAGAAACTAGATTCTAATACGAATCTAACAAAAAAGGAATAAGCTAGATCGGAATTACGGATCAAAAGTTATAATCCTCGCAAGCATGCTGTGACAGATTGTGACGAAAACTGATCAAACCCTAATTTTGTGATTAATCACAATCTACAAAATATTAACCAACGAAACTTTCAGGAACTCTAAATTGATGCCCTAGAAAGGTTTTGGATAGATCAAATCAATATTAAACTCGTTGAATTAAGAGAGACAATGAATCAATCTACTAAACCGAAAACCCGGCAAACAAACGCAGGAACCGAGCACTCAAGTAAACTGTGCATGAACAGTACCGCGAATACTGTATAAAACACTGTAGCGTCGATGTTTACTCGCGCAAGAAAACTTCCGGCGCTCGCACTGCTCGGGTAGGTTGGCTGAAGAAATTAATTTTTATTTCTTTTTGTCTAGTCTAATTATAGTACTTCAAATAAAAGAGTACAAACCCTAATACCTATCTCATCTAAACAGGAGACATCCCTCTCCTATTTATAATGACCAACAGTTCGCATGCATATCCACCGTGCCCAACACGGTCCAATACATGCAAACTACCCAAAATTCACACGTGCACGCGTACGACCCACCTGCCACACTCACATGACTAACCAGCCTTCATGTGCACCGTTCACTAGCCCGAACGTCCCGTATGATATTCTTTACCACTAGGACCTCAGTTCCTCCCTGAACCTAGTCCTGAACCTAAGTTCCTCCATGAACCTAGTTCCGGTCCCGTCATCGATCACGTTCGACCTCAAGCAACACCTGCACATGAATAAACACAAAACTATGTACGAGCACAAGTCCACGACTTGACTCAAGATCAATCCATGCAACCACTCACACAAGCGCATTGCATCAAGCAAAACTATTACCATGCTATCACAAGCATATCAAGTAAACATTTGAAACAGTATATGCAAAAGCACCACACATGCCATGAGCACAACCACTTTGCAATGCCAATTTTATTACTAAGCCAATTTTTCAGCATATGATTACACAATCTCCCCCTTGATGAAAACATTGGCAACAACACTTAGAATTGAACATTGGCATTCATCTCACAAGAAAAGTTTTTGAAATCAAAAGCCAAAGTGAAAAACACAAAATCTCCCCCTTTGACAAATATGCAAAGTGAAAAACTCCCCTTATGTGAAAATAAGAAAAATCTCCCTTTAAGAAGAAAAATATGAGTGAATAAATGAATACCACTTATGCAAGAACATGTGCATGTCTAAAGCATATATAAAGTTCTCCAAAATTCTTTTAAGTGGCAAAATTCTCCCCCTTTGACAATGGATTCATCAAGAACACAAAAGAGAGAAAACAAAATCTTTTTGTTTTTTTTAAGTTTGACATTTTTTTGTATGTAATGAGCATTCTAAGTCATCCACAAATATTGCAAATTCATCACCAAGCCATGCTATCAAAAATACTTGCACCCTCAAATCTACACAAAGACAATGTAAAGTAAGCATAACTAGAAATCATGGATTATTAACAATTTATTGCATGGCATGATCTCCCTTTCTCAACAATCTCAAAACCTGAAAACATTGAATTTTTATGCACTTTATTTATACTTAAAAAACTGATTCATTGAGATTGCAACAATAACAATTTCAAGGAATTATATGCACCATCAGCCTTACTTTTCAACCATGCCAAGCCTCATTTCATAAGCTTAAGGTTTCATGGTTTCGATCATACACAACCTCTTCCAAGTTCATATCAAAGTGCAATGATAAGCAGTCTCATAAAGAAGAAGTGCGATAGTACATAACCTTGATCTTGCATTTATCAACAATCACAATTTGAGCTTTAGCACTTAATTTTGATAAATTTCATATTTAGCACTTTTTGAGTAGGATTAAGATAGCCAAGAAAGTTCAACCATGACAAGATTTAATTCATGTTGTCATTCCAATTAAATAGTCATGACATAAACTACACCATATATGCATAAACATGAAGTTGCAAAGACCTTGTAGCATAAACATGGCTTCATGTGACATATGTGAATCAAATACAATGCTCATTTCTTTTTCATTATTTTTCTCATTTTTTTTGTTTTTCATTTAAGAAACACACAAAACAAAAAGTATGTCACAAAATATTACAAAGTTTTCAAAAACTCCCCCTCAAAACAAACCATCTTAAAAACTTTCTTCAAAATTGTCACCCAATGGGATTAATTTTTTTTAAACAAAAGTTTGAAAGAACAATCCTCCCAATAGGGCAGACGAAAGAAATTTTCACTAAAAGTCCATTAAATCCCCCTCAAACAAATAACCAATGAAATCAAAAGAGAGGTGATGATATACATGTGTTTGAGTTATCATGGTATGTTCAGTTAAGCATAAGTATGAATCATGATAAATAAATACTAACCATGAAAAGGTATGATATAAAATATAACATGATTGAACATGGCAGGGGATACATATGAGTATATAAGCAAACATCTCATCTCATACCACAATTAGATATATGTGAAGGTAAAAGATATGAGTGTATAAAATAGCTCACAAAGTAGGTGAAGAATTATTGCACATACCTCTTGAAGGCCATCTCAAGAGTGAGAACCATCCAAGTCTTGATCACATCTTGCAAAAGACCAAGATCCACTAAGCTTATGTTCTCCAACCCGCATCTGAAAAACCTACATAGCACTAGAAGATGTCGAGGCCTCGATACTGGGGTTAGAAATAAAATATTTAGGAATCCAGTACTGAGACACACGACACACAACAGTAGGCACAACACGAGTATTCTTATGCACAAAATCAGATTTGCCCTTTCCCGTGTTTCTAGCAACAAAAGGTGTTTGCATCACCCTAGGCACATAATGAGGAGTAAAGTGTGCCTGTCTGAAATTAGACCTAGCCTTAGCCTTTTCTTTCTTTTGTTGTTTGGCTAGTCTAAAGCAAAAATCTACTAAGTGTCCATCTCTACCACAATGAGTGCAAGTGTACTTAGCACGATGTTTAGCTTTAGAAGTAGAAGCTACATTTGCATTCATTATAGTAGAAAATAAAACTCCAGCAGACTTAAAAACAATTTTCTTAGGCTCATTGACAATTTCAAATTTTTCACTTTCAAGTGACTTAACAACAGTAGGAGCATGTGATTTATGATGAGCATAAGAATCAAAACCTAAACCTTTGTTATGCGTGCTAACCCTTGATTTATTCAAAATCATATTTAGGTTTTTCTTTCCTTTAGTGAAACGTTCTAAAGATTTTTCCAAGTGATCAACCTTTCGAGAAAGAGTTAAACAATTATTACAAGAAACGTCCACTTTTCCTTTTTGCTTGCGACAAATTGAGCATGAAAGAACCTCATGCGTGAGCAAATCATTTGTCATTTGAGAAACTCTAGCATTAGCATCATGCAACTTCAATTCAAGAATTGAACATTTAGAACAAGAAGTTGATTCATCCAAATTAGAAGTAGAGCAACTAGCATCTTTAATTTGTTTGCAATTCAAAGCAACAAGTTTCTCATTCTTCTCAAATTCATCTCTAAGCTTATCAAGAGTTGAAGCATGAACATTTCTTAGTGAAGTAAGCTCAGAATAAATTAAGTCACATGATTTGCAAGCATCATCATCAGGAATCAAAGATTTAAGTCTAGCAATTTCAGCATTCAAAGATTCAATCAAAACATCATGTTTCTTAATTTTCTTGTTTCTTTTCTCTAAAAGCGTACCAAGACGAACAACAGCATCTGAAAGCTCATCGTAAGAAGGATTTACCTCGTTTCCCTCCTTTGTCAAGTTCATCTTGGTTGAGCTGTCCATACTTGCCATGAGACACAAGCTCGTCAAGTCTTGTCTCGTCTTACCTTTGGATATTGTATCTTCATCACTGCTTTCAGAGTCTACATCACTCAAGTTGACTTGTTCAAGTGCTGAAAGAACTCGATGCACAACTTTGCTATTTAGGAAGCTCCTTTTCTTCTTGTCATTGAACGGACGCTTGTACTTTGTCTCTTTCTCCTCCTTCGATGATTTACCTGCAAGTTTAGGACAATTTGGACAAATGTGGTTGAGATCACCACACTGATAGCATCTTGAAGGGCCACCACCAACTCTCTTCCTCATTCTCACATTCTGCAAAGATTTATTAAAATGAAAAGAGAGTGATGCCAAGTCTTCTTCTGGAAATTCCTCAATCTGTTCATCGGTTAGTGAAGACAAGAAAGACAAAGCAAAACTTGAAGAAACATTATTATGAAACATACTAGAATGGGAGGTCAAAGCAATTGATTTGTGATCATTCTTCCTAGCAAGAACATCCAATTCATGAGTTTTTAATTTAGAGAAAAGAACATCTAAAGTAAGTATACTCATGACAGTTGATTCTCTAATGGATGTAACTTTCATCTCCCAAATAGACATGTCTAATGCACCAAGCAATTGTCTACCATTAGCAGCATCGTCATAGCTAACTCCAACAGCACGTAAATTGCTAAGAATCTTATTAAAACATGAAAAGAAATTATCTAGCGACTCACCAGGCTTCATCTCAAATCGCATGTATTCTTTCTTATATATATCTTGGCGAACCTCTTTGACAGTGTTTGATCCTTCATGATAGTCACAAAGAGATTTCCATACCTCATATGCAGATCGAAGATGAACCACTCGATTGAAGTCGCTGCGTCCCAAGCCCTGGATGATCAAGTTGCGGGCCTTGCTGTTTGCTTCAACATGTGTGCGATTGGCATCGTTGACGTTGTCGTTCTCAGGAACTTCGTACGGCTTGTAAACCTTCTCCCAAATCGCGAAGCCTTGAGCTTGGATGTACGCCTCCATCTTGGCCTTCCAAAACTGAAAATCAACACCATCGAAAATACAAGGTTTTGTCGAATAACGATCCATTGATATGAATTCTAATCACCGGTTAAGAATAATTAGAAAAACCTTGCTCTGATACCACTTATAGGGTCGATATATACTAAACTAGCAATCAAAGGGGGTGAATGATTGCGTGGAAGCTAAAATTAAATTTTTTATCTACTAAAAATTCACCTCAATTCGGACTCAAATAATTGCTTCGTATTCAACAAAACAGAGTTAGATGCATTCAGTAAATTGCTATGTCCTAGAGATCCAACTGTCGGATTGATCTGCCATTTGAACTTCAGAAACTACATTCCAATACGAATCTAACAAAAAAAGAATAAGCTAGATCGGACCTACGGATCAAAAGTTATAATCCTCGCAAGCATGCTGTGACAGATTATGACGAGAACTGATCAAACCCTAATTTTGTGATTAATCACAATCTACAAAATATTAACGAACAAAACTTTCAGGAACTCTAAATTGATGCCCTAGGAAGTTTTTGGATAGATCAAATCAAGATTAAACTCGTTGAATTAACAGAGACAATGAATTAATCTACTAGACTGAAAACCAGCAAACAAACTCAGGAACCGAGCACTGAAGTAAACTGTGCATGAACAGTACCATGAATTACTGTATCAAAGCACTGTAGATCCGTGAAAAACACTGTAGCATCGATGTTTACTCGCGCGAGAAAACTTCCGCCGCTCGCACTGCTCGGGTAGGTTGGCCGAAGAAATTGATTTCTATTTCTTTTTGTCTAGTCTGGTTACGGTACTTCAAACAAAAGAGTATAAACTCTAATACCTAGCTCTCTCATCTAAACAGGAGACATCTCTCTTCTATTTATAATGAGCAACAGTTCGCATGCATATCCACTTGGCCCAACACGGTCCAATACATGCAAACTACCCAAAATTCACACGTGCACGCGTACGACCCACCTGCCGCACTCACGTGACTAACCAGCCTTCATGTGCACCGTTCTCTAGCCCGAACGTCCCGCATGACATCCTTGACCACTAGGACCTCAGTTCCTCCATGAACCTAGTTCCGGTCCTGTCATCGATCACGTTTGCCCTCAAACAACACCTGCACATGAATAAACACAAAACTGTGTACGAGCACAAGTCCACGACTTGACTCAAGATCAATCCATGCAACCACTCACACGAGCCCATTGCATCAAGCAAAACTATTACCATGCTATCACAAGCATATCAAGTAAACATCTGAAACAGTATATGCAAAAGCACCACACATGCCATGAGCACAACCACTTTGCAATGCCAATTTCATTACTAAGACAATTTTTCAGCACATGATTTCACTACAACCCAGCTTATTTCCCTCTTTACCAAGTTAGATCTATAATATAATGCAATTTTGAAGCAATTACTAACCTTAGATGACCTAGAGCGCAAGGATCTACCATTACACCTCTAAATCTCGGGTCTCTTTCACTAGAACGGCTCTCAGTCGCAGCCACCTCGAAAATATTTGGAAACACTAAAATTACAGAAGAGGTCGAGGCTCTCTGTTTGTATATAAATCATAATTGATCATCACAAACGGTTTGTGGATAAAACCGTCTGTGATATTCTAAATTGCAGATGTTTTTATCCACAAACCATCTGTGATCTTCTCACATTACAAACGGCTGGCTGACTAAAACCGTCTCTGATGACGTTTGTGATAACCTCAGCACAGACGGTTTTATCCACAAACCGTCTGTGATGATACCTTTCGTCTTCAGAGCGCGGTTCTGAGAAAGAATTTTCAGTGTTCTAGACTCGCGATTCCGAGGAAGACCTTTCGTCTTCTAGGCATTTCTTTCCCCAACCAAGGTCGTAATTAATCAACAACCGCGCGCTATATAATAGCGCTACTAGAGTCCAAAATGTACTCAATCGATCGCATTTCCACATAGCATCTCCATGAGCAGCTCAAACAACTCCTCTATCGGCTTCGCCGCCCCACCGCCTCGGACTATGCCAGCTCCGCCACCGCCTCAGCACCGCCTTCGCCTCCATCGTTCACTTCCCTTCTGCCACCAACACCGTCGACTTCACCTCCTCGGCCCTTGTGGCAATGGCTGTGGCTCCACTACGGCGTCATATCCATGAATCCGCTGGCCGCGGCTTATTGACGGTCCCCTCCGTCGGCCACCTCGGGCACCTCTCCATCTGCCCCAAGTGTCGTCGACGTCGGAAAGAAGCGTGCGGCGTCGCCAAACTAATCTCCTCATCCTTCGACGATAGCTACGACTCGTCGGAGGGCTATCATGATGGCTGGGAGCAGGAGGATGACCCAGACGGAGCGGGTTCGAGCAAAGACCCTAACGGCCGCAGCGACAACGACTCCGGCGACAACATGGAGATCGACTAGACGTACCTAGTAGTTAGCTAGGGATCGAAATTTTTGTATATATATATGTGATGCATGCAACCTAGCTGGTTCTTATATATATGAAAAATTAATGCATGTTCCCTTTAACCGTTGAGTTGATTTAATCATTAGAGATGGTTTGTGGATAAAACCGTCTGTGATTTCTCCACATCACAGACGGTTTTAGCTACAACCCGTCCGCGATGTGTACAAGTATCTTCTCAGACGATTTTCTTAAAAAATCATCAATAATGACGTGTTTAATATAACTTCTTTTGTAGTAGTGTACATACATTAACTGAATTCCCATGTTTTGCTATGGGTAAAAAGTATTATATTACCCTAGCATGTTAAATCGACATCGTTGGAATCGTCCTGCTTGATACACGTCCTCGGCTCCATCTCCTCGCTCGACCGTGTCGCGCATTGTGCTCTCGGCTTCGGCTGCGCTAGCTGGATGCCTAGGCTTGCGTGGTAAACTAACCAATCCACGAAAAAAATCTTCGTTGCGACGCATCATTCATTCTAGCTCTTTCACATTGCATTCGCTTTCACTACAGATGATACCGTGAAGGATTTTGGTTCTCTAGCAGTCTCCTCTTCTTAATTACACACTATAATTTCGATCGACGATCGACCCATCCATACGCTGACCGATTTAATACCCGAATTGGAAATCATACCCAACAACAACTTTCCTTGACCCCATTAGTGTCTTGCCAAACTAGTAACAACCACACGATTTTTTTTCTGCGAAGCGGCAGCGTTTTCTTCTTACGTGTCGCCTGGTCGGCTGCTCGTGCCCCTATTATTAATTCTCGCCCGGTTGCACTAGTGGAACTTCATTACACCCCTGAACCGCCCACACCACGAACTCGTGGCAGGTAATTAAGCACAAATCTAGCTAGCTACCCATCGTGCCATGGCGTCCGCGTCGCCGCTCCCGCGGTGGGCGCCGACGCCTAGCCCGTCGCGGCCGCTCTGGCGCTGGCGCGGCGGCACGCCCGACGCCGGGGCCCGCGTCGCAAACGGCGCCGGCTGGTCGCTCGGTAGCATCTTCCTGTGGAGGAGAGAACGGCACGGTCGTCCGGCGTCAAGCGGCGGTGGGCGGGGAGCCGGGTTTCACGGCTCGGAGATGGTGCCGGCGGCTGCTGTGTCGCCGGCGCGAGGGACGGGGGGCACGGACGACCCCGGGGTGTTCTTGACGTGGGAGGACGTGTGCGTCACGGTGGCCAACGCCGTCGGGGGCCTGCCGGTGAGGATCCTAGGCGGGATCAGCGGGCACGCGCGCCCGGGGGAGGTGCTTGCCATCATGGGGCCGTCGGGCTGCGGCAAGACCACGCTTCTTGATACTCTCGCAGGTTAGACGTCTCATCACCCATGCATGCAATTTTTTTTTTTTTTTTTAAGTAAGGTGTTCTCTTACCCAACGTCGGTGAATAGCCTCTGTCTGATGAATGGAAGGGGAAAAATACGACGAGTAGTGCATCATCTAGGTACAGTGGTGTAAATCTTTAAGGCTAGGGAAAAGATATATAAATAATGATTATCCATCCTTTCTTCATATTTTAATATTGTATAAACTTTAAATAGTGATAATAGAAGAACCTTCCAACTATAACTCTATACAGTTCTCTTCCCCAGAAAACCAACTATAACCCTATACAGTTCTCTTCCCCAGAAAACTACTGCCTTAATTGGCGTGGTAGATGTAGATTACGACGAACAAATTTGCTAAAAAGCTGTCAAGTCAAATTTCTGACCTTACCATTTAACTTGGAGATTTACTTCGGTCGACAAATTCGTGCTTTCCGACCGTGGCGGCCGGTGAGCTAGGATAGTGATTTGCCGGATTAGGTATAGAGGATTGGGCTCACTAGGACCTAAATTTGGTGGGAGACCTGAGCGGGGAGGCACGGTGGTGAGCGACAATGGCACGCTTGGCGGCGACGGGGGTTTGGGGAGGTGGCACAGAAGGTGTGCGGGATGGAGGGCAATGGAATCAGATAATTAAAGAAGATTGGACAGGGAACATGGGGCTGTTGGACCTAGATATATCCGGTTGGTCCAACCAAAAAGACTGTTTTGTTGAGAAAAACATGGTGACTGCATTGGACAGATCCACGTGAACAAGCAATTGGCAAAATTTATGTTTACGCAAGTAGCTAGAAAAAACGACTATTGCCTGTGCATTTACAGTTAACACTACTACAGAATTAATGATCCTTACCACTATATCACTATCGGTTCATAAAAAACTGACAATAATAATATTATCAATGCCAGTTCGGATGAAAAACCGACAATAACGGCTTTTTTCTGATGAACCGGCAGTGATAAATCCCTTATTACTGTCGGTTCGGACAAAAAACGACAGTAATACTATCACTGCCGGTTTTTTAGAAGAACCGACAGTGTTGATATTTTTTGAAAAATCATAACATTTTCATACGAAGTCGGATGGAGATAAAATTTATATGAAAATTGTAGCTCTCGATGAGATCTACAACTTTATAGTTGACAACTTTTTCATTTGAAGTAATTTAAATATCTAAATAATGGTATTACTGCCGGTTGGTGGTTCGTATTCCGAACCGGCAGTAATAATGCTATCAACCATTTTTCGAAAAATCATAACTTATTCATACGGAGTCCGATGGAGATAAAATTTATATGCAAATTGTAGCTGTCGAAGAGACCTACAACTTTGTAGTTGACAACTTTTTCATTTGAAGTAATTTAGATATCCAAATAATGGTATCACTGCCGGTTAGCGGTTCGTATTTCCAACCGACAGTAATAATGCTATCAACCATTTTCGAAAAATCATAACTTTTTCATACAGATTCGGATGGAGATAAAATTTATATAAAAATTATATCTCTCGACGAGATCTACAACATTGTAGTTGACAATCTTTCTATTTGAATTCACTTAGATATCCAAATAATCATCAAAAGTTTCGGAGACAAAGGAACAAAAGGGAAATGTATCCTATACTAGTTGAGGAATGAATGATAGGTAAGATGGTAAGGTGGGCTTGCGCGGGGCAGCAGATCGCGTGTTCGAGTCCTAGCAACCGCATGCGTGCGAAAATCACGTGACTTGTGTGACTTGCGACGCCCGGTCTTGCGTAGAATATGGGGTGATCAGTCCGGATGCAAATAATTTTTTTTATTTTACCGAGTGATTTACGAACCGGACTATCAATGCCGGTTCGCATACAAACTGGCATTGATACCGACATCACTGCCGCTTAAAAAACTGATGTCGGACTATCACTGCCGACCAATCATTACCGGTTCCAAAATCCGACAGTGATGCCAGTTTGGAACCAACAGTGATATGGTGTTCTGTAGTAGTGTAATGACTTGTTGCCGCTTAAAAAAAACAATTAATGACTTGTTATAGGCGTATATGCAAAAACTGATTTGTATATAATTAAGTATCCTATAGTACTGCTAATCGCCCAGCCTAAACAAACAAACAGACCCCTCAAAAAATAAAACAAACATCCTCTTGCAACAACGGTGTCTACCATAGGGACACTGGACAGAAATGGCTGCATTGATTACAAATACACTGCTTAGCATGTGAGATGTTGCTTGCAAGGGGACTAACCCCCTGTTCATAACAAGGATAAATGTCATTTTTTTGTCTGAAGTATAACTATTCCTTTCTTAGACAAAACCAATAATTGTATGCTCACTTAATTTGTCACACACACGTTATATATATATATATACACACACATATATACATCATATATGTACATACACTACCTAAATGCCCATGCTTTGCTATAGGTAGAAAAATATTATATTACGCTAGCATGTTAGTTCGACATTGTTGGGATCGACTGGCTTGATCCACTTCCTCGGCTCCATCTCCTCGCTCGACCATGTCGCGCCTTTGAGCTCTCGGCTTTGGGTGGTGGAATTTGTTAATTTTTTTGTATTTTGCTTTTTTTTAGTTTTTGCTAGAGATTGTTTTGCAGGTGCAAGTGGCACATCGGAGGGGCATATGAACTACTACCACTATCTTCTTATAATATAATAAATATATATGATATTTTAGAGTACATTATTCTTTAAAAAAATGTTTTAGAACACATACCATCGTACTTTTAAAAGTAACTATCAATGTATATCTAAACTATATTATACGATTAGCCTTATATATAAAAACTTAGTTTACATTAAGATTTTTTTTGAAAAAAATGGAGGAGATTCATAATTTTTTTTAAAAAAAAGTGTGGTAGCGTGTGCACAATAATGCGACCCCAGAGCACAGGTTTATTGATCCATGAATGCATCGATCGGATGTGATTAGAACTGTGTTCTGCGGATACCACATGCTTGCACTGCTTCAAATTAAAGAAGCTAGTGGAGGCTTGTACTGGAACATGAATGGACCTTTGAATTTATGTTGCCATCGCACTTCTATCGCACTGTAGCGAAAAAGAAACAAACTATGTTTGTGCCCTCTTTTTGTCTGTTCTGTCTAATTTACTTGACTAATTAAAAATAAAAAGATATGAGAGTACTTTCATGACAAATCAGCTGCCCATTTCTTTATGATAAAACTAAATATTTCATGTATTAATACCCAAAATTATAAAAGTTTAGCTGCACTTATTTAAAATGGCATCTATTCATAATAGAGATAGCAATTGTGTACGCATTATGGGCAACCTGAGCATTTGAGGGAAAGAGATCCGGTGCAACTGAAGCAGTTGTGTGTGGATCTTTGGATCCAAATGCAAGGAATACTTTAGCAATACATGTTAAACGATCTGGACCGTTCGTTCACCTACGGGGACTGCTTAATGTTTTGTTAGACTATCCAGACCGTTCGTTCACTCGATCAGACGATCCTGACCTACGAGAACTGCTTAAGATGCAAACCCTTTCCGCATTTGAGAGCCTTTCTTTCGCACTCCTTAAGGGTGTGCTCAGTTGATAAGATGAGGTTAAATAGAATTGGATAGTCTTTTATCATTTGGTTTCATTGTTTTAGGTGAATAAAATAGTTAAGTATTGTAGAGAATATTCCTTAAATTTGTATCCTACAATTTATATGTGATGGTTCTATTCAATCAACAAACACATAAATAACTTTTTTTCTTCTACCTTTTTGTATATTTACCAATCATAGAAACAACCAAACACACCACCAGCCTTCCCGAGCCAAACTAGAGGAGTCGCTGCCGTTCTAGCTAGCGTTGCGATTATTTTATCAAATTTTATCGGAACATCATTGTTTTGGCATGTGTGGCTTGAATAAAATTTTTCTTATATCTAAGAACGTACGTAGGGACTAGAAATATTAAAAAAGCGTTTTTCTGGTTTCACAAATCACGCTATGTCACGCCTTCGCGCTAACTCAATGCACAACGTTTGCTACAGTGGTGCGTATCAAGCCTGCCGCCGGCTAATTAATAGCCCTAAAACAACCTGCTGGCTTGATCTGCATTAAGAGCCTATTTGGTGCGTGACGTTGCCTTTTTACTGTTTACACTTTCTTATTTACTGATTAACCTCAGAAATTGCTAGCCATACTCTCTAAAACAAAACAAATTACAGAGTTTACATCATAAGCATATTATTATGACATAGTTCAAAAATCAACTCAGATTACATATTACACATTATGTATAATGCATCTATGTTAGAAATGAACTTAGATATATTAACCAATTGAATCCAAAATTACAACTTACAAATTCAGAGCACAAGGTTCACAAATTAATCCAAATGGTAACTAATAAATTCATAACTCATCAGGTGAGGCTAAGTGGCATTCGCCTTTTCGATTTAGGACCTCACGCATCAAGAAGGCACAGAGTTGTCCTCGAATTCGTAGCAGGTCAGCCTGTTCCAACGCAGATTCAACGCATTTCCAAGCCTATCGATAGGAAAAGTAAAGCCTTGCATGTATATAAATTAATAAGTGGAAACAATTATTACAAGATTGCCAAACCTCTAAGATATTGGTCTTCTTTGCACTAATGAGGATTTGCATGTTGTGGCAAACGTAGAATCCACATTAGTTAGTGGCATTTGGCTGCTAGTGGAACTACCAAAATATAATATGTTGGTTCCAAAATTATTATTATGGAGTGTGAAGGATTATTGCGTACTACCGGATACCAGAAACTTATGAACATGCTTCAGCTGCGATGAGTCCTTGTGTGGCCCTCCACAAGCTCTATAGACATTGAACGACGCCTCGAGTAATTTTGCGATAGGCGTCAAGTCGTGGGTACCGCTCTTTTTGGAATTAGGGTAAATTACATGTTTTTCTCTTGGTATAATTACAAGTAGAATCCAGTGAAATCTACACAGGAATGTCATTATGGTCATTCAACTAACTCTGAGCTATATATAAAATACAAATCAATGAGTATAGCAACTGGATGAAGCACTTACCCAGTGTTGTGGGGTAAAAGTATGATATTTTTTCCCATTGAGACATCATTGCTTTTTTTACGTACTCTTGGACGACTTGTAAATTTTCGTCTATGGTTTGCTTGGACACCATGTGTGGGTCGAGAAAACCCACCAATTCTTTTTCTTTTTTTCTTCAATGATCATGATCTATATATACAAAAGCAAGAATCATATATATATATGACATTTATCGTTATGACACGAATGTAGACCGTGATTGCACAAACTTACGATGTCCAGCATCTGATGAGTGAGGCGTCAAGGACGTCGAGATTATAGAGATCAAACAAGTCGTTGAAGCCAACTATGAAGAAGTCCCCAAAAACTGATGGGAGAAATGCTCCTCCTTAAATCTGACCGAGAAACTCGATATCTGTTGTGCCACCGGCTTATTGGCTTGTTCCATGCACCAATTTTGCAATTTAATGCAGTCTACTGTAAGCATCTGCTAGCGCTCTACCGTTACGAACGGCTATCCAATCTCGAATTGCCGCACCAACGGGGCCAACCGAAAGTCATGTGCCTCCGTGGTCCACTTTGATTTGAACTTATCGCTGCCTCGCTATCTTTCATAGGTCATCTTTACAGGAGACGACTGGACCCAAAGTGAAGTTCTGGCTTGTGCCTTACGGGACATGGTAGCCGATTTGGTGGGTTGCTTCGGTGCAGCACGTGGTTCTGGTAGTGTTGGTGGTAGCTTCGGTGCTAGAGGTCGGTCATCGAAAGAGATGTCTCTCTTAGGCCACTGGATAAATGTGCCAATGGCATCCCTTAGTGTCACAATCTCGTCGTTACGAGCATCTCCAGTGTGATGATCTTGCAAATTTCATGTACACCGTTGATATAGACCTTCGTGTAGCCTGGAACTACCGTGCGACCGTACACAAACACCCCTAGACCGGATGGATATGCTTGCCCCCAAGCAGCCTGCATGGCACCTGTACTTCTGGAATGAGGTCATTTTCTTATTCACATAATTACTGACAAGGGTGCTCTTGAAGTTCTTTCATGCATTTCCCGCTACTAGCAACACATATCGTCACAATGCGTGCATGACATCTTTTGGGAGCTCGAATGATGCAAAAATTTCTATCACCAGGCTGTTGTGCTCCTCATCTATCTACGACTTCCATGATGGATAGGTGATGGGGAACCTTTCCCGTCCAATTATCCCTTATAATGTCCGAAATGCTTCTGCTACCTTAGGAGGTGCGGTATGGGCTCCATCCCACCAATCGACCGCCGTGATGGTATATCAGCTTTGGGACCTTTTACTTAGCCCTCTTAGACCATACCTAAATTTTCCTATGTTCAGCTCATCAGATCCATTCGGCGACGAAGAATGAGAGGACGTCATCTTCTTTTTAATTAGATTGTGTTAGATCTTCAAAGATCAGGCAAGTTGGTAAATCAACAATTCACATACGTTCGTAGAAGAGAAGAAAGTAAATTTAAGAGCATTGTTTAGAACAAAGAAATCAACAATCATAAAAGGTTTCTTTATTCTTTAGAATAAGGAAAGAGGTTAGTTCGCTCCGCTCTCTTTGTAAGAAGAGTATTATTCATAGTTGAATTTCCTTCCTTTCTTAACAGCATTTTATCGGAAGTCAGGGCTATTTTAGTATTTTTATATATTAAAAAGGATTTTCAGCATTAAAAAACTATTTACTGCATAAAAATAACAATATTATATTATTTGTTTGGGCCCAATTAAAGCTACTAGATATGGGCGGTAAATATCTAAATCTAAATATCTGAATAGAGATATATGAAATTATTCGAGAATATAATCGCAATATTTCGATCCGATGGATAGTGATCTCACGAATCATTCGAAGCTGATGCCAAATCCGATAACTATTTGACACGACTATCCAAATTTGATCAGAACAGATATAGTCGATCGACATCTATTAGATCCGATTGTACCCTTAGCTTTATCTCACACAAGATACATCTCTCTCACAAAGACCAAGACACTAAGATATGGTACAAAATTGCATTGGAAGAAATATTGGTAACTAAGCCTTGCTTTTTGTGGAGCATGCACTTTGGGCGTCAGGATAGCCACACTGCCACACCGTAATGGCCACGCCGCTATGTTGGTCCTCGCTCGTTGTTGCACCGGGCTACCACGCTACGCTCCAGAAACCACTTAGCTCAGATTAGGGCCGATGTGGTGGCGGTGGCTCGGCTCTAGCTAGATCCAGCCGGTGGCAACGACTGAAAGGGGAACGACAATAGCGGGTGGACACCGGTGGCTGTTGGAGACAAAGGAGGTCATCGGTGAACGAGGAGGCAAGATTTCTCGAGGCTGATCGGTGAATAGTATCGATGGCAGATGGATGAGAGAGAGAAACGTGAGAGGAGATGAATATTTATTGATTGGGTCCATTAGTAGATATTAGATATTAGTATAGTGCCATGTCTTTCGATTTCCTTTTCGCAGCACGTAATATATGTTCTTTCCCTTTTCTAGAACGTTTGTTTCCTTTTCCTTAATTTCAGGATATTTGTTTCCTTTTCCTTGTGATGATGTTGGAGGTGGGGGAGATCTGTTGTGGGCCACAGGGATGAGTTAGACACATTAAACAATGGCCATCGGATGTGGGTGAGTAAAGATCTGAGAGGTTAATTTTGATGGAGGCAAGTTTCTGGAGACGTTTTGCTGGACCTATGAAGGCTAGGCTATCTCTAGTGGGGTGCATTATTTGGGGTGGACGTATAAAAAATGCTTAGGTGCATTATAAAGGGGTATAGACTATGTATTAAAGGAGTTATATTATCAGGGTTCGCTTCAACAATTGCTCGAATATCGCGATTATCAACTATATCGAATCAGTACGGTATCTAATACCAGTTGGTAAACCGATTAAATTCGAAAAATTTCAAAAATTAAAAAGAATTATGTGACGTAAATATCACGATAATCACTGAATATCGCTTGATTTTCTATGAATATCGAGCGAAAATCGCTCACAAAATTGACGTCGAGAAAGTCAAGTTCACAAAATCGCTCACAAAAATTTCAGTCAATTATCGAGGCATATCGAGCAATTATCGGTAAAAATCGAATTTTTTAAATTTTTTCTTCAAAATTTTGATTTCAATGTCCTTCTATTTCTATCAATTTTTCTTATTTTCAAAAAATCTCGATATAGTCGAATATCCCGATAATATTGTGAATATCTACTCTTATTATTTGTGACGAGGAGGGCACTAGAAACAACCTTGCTATATTTGCACTGGTAGGGCCTAAAAGGACTGTAGTAGGTTAACGTTGCAGTATGTGTATCAAAAATGTTTTTTTTTTCGACTTCCTGTCCGCATCAACATTACAAAGGAACAGTTCCTGTAATTAATTCTTGTCGGCTCTCGGCACCACACGATTTGTGGTCCAGAACGGCCAAACTTCAACCATTCCTTTTTAGGCATGCTTATTGGAAGGTAATTCGGCTTTTCTAAAATTAGGGAAGTTCACGAGATTCATGTAGCAGTTAAACTATTTTTACAATTTTTTTGTATTTTAAATATGGCGAAAGTCGCCTTCTAAGTGAGTAGGTATGAAACCACACTAAAAAGCATATGAGATGGACAAAAAAATAAAAAGGTAATATGACTGCTCCTGCAGAATTGATGCTCTCCAGCTCAATATATTAGCTTTGTTTTTTAGTTCCAGGCGCATAAAAAACATTTTTATATGTTTTGTACTACTAACTGTATACTACCGTATATAAAGCCCCAAGGATTTCGGGCTCCTCGCCGTGCCGCGTGGAATTCAGGGCGACGTGGTCTCTCCGTGTGCGGCCCCTTCATGTGTGGGAGCGTCGTGCATACGACTCGCGTGTCGTTGAGCCACATCACCCACGTGGCTAATTCAGTTGTACAGCTTAAGTATATTTTATGTTGGCTTATACGCAAAGCGCTGTATAGCGCAGCGGTAAAGTGTGTCGCCCGCGCCGACCAGGTCGATGGTTCGAGCCCGGCTTCCGCGCGCGCCGGCGGGCAGATTTTGCCGGAACGACACGTGGCGAGCGCTCACAGTGAGGGCCCGGGCGACGTGAGTCGTCTTTTTTTGGCGAAAAAGACCCTGGTCTTTTTCTTTTTGTGAAAAAGACCTTAGGTGTTTTCAAAATTACGTATTAGCCCATTGTTTATATGGAGACCCTGAAACTGCTGAAATTATTTTTCTTTCGCGTACAGAGCCCCCAAAAAATATGATGTGCTTTCCAGAAATATGTTTTAGTCCGTATTTTTTTCCACAGTAATACGAGACGCTTTTCAAAATTATGTATTAGCCTATTTTTTTACAAGGAAACCCCTCAGCGGATCTTTTTTCCAAAAAAACCCTTGAAAAACCTGAAAACACGCGGGATTTTGCCGTCAGCCACATGGCAGCTGGTACGGCGTGCACCGTGCCCGCACATCTAGTATGTATAACACTGCAGCACTGCTACTAAAAAGTTTTCTTAGAGACATCAGGTGTTTGTCATGAGTCATGCAATTCTAGGGGTGATACGTATGGTTGAAGTTTATATTGAACCTTTTTATAAACAGTTACGTTGCGGAGTGGGCGAGTCCAAGACGAGAGATGTACTAGATTTTTCCGATATGCTTGCAATGAGCATACATATGCATTTTGTTATTCTTCTTTTGATGTTGTTTTTGTTGATTTTTTTTATTATATTGGATTCAATGACTATTCCCCCTAGTTGGACTGTAATAGACATACATGTGGTGACTGGTTATACAAGAACAGATGAAAACAACCATAGAACACAGTCAAAATATTTAGTGTACTATTAAATCTTTTAAGTGAATAACCGAAACTAGTGACTAGAGGAGGGTGGGGTGAATAGGAGCTAATTAAATTTACCTCTTAAAAATCTCTTCTAAAAAATACTAGGGCCATGGAGCAAATAATAGGTTCAAGAACACCAAAAAAAAATGAATAACGGAAGAATTTTAGCAACTCGGATGTGAAGAAATATCAAACTTAACCATTAAAAAACATTAATAACTTTGGATCTACTCATCCAAAATTGATGAAACTTGAAGCATAGGAAGATAATGTCCTTAGGGTAATGATTTCAAAAAATAATTTCAAAATAATGCTTAAATGAGTGACCTATCTAACTCAACATCCATATTGTACAAAAATAAAAAATTTTGAAACTTGACTGTCAAGAAACATTAATAAGGCTAGATTTACTCATTCAAAATTCTTGAAACATAGTAAGATAAGGTCCTCATGGTTATGATACCAAAAAGTGATTTGAAAACAAAGCTCAAATAAATGACATATCTAGTTCAACATCAGTGCAGCACAAAAACAAGAATTTCGAAAACTTGACCGTAAAGAAACCTCAATAACTCAAGTTTTACCCATCCTAACTTGATTAAACTTGAACTACAACTAGAAAATGGCCTTAGGACTATGATTCCAAAAGTAATGGTAATGATAAGCCCCAGGTCTCAACCTTTCATGCAAAAAGTTCAAGCTGCACAAAAAACGGTGATTTTATCTCTCAAAAACACGATGTTGCAAGCACATCTTGAGCAAAAATGAGTTCTAATGGATCTTACTAGGTTGGAACGTGTTCTAGATGAATTCTTTAACCTCTTACACATACTATATTCAATAGAAATATTGCAATTAGACATAGGGGAAACAAAGCTCAAGCTTCATGAAAGAAGCAAGCAAAAATGCAAAAAATAAAATAAATTTCAGAATATATATAACTTGGATCTTGCATTGCTTAGATAGAGATGTCTATAAAGCCACACTTTATTGTGAGCAAAGCTCAAAAGAGCATAAGGAAGCAAAAAAAAAACCATTATCGATGACTTGGCATGGAGACATCCCTCCACCCCTCTATTTTATAACACAGTATGAGTAACATCTACCTTTAGATGACATTTTTGGCTCTCAAGAAAACTCATTAAGGGTTTAGATTCACTCTGTCACTCATACATAGGCTAACCTGTAATCCAATAACATAATGAGTTTTAACCGTACACTTGTACGCTTCTCAAAGCGCCACTTAAGTTCAAGATCAAATAACACTTTCACACTAATTTAACTTCTACTCCACCTGTGAAACTTTGACCTAACGATCCTCCTTCGCTTGAGTAGGGCTTAAGTTAGCATCTTATCCATTCACTTATCATTCCAGTTTGTAGCAACTTCTCGGCCATAGTCGTCTTCCGGCATCACCTTGACCGTTTGATCTCATCTCTCCTAGCCTATTCCTGATCTCTTCTGCCTCCCTATGACTTAGTTCTAAAGTCTTGCAACCATCCCAGACAAGCAAAACATCACATAGCATTGCTCAACATAATGTGCAACATGTAATCAACACTAGTATCAATTCTCAATTAAGTGCATTGCTCAAGCTCACTGGGCTAATCTATTCGCCATCATAAGGTCGGTCAGACTGACAATAGCCCAGAATTATAAATTCAGTTTTCAACGCCAAAACAAATTCACACAAATCAACACAAGCCTAATAAATGTCAAAGACTCATCACACATCTATGGTTAACCTCCACATGGTCTTACATGAAGAACTTTTATGTGGCCATTTGTATTTTTTTCAAAAGTAAATATTGATTTCTTTGAATTTCATGTCATCATATATCATTTTCCAAGGGGAAATTGGAAATCCACACTGATAACTTATTTTGTGGCACTTAGACCCTGTAAGTTTTCTTGGTTTGCAAAATTCTCCTACCATTGCTTTCTTTGCTATTTTTTTTCCAAAAACCGTCGAAAAGAAATTGTGGTTGAGAGGATGACCAGTGTGTTATCTCTAGGCACATACAATAAATGGAACAAACAACTTTTTATATGTTTTGTCCTGCTAACTGTATAATGTATATTTCTAATACCCCTACCAATCAGCTATTCTTGGAGACACTTGATGGAAAATGTTGCCTAGAAAAACAAAATGGTATTTATATGTAAACCAAAACCAAATTATATGACATCTAATTCGGTGCTGGATTGAGTAGTTGTTTGGTATGGCTCATGCCAATCTAGTGGTGACATATATTGTTTAAGTTTATATTTAACTTTTTATAATTACTGACATTGTGGTGGGCTGAGTCCAATAGGAGGGATGTACTAGATTTTTCCCGTATGCACAATGGTTATACATATGCATTTTATTCTTCATCTTTTGATGCTGCTTTTCTTCTTGATTTTTTTTATTATATTGGATTCAATAAACATTTTCTTAGTTGGACTGTTAGAGATATACATGTGGTGATTAGTTTAGAAGAAAAAATGAAAACAACAACCAAGCCCTGCCAGAATACTGATTAGATCTTTGAAGAAATTTTTGGTGACCATAAATCTTTTTAAAATAAAGTACTGATTTCTGTGAATTTCATTTCCTCATATATCATTTTTAAGGGAAAATGCAAATACCACCTAGTTGTCACCGTGAGATTGAAATACACCCTTACAACTTATTTTGTGGCATTTACACCTACAAATTTTTTTGGTTTGCAAAATCCCGCTGCCATTACTTTATTTGCTAATGCTAATGCAAAAAAAAAACCATTAAAACCTTACGAAATGGTCATTGAATATATGGCCTGCACGATTGTGACCACAATGTCATATTAAATTTAATGTTTTCAGCTTTCTTCATATCCTCAATTTCACTTTTACATCTCTCATACACAATCTTGAGGATTTTTTTAAAAAAATAATACATTTTTAGAATAAAATTACAGAAAAAATACGTCCATAAAACAATTACATAAATATAGCGACCGAGCTTTTATCGTCAAATAAATTGGTGACATATCATCTACCAAATGAATTAGCGACAAAAGCCCATAAGCTTCTCATCATTTAGTCGCCAATTCATTTGGTGACAGAAATCTTTCGCCAAATAAATTGGCGACAAAGTTTTATTTATCCAATGGTTTTGTCACTGATTCATTTGGCTGACAAACCTATTTGGTCTGTAGGCTTCTGTCTATCGCCAATTCAATTGGCAGCAAAAGCACTATCGTTGATTTGTTTGGTGACAGATCTTATGTCGCCAATTCATTTGACAATCGTAGCTCTATCAGCAAATGAATTGGTGACAGGTGTATATTTATGTAATTATTTTTTTATGTATTTTTCTGTAATTTTATTTTAAAATTGTGTTATTTTTTAAAAAAATTCCAATCTGGAGTGCGGTATAGCGGCACAAACATATCACATGATATATATGTATGCTAATCACTATAACTTCACTTTTTGCTAAAGTTTACTAATATAATTCACGTAAATAGTATGACCGGGGGAAAGTCCAAACAGGAAATCTCACTATATAATATAGAAGAAGTATACTAATAAAAAATTTCTTTGATCTGTCTCCTGCATTATGTTTTTCTCAAATTAAGTTGAAGTTAAATAATCTTGTAAACTAGTATTTTTCATACCTTCCCCTGGTCCTTGGCCTTAACCATTGAAATTTCCATTGCGAGGCAGGAAGGCTAGGGCCAGGCATGAGTGAAACAGGGGTGATTCTAATCAATGGCCGCCAGGAGAAACTTGCTTTTGGAACCTCAGTAAGACAAAATCCTCAACTATCTCAAAACGCTGGTAACATTTTTCTTTAACAAAGCTATTTTTCAACCCTCGCTCCTGGGATTAAACCCAGGTTTGGGGCATATTTGGTGCCAAATGTTTCATCTGAAAACCAAAACGTTAAGTAGTTGATTATCTGCGAAACAAACCAATTTGTTAAAGCGCCTCAGTTATTTTTTAGACCGGAGATAGTGTGTTCAGTGATCCAAACTTACTTTTACCATGCATGCAATGCGCAACTCCTCTGATTCTGAAGGCGTACGTGACCCAAGACAACGTGCTCATGTCGACGCTCTCCGTGCGCGAGGCCGTCTACTACTCGGCGCAGCTGCAGCTGCCGGACACGATGCCGGCGCCGGAGAAGCGCGCACACGCGGAGCGCGTGATCCGGGAGATGGGCCTCGGCGACGCCATGGACACACGCATCGGCGGGCGGGTTACCAAGGGCATCAGTGGCGGGCAGCGGAAGCGGATGACCATCTGCATCGAGATGCTCACGCGGCCGCGGCTGCTCTTCCTCGACGAGCCCACCAGCGGGCTCGACAGCGCCGCCTCCTACCACGTCATGAGCCACATCACCAGGATCGCCGCCAGGGAGGGCATGACTGTCATCGCCGCCGTGCACCAGCCCGGTGGCGACGTCTTCGAGCTTTTCCACGGCCTCTGCTTGCTCGCCTACGGCAGGACGGTGTTCTTTGGGACTGCCTCTGATGCCACCGAGGTGACTCCCTTTTTTTTCATTCTTCTTCTAGACAAATTTGAGTTTTCCTTTTCCATGAATTAAGACTTGCATAGTTTTGCAATATTTTCCTCTGTTTTGCCAAAAATCTCTTGACATAACAGTGAAGAGGGACACCGTATGCTACGCTAGCACAAAAAAAAACTACCGCATAACCAGAAAGCTACTCGCAAGAAGGGGATCATAGATTAGATTACCACTAGACACGCAGTTGCGAAATCCTTCGCGTGTCGATGTAGTGGAACGTCCTAGCCGCAGTCGATGCGTCGATGGAGTGAATCATCCTCGTCTCGTCGTGGATCGTCCTCCCACGCCGCAATCGCAGCAGCATCACCGCAGTAGTCCACACGTCTAGGGATGGAACGCCGTGCGTCGTTGTGCAAGCACATGGTCGCTCGGCAGGGGCAGCGAGAGGAGGAGGCTAGGGTTTCGGGTGAAATACATCTAAACCGTGAAAAGCACACCCTGCGTCCACCCTCCTGCACTCCTTATATAGCTACGAGATGAAACCCTAAACCAGGGCCCATTAGTGCGCTAAGCCCACGAGGTCCATTAATTACGGATCCAATCCAAATTAATGCGTCCCAGCCCATTAAGTGTGTGACCCTGCAGGTTCACGTACGTTTGGACATGGATTCGAAAAACTCCTTTTCAATCCAATAGTTGGTAGCGGCTCCTTGCAAAGTATGCCAACTCCCAAACATACTATGATCAAATCGGACAGAACCTATCAAAAGTACTCATATAATAATCCCTTTTCCAAGTATATGAAGATTGAACTCAAGGCGACGACAAACATGTCATCCTTTAATGATTCAATCCATCTCTCGTATCCGTGATATATTAATAAGTTGTGATTGACTCCTCAATCACGGCATGGCCATGTACTTCCTTAGTTATATCACACGAGTGGTCTTGTCATATATCTCTGTTTCATTGGAGTGGCAAATTCTATCTTGACTGCTCACTTCCCTCTGCACGTTTTATAGTAAACATGAAAGCTATCTTTATAACTATCCGGTTAGGAAGTAGTATTTGATAGCTCCAAGAAAAACTATTACACATGTAGAGAATATGACAATCTCAGGTCTAAAGATCATACATTTACTATGTATGAGATACACTGGTGACACATAAAAATGTAACATTCTCGCAGTGTCCCATTGTGGGTCTAACTCATGTTCTTCAACATGCGTCCTAAATGTATAGATGATATCTCCATATCCCATGATCTATGAGGCATGATCATCGATCACTACATGTGCTAATCTATTAATTGTTGTCCTATACGATGATATCCGATCAGAAATATTTATCGAATTACATCAATAAGTAAAGAGCTTCATAAGCAAGTCACATACTTGTTGATCAATACAATGATATACATTCATTGGACCAATAATAATATTATTATTCATAAACATAGTCATATTACAATCATCTAAATGATTGCCTCAAGGGCATAACACTAACAAGCAGAGCCACAATCCGAAATTACACACCATTATCTCACATTAGCCATGTAAGCAGATTTCGTGAATTTAATTACTATTGGAATTATTTGTTTTGAAATTTTTCCCAAGATTAAGTACTTGGCAAGGAAAAACAAAAAAATCATAGAAATAAGTTAGAATAGAACAATATGATTTTTGAAATTTGTCAAAAGAAGAAGAAAATGGGAAAAGTTTAGGGGATTCCAGTGCGGCGGGCTCTTAAATTTTCATAGGAAAATAAGTTAGATATGAAATATATGGTTCCCATAGACCAGAACTTAAAATTTGAAATTTTGGAGTGTTTCTCCTCCGTGGCTCCGTGTGAATACCGCTTGGGCAGAGAAGGATTTACTGACCAGCATCAAGATATCTGTTTTATGCAAATTGCATACTATTTCCTCACCATTGATGTCGCCTAGAGATTCATGCATGAGCCACGAAGAGTTCACACTGCCACCCGACTATAGATCTCGCGCAGCCAGCGGCCTGGTACCTGACGGCATAGTAATTGAATAAGGATAATGTGATTATGGAATTTTCTTATTACAAATGTTTAATATATAAGTTATGTATTTGATATATATTCACTTCTTGCAGTTCTTTACTTTAAGTGGCTTCCCATGTCCACACCTGAGGAACCCCTCTGACAACTTTCTGAGAACAATCAACAAAGATTTTGACGAGGTTTATGTTCTTGTCGTTTTATTACATATATGGCCTGAATAAAACTTAATTTTCTTCTACAGCTAATATGATATTATATTCAGGAAGTCGTGGAAAGTTCCAAAGCTAAGAGAAAAACAGCAGCTGAAGCAATAGAGATTCTGACAAATTCATATCAATCCTCTACTTATTCAGAAAAAACAGCTAACCAAATAGTTGAGATGAAAGAGATGGTAAGTTGTTTGTAATCCATTTCCTTGAAGAAAAGAAATGATATTAGTGTGGTCATAAACTTTATCTAGAAAAAAACTAGTGGACGAATAGGTAGTGACGTAGTGTTATACTAATTGAAAAACAATTATAAGAAATTGCAATATGAAATATCCATGTCCAATTTTAAAATCATCTAATTTTCCATTTCAATGAACCTACACAGAACTTTTCTGACTTATGTGGGCACCCCTGCCTTAATTCCTTTACCTCTGTCTAGAAAGCGTCACATGAGAAATAGTCTATACTTCAAAATTCCTCCAGGCCTCCATTTTATCTACATGTTACTAGAAATACTTCATAGAAGATTAACACACAGTAGCAATTGGTTGATCAAAAAAAATTTACACTACATATGCACAACATGGTGCTTGTGGATAATTATGATTCTAATATGTTCTGTATGCTAGGGAGGAGCTCCATTTAGGAAGAGAGAACAAGCCAGCTTCTCTACAAAGCTCCTTGTGCTTACAAGAAGGTCATTCATAAATATGCACAGGGACATAGGATATTATTGGATGCGTTTGGCTATTTATATGGGCATTGGCATTTGTCTTGGGACCATCTTCTACCAAGTTGGCTATAGTTACAGTTCTATCCAGGTAAGTTAACTGACGTGATATTTAGGGTTAAATAGAATAATATTCTAAATATTAGTAACATTGATGATTTCTCCTAATTTTTCAGAGTAGATGTGAAGTAATAATGTATACAGTCGCACTTCTAACTTTCATGGCAATCTGTGGATTCCCTTCTTTCGTAGAGGACATAAAGGTTGCTTTCTCTCCCATCAAAAGTGACATTTTTGGTAAAGATTGTTTTTGTTCCTAATTAATTCTATTGTGAAACAATTATGTGGCATTAAGTATAAACAATTGTATTACTTAAATGGTATCCATTCATGATTACATTATTCATTCTCTTAAAGAAAAGAATTTCAATATTGCTAATTATCTTATCTAATGCTTGTAAAAGTGCGTGCCAAAATACTTTACTCAAACTTAGCTTTATTTGAAACAACTCATCATACAGGTGACTTTCACATAATCGGATGCTTAGTATAAGATTATCTGAAAATAAAACAATCTAATTGTTTTAATAAAAGATCTGGCAGCTTTAAATTAAACATATATTTGAATAAAGCACAGCTAAATCAAATACAGTTTATAGTGACAATATGTTTAAGCCCTGACCAAACTCATGATCATATTGTACTATTACTAATTCAGGTATTCAGAAGAGAGAGGCTGAGTGGCCATTACGGTGTATCAGAGTTTGTGATCTCAAACACCCTATCAGCTACTCCGTACCTGGCCGTCATCGCTGTGATCCCCGGTGCCATGCTGTACTACCTCTCAGGGCTAACAAAAGGGGCAGATCACTTCATCTTCTTCGTCATGACACTCTGCATATGCACCCTGCTAGTTGAGAGCCAAATGATGATCATCACTGCCTTCGTCCCGGACTTCCTCATGGGCATCATCATTGGAGCCGGGGTGCAGGGGGTGATGATGCTCACCGGTGGCTTCTTTCGCCTTCCCAACGAGCTCCCGAAACCAATATGGAAATACCCTTGCTATTACATCTCCTTCCACAAATATGCTGTGCAGGGGCTTTACAAGAATGAGTTCCTTGGGCTGACATTCCCCAGTGATCAGCTCATTGAGGCTAATGTCACCATTAGTGGCCTTCAAGTCCTGCAGCAGAAGCTGCAGGTGGAGATGGGGTACTCCAAATGGGTTGATCTTGCCATCCTATGTGGAATGATTGTGCTGTACAGGATGATGTTCTTCGCTATTGTCAAAATTGCAGAGGAAGTCAGGCCAGTGAGAGGAATGAAATGTAAATGGTCTAAATAATGACTCCCTTTTTTTTGTCTACTTAGCCGTACGACACACTACGGCTGTACGGTATTGTTATTTGAGGGGAAAATCAGTAAACCCCAACAAAAGAATGTGTATTTACAAATGTATGCTATAAAAGTCGAAAGTACTAAACATACCTAACATATTTTTTACTGTTGCATTTACATTTGCTTGCTGTTAGTGATCCTTTTTGTGTGATCTGAGTACTTCAACACCTCTAAAATCATGCAATAAGAGGTTACCAAATTACACGCTCTGCCATCTCCAGCTTCCTCTCTCTCCTGGGCTTTCGACTGCCACTCCAGTGCTTCCCCAAACGCCGTATAGGACCAGCTACTCTCGATGTCCACCAGACACCAGTTGCGTTTCCATCATCGACGCGCATGGGAAGTTGGGAACTCCTAAAAGACCAGTTTGGATAGAGGAGATTTTTTGTCAAGTCTTGAGTTCAAACGATATGGACAGAAAGGAAATTGTCTCTAGCGATAGTTGTTTGCTTTACTTCATATTACAGGTCTCAAAGTTACAGGTCTCTAGCCGTATATTTTTAAAAAGACAGTATTACCTCCTGCAGCACATGATGAACACTAGCACACCACATAGTTCTTTTCCAGGACTTCCCTGGCGGTGCTGATGATGACGACCACCCCACATCCTTTGCTGATGACATGGTGTAACCATGCAATATCCTGCCCAAACTGTTAAGATATAGATTGATTTGAGTTTATATTTGGTTAAAATCTATCTCTATGTGATTGAATCTGAACCTATCTCTTGTAGCCTTCTACTATAAATATGACACCCCTTTTACAAAAGAACTAATCTAATAAAAAGAGAACATAATTTCACCTCTTTATATTGTGTGTGCTCTCTGTTTGTGGTTATTATTCTTTGGTTCTTTGTGATTGATCAAGTATGGACGACTTCATTTTAAAACATGTTATCAGCACAACTGCTCTCCAAACGTAAGCTAAGCCAATGGATCACCGAGCGCCGTCACTGTCAGCGAAGAAAAAACTTGCAGCCAGATCGTGCTGCAATCGTGCGGTTCCAAGCCTCCGATCTCCCCGTCTCCGCTGATCCGCGCACGCAGATCAGCAGCCAGGAGCGCAGCGGAAGGGAGAGAAGGGGAGCGAGCTCTAAGCACGGAGGCGTCGTCGCCATCTCGGGAGAGATGCGGCTCACGTTCACGAAGCTGTTCAGCCGCCTCTTCGCCATGGAGATGAGGATTCTCATGGTCGGGCTCGATGCCGCCGAATATTAGCTTCACCATTTGGGATGTCGGTGGCCAGGATAAGATCAGGCCCTGTGGACGCACTACTTCCAGAATACGCAGGGACTCTTTTTTGTTGTGGACAGCAATGATAGGGAGCGTGTTGTTAGAGGCCAGAGATGATCTCCACAGGATGCTAAATGAGGATGAGCTACGTGGTGTTGTTATGCTTGTATTTGCAAACAAGCGAGATCTTCCTAATGCCATGAATACTCCTGAAATCACCGACAAGCTTGGTCTGCATAGCTTGTGCCAGCGGCACTGGTACATTCAGAGCACTTGTGCTACATCTGGTGAAGGGTTGTACGAGGTGCTTGATTGGCTTTGCAACAACATTGCCAACAAGCGCGAAGGTCCGCCAAGGCCCGCGAAGGCCGATCATTTTTGTTTATATGTATCCACCTACACGATATCAAATTCGATTGGCATCACGTGATTAAAACTACGACAGGTCTTACGTAAATTCGAGCTACATAAGTTAATCGCATATGAACAACCTCTTAATCCTGTAGATTATTTTCCCCTATTTTTCTAGATTACTTGTTTAATCTAAAACTAAAATTAAAGGGTCATGAGATTACGCTGTTCATCAATCAAAAATAAAAATCTGAGGAGATTGTACGTGGGTAGATGGATCCAGCGCCGATCGGCTGGCCCGATGCCTTCGCCGTTCGCGCCGCTCGCACACTACCTCCAGGTGCACCGGCCACCGTAGCCCACAGCCCGGCAACGCCGTCACTTGCAGCTTCCAGCCACGCGAGCCCGCAACGCCCTGCCGTGCTAGCCCGAAACTCCGACCGCACCGTCGCCTGCAGTACCAGCCGTGCCATCGCCTACCGTACCACCGGGGCCTCCGTCCGCCGCTCGAAGATTGGCCTCCATGTCGAGCCACTGAAGAAGTTAAAATTCCGAATCTTAATAATAGAAATCGCAACATATATAGCGTTAAACTACGGAGATCGCTATATAGATTAAAATAATTCGAGAGAATATGGTACAACTGACTTAATGAGTTCCTCCGAGAGAATATGGTACAACTAACTTAATGAGTTCTTCCTAAAGAAGAGATATTATCCATATGCGTTTATAAAGAAATCCTAGAATAAATTCTATATCATCTCAGTATATGTCAATAATTTGAATGTCATCGGAACCACAAAGAAAATAAAGGAAGCAAGTTCTTACCTTACGATACAGTTTTACATGAAAGATTTGAATAAAACCAATATTGCTTAAGCCTACAGCTAAATCATTTCCAGGAAAATATTTTGTACAACAATCTACCTATACCAAAAAGGTATTGGAAAGAGTTAATATGGATAAATCTTATCTTTTGAAAACCCCTATGATAGTAAGATCCCTTGAAGTGAATAAAGACTATTTTCAAACTAAGGATGACAAATGAGAAAGTCTCAGAACCTAAAGTACTATACTTATGTATCATGCGAATTACACAAGATCTGATATTACATTGACATTAAATTTACTAGCAAGACATAGTGTAGTTGCAACCAAAAGACATTGGGCTAGTATCAAGACTTCACCCAGATACCTCTAAGATACTCAAGATCTTGGATTGTTTTTCTAGAAGAACCAAGAATTAACCATAGTGGGGTATATGGATGTTGGCTATCTGTCTAATCCCCACAATGCCAAATATAAGACTAGTTTTGTGTTTCTCTGTTGTGGTTCAGCATTTCTTAGCAGTCTTTTAAGCAAACCTTGGTAGCTACTTGTACCAACCACTCATAGATTATATTTTTATATGAAGCCTCACGTGAGTGTGTTTGGCTAAGACGTGTGATTAACCATATCTAGAAGTCATGTGGCATTAACACCGTCGATACCCTCACAATTATCATGAAGATAATACTGCTTGTGTTGTACAAATACAAATGGGTTATGTGAAAAGCAATATCACGAAGCATATTGCTCCTAAACTTTTCTATCCTCACAAATTCTAGAAGAATGGTGAGGTAAAGATTTTGCAAATAAAGTCATGTGAAAATATAGTAGATTTGTTCACTAAGTCTTTGCTAAAATCTATTTTTCAAAGATGTGTTAATGGTATTTGAATGAGATAACTTAGAGATTTGCAGAGTTCAGGGGATTAAATCCCTGAATCATGAACCTTTTTGCACGATCCTGAGTATCATATTTTATATCCTAAAGGTTATAAGTTGTGCTCTTTTTCTCTTAGTAAGTTTTTCTGAAGTTTCTCACATGTGCATTACGCGGTATTCACCTAAGGAGGAGCGTTAAGATATAGATTGATTTGAGTCCATATTTGGTTGGACTCTATCTCTATGCGGGTGAATCCGAATCTCTCTGTTACAGCCTTCTACTATAAATATGGCATCCCTTTGTACAAGAGAACTAATCTAATAAAAAGAGAGAACAAAATTTCACCTCGCTATATTATGTGTGCTCTCTGTTTATGCTTATTATTCTTCGGTTCTTTGTGATTGATCAAGTGTCGATGACTTCGTTTTACAACACAAACAATTGAGGATTGTGGTCAATGCCACATGCACCCACTCATCCTACATTCGGAAAGAGTGTAATCTAAGCAGAAGTCAATTTGATCAGAGAAATTCGTGGGGGAGAAAAACAAAGAACTTTGACCGCTTTTGACAGAACAGTTTAATTCCTTTATGGCAGATATCAGCTCGTGGAAATACAGTAGTGTGTAGGTTTTGAAAATTGTTTCGATTTCCTATCATAGAAAGCTGCAAATTCGGGTTTAAATTGTTTTTAGTAAATGTAACTAAAAGCGTAGAAATGGGGCCTGGATAGCGACTGCTTTAGGCTCCCAAAGTAATCAAGGCCAGACATAAAAAAAAAGTCTGAATAACAAATCTAAATAAATCGTTTCCAAATAAAATGGTGATAGATACTAGCATAAGATGAGGCCTACAAGTAGAGAAACCAATTTTTGACCTTGGGTCCTTTTCTTGAAATCTATTGGCAGCAGAGATGTACGTCAGGATTTACTGCAATAAAAAAATAAAGTAATAGGATTTAAGTAGTTGACAATTACTAGACTATCCGCCCTTATTACTCGTGTTCTTTCTCCTTGCTGCTCTTCTGGTTACCGTCACTGATGGAAACATCTGACAAGTTGTGGTTCTTTTCAAGGATCATTAGGTTAGGGGTGGGCATTTTTAAATCGAAACCGAAAAATCGACTGAACCGAAGAGATTTAACCGAATATTTCGGTTTTTGATTTTCGGTTCGGTTTCCGGATTCCGAAAACCGATTTTTCGGAAAAACCTAATCCCATTGGCTCACAGCCCACTCCGGTCACTCCACCAGCATCAACACGGCAACACGGTTCAGCGCTTCGGCCCATTAGCCCAAGCGGCATCGCGACGCCTCCATTCCCCATCATGAAGACCTAATCCCCATTCCCCCGAATCCCCGATTGGATCGATGCCCAACCCTGAATCCCCGATCGGACCGACGGGGCGACGCCTCCAGCCTCCTCCCTCGACGCCGCGGTGACGCCTCCAGCTGCCTCGTCCCTCGGCGCAGTGCCTCCGCCTCCAGCTGCCTCTTCCCTCGGCCCCGGAGAGCGAGGGCTGCGAGGCGCCGACGAAGGTGGGCGGCTACGAGCTGCGTGAGCGCCTGGGCCGCTACAGCCTCGACTATGAGGTCCGCTTCCTCGCCGTTGTCATCCACCCCAACATTATCCGTCGCCACTCATCGCCACGTACCCTATCCTCTCCGAGCTTGACCTGTCCACTGGGGTCGACCTCGGGGATGCGGCGGCTGTGGAGGTGGCGCAGGCGTGGCGGCTGCAGAGGCTGTCCCTGTCGAGCTGCAAGCTGGTGACGGACATGGGGCTTGGGTGCATCGCCGTCGGCTGCCTGGATCTGCAGGAGCTTTCGCTCAGGTGGAGCCTTGGGGTCACGGATTTGGGGGTCGAACTCGTCGCTCTCAAATGCAAGAAGCTCAAAACCCTGGATCTATCCTACACCACGATGAGACCGTTTTGTACTGAACACACTAGAAATTGGTGGCTGCCCCCATGGTTTCATCCGCTCGGCTCTCAGAAATAGCAGTGGGATGCAGGCTTCTTTCCAAGCTTGATATCAAGAAATGCTTCGAGATTGATGATGTGGGGATGCTATTCCTTTCCCAGTTCTCTCATATCATCCAAGTCCAGCCGTCTAGCCCCAACCCAACTCTGCCTTATCTTCTCTTACTTACCAATCTAATTGTTCCATTTCTGATCTCCTGCTTATATGAATTCTGTGTATGCTTATTACTATGTACCAATGATCATCACATACAAAAAAATAAAAGAGCATAAGATGCTTAGAAAATAGAAGAGTACCCGGTGCTTTAGGGAAATCAGTTAAAACTGAAAACCGAATTAACCGAACCGATTTGGTTCGGTTAATTCGATTCAGTTTTTAGGTTAGTCGGTTTTGGTTCGTTTAGCAAAATCTAAAAACCGAAAAAATCGAACCGAAAAAAACGAATCAACCGAATGCCCACCCCTACCTCAAGTTATCCATCACCTTGGCTCGGCTTAAGAAGTGTGGCGTGTTTTCCGACGATGTCAGCCACATGCCACGTGCTTCGTCAGGCGATGTATCAAGTGTAAACCACGCTTATGGTGTAACCTCTACAAAAATCATATGTACAATTTTTAAAAAATTCTTAAAAAATTACCATATGTAGGGGAGATTACCTTCTACAACCTTGTAAAATTTGAGAACCAAATCCAATCGCATTTAAAAGATATGAAAAAGACAAGTTCAGCCTAAATAATGATTTTTCACTCTTCATCGCTATGCAGCTCGTTGCTTGTCAATTTCATATCTTTAAAATGCTATTGTGTTTGGTTTTCAATTTTTCTAGGGATGTATAAGCTAACCTCCCCTAAGTATGGTAATGTTTTGAGAATATTTAAAAACTTTTACAAATGATTTTCACAGAGTTTATACGATAACAATGGTATGCACCTTATATATCCTCGCTTCGTCGTCCAAGTCAAGCTTTGTGAGGGACCTCAGGTTGTCCATGAGCACAGCTTTGCTAAAGCAGCACACCGAAGATCTTGCTGATACGTAGTCTGATATTTTGGAGGCCTTGTGCTAAATTTAAACTTAGACTATATGCTTAATAAAAGTTAATTGTCAAAATAATTATTTGATATTAGTTGTGGTATAATTTTTTTCTTACGGTACAAAAGATTAGAAGTAGAAAAGCACCATTCTTCTAGTATTATTTGGAACATAATCTTCAATTATCCTTGTAATTAATCTTTTCCAAATTAAATCAATTTCAACACTATTGTTAAGTCTTTCCTAGTTCATTATAGAACGCTAGTAGAACTTCAACTTCAATCTATCTAAGCTCTTTTTTCATGTGAAATAATCACTGGAATTGTCAATGAAATTCTATATACAATAATTGCATGACGAAAATAATTTAGCTGTTTCAAAAACTTTAAAATATCAACAAGACATATGGTTTTACATAGGAATGAATTTTAAAAAAAATTAAAAAGAAAATAAAGAGAGTAAAAAGAACTACTCATCTATTAGTTCTTACTCTTAATAATACAAAGGTCAACAAATAGTAACATAAGACAAAGTAGAAAATAGAGTCGCTCGGGGACCGTGTCAGAGTTCAAAAAACCTTTTTTGAAAAGACCGCTCGAAATTCAAAATTTGAAAATCGGAAATATCGAGTTGAAAATTGCTCGACAATCGTTAGAAACCGAGGGGTTAAGGAATCAAAAAATTTGAAAAAAAAAAATGAAAACTGACCGACCAATTCAATGTTCCTTAGAGCCGATTTTGAGCGATTTTTGTTCGATTTCATCGAAAATCTAGCGGTTTTCACTTATTTTTGACCGGTTTACGTTGTATAAATTTTTAATTTTTTTTAATTAGACTGGCTTACCGATCGGTTTTAAATCTCGAGCCGGTTGGGTAAAATTGAAAACAGTAATTTTTAAGCGGTTTTCGTCGGTTTTGTGAAACCGTACCTTATGCAGTAGCTCATGTTGCAACTGCCTCCCATCGGGCCCGTCGACAGACTAGGTAGTATCATACCTCCACTAAATGTCGAAGGGTTCTCGGGCTCTGGTTGCTTTGAGCCGGCTTGGCTTGCGGCTCAAGCCGAGCCGCGAAAAAAAATTTACGTTTGGGTCATTTTCCCGAAAAAAATTACGGTTAGCTCATTTTTGGGAAAAAAGTTACGATTAGATCCTTTTTTAAAAAAATATATATTACATTTAGGTCCTTTATGCGTTTGTAGGCATTGCGCTCGGGTCCTTTTACGAAAAATTAAAATTACGTTTAGGTCCTTTTCGGGAAAAAAAATACATTTAGGTCCTTTTTTCCGAAAAAAGATATACATTGCATTTAGGTGGTCCTTTTTGCATTTTTCTAGCATTACGTTTAAGCCCTTTTTTGGGAAACACAAAATTCTGTTTAAGTCCTTTTCTAGAAAAAAAAGGTTTATGTCTTTTTTTCCGTTTTCCGTTTTTTCCGAGGCGGACTTTCCGTTCCAGCGAAATCGCGGATTGTATCATTTCGATCGTTTCGCGTGTTTTCTCGATTTGCTCGTGTAGAGAGCGGCAGTTGCACGTTTTCCCGATTTGCTCACGTGGGGAGCGTCGTGCCGCTGGGATCTGACCAATGTTATCGTTAACTTTTCGCTTCTCCTGTTGGACGGCTTCTCTGCAGTGTTGGCTATCTTTGGGGGTGGCTGTGTGCAATGTGATATCCTCGACTAACTTGAGCTGGGGCATCTTCAGAGAGGGGTTGGCACAGCGGTGCCATAGTCTGAGTTAGCAGCAGTAGACTACTATAATTACTGACGGTTTTCAAAAATCGTTTATAATGAGGATTCGTCATAGACGATTTTTTTGCAAAAACAGTCAGTAATGAGTCCCATACTCATCACAGACGGTTTTAGCCAAAAGAGCTTTTGTTGTAAATAAGTACACAGAGCCCTGATCTCCTTTATGTTTTTAGGGTTTCCCAAGCTATTTTTGAGGTCGCTACGATTGAGAGGCGATCTGGTAAAAAGAGATCATGGATTTCGAAGTATGATTGTAGATCCTTTTATTCTAGGTCATCTAAGGTTAGTAATTGGTTCTAATTTGCATTATATTCAAGATTTAACTTGGTAAAGAGGGAAATGAAGATGAATAGATTTAGCTTGGTACAGTTGCTATGTGAAGGACCATGTGGAGGTCCATCCATGTTTGTGATGAGTATTTGACTTTATTTGAGCAAGGTGTGCTCAAGTTTGAGTTTGATTTGAATTGATTTTCAAAAAGAAGCAATTTGAGTTGTCTCTGCTAGGAGTGGCAGTACCGGCCGTATGGGCGCGGTAGTGATGAGTTGGATGGGTTTATTGCATATCATTGTGGGCATTGCTATGAAAGGTTTTTCCTTGTCTTTGATAGTTGCAGGGCGACGGTGCTAGGTCATGGTGAGGCGGAGGATGACCGGGACTAGGCGAGGAGCGTCGGAGGTCCAGACGGTTGGGAGATCGCCGGAAGATGATCGGAGACGGAGTCCGGGCAAGTCAAGAAGACAAGGAAAGGAGTTGATGCTAGCTAGATGCCGCGTGGATCAATGAGGGCCGTCGGATTGAGGTCTAGTTGATAGGTTAGCGGGTCTAAGTAGTATGCTTTGAAAACCGTGCAAAAAAACCCGGTATGTGTGTGGGTTTTGGGTTAGCCCTTGCATGGCTGTGAGTGTGGGTTAATCCTAGCCCTTAGATGAGTGCTCTAGGGTTGAGGGACTCATCCAAGGGTGGTAGGTGACCCAAGAGTAGTATAAATAGGGGTGGAGGGGTAGCCTCCTTCCCTTGAAGGTTTTGAGGTTTTTGATGCTCCTTTGAGCTTTGCCTACATGAATGTGAGGCTTTGTAACCTCTCCTTCCAGAAATGAAATGTCTACTCAAATCATTTCTTTTCTTTGTGCATTTACATTACGCATTTAAATTACGCAATTTACATTATGCACTTAAATTCCGCTATTAAATTCAGCACTTACATTCTTGCAATTTACATTTATGCAATTTGGATTTGCCTCCCCTCCTTCTAAATGCTGTTCTTCTAGGATGTCTTAAGGGTGTTCATTTGGTTTTACATCTTTCTTACACCCTTAGATAGACTAGAGATCAAGTTTTTTATCAATTTGCAAATCTGTCCAGAACTTGTTCTTCACGCAGCAGTCAGTATTTGATTTTTATAAAAATATATAAAAATCATTTTTAAGTGATTCTATTTTGAGAATGTGCCAGACTCATATATACATCTGTATAAAATTTCTTGAGTCCACTGGTTGCACCGTTTGAGAGCTATGAAGTGAAAACCGAGCCTCAAACTTTCTGGTCGAAGTTCCTGACCTTCTGTATTGCGTGATTTTTCATTCTTATTATACAAAGCTTTCTGAGGTGATTTTTGGTGGAGTGTTTCAAGACTCTACTGCTCATAGGGAAATAAATTTCCAAAAATTTTAGAGCAACAGAAACGCACCAACCATCTGTTCCAACTGAGGACAATTTCTGAAAATCTGCTTTAATTTTTCTGAAAAGAGACTTTGGTATTTTAGCTTTATCTCTTTTAGAAAAGAAGTCTTTTGAATTGATTCCTATTTTGTTTGCACACTTGACAACCAGGATTGTGATTAAAAAAACCCCTCATATGATTCATGGTTCTTATCCATGCAAGCTAGGGGTACACATAGTTGTCTAATTGTTCTGGGTTTTGGAGGGTGTGCGAATATGAGAAGCACCAGTTTGAACGAAAATATTTGGGTGCTTTAGATTTTTATTGCAAGAGTGTTTGGAGTACTTTGAGTGGGAGAAATTTTATTTGGGATCATTCACCCCCCTCTGATCGCCATTTCGATCTTTCACTATGCTTATTGATTTGTACTTTATACGCAGCTCGAAATTAAGTTGAATGATCATGGCGACATACCTTTGTAGGTTTCACTGTGTTCTACTTGTAATTATACCAAGACATAACCGGATAATTTACCTTGATTCCAAAAAAGGCGGCACCCATGGCTTGACGCCTATCACAAATTTACTCGACACGTCGTTCAATGTCTACAGAGCTTATAGAGGGCCACACAAGGAGTCATCGCAGCTGAAGCACGTTTATAAGTGGTATCCGCTAGTACGCAGTAATCCTTCACACTCCATAATAATACCTTCGGAACTAACCTATTATATTTTGGCAGTGCCACCAGCAACCAAAGGCCACTAACCTATGTGGATTCTACGTTTGCCGCAACATGCAACTCCTCATTGTTGTAAACAAGACCAGTGTCATAGAGGTTTGTCAATCTTGCGATAATTGTTTCTACTTATCAATTTATATACATGCAAGACTTACTCTTCTCATCAATAGGCTTAGAAATATGCTGAATCTACGTTGGAACAAGCTGACCTGCTAGGAATTTGAGGACAACTCTGTGCCTTCTTGATGCGTGATGTCCTAAATCCAAAAGGTGAATGCCACTCTACCTCACCTGATGAGTTGTGAATTTGTTAGTTACCAATTGAATTAATTTGTGAACCTTGTGCTGTGAATTTGTGAGTTGTAGTTATGAATTCAATTGGTTAATATATTTGAGTTGATTTCTGAAATGGATGCGCTGTACGTTGTAATGTGTGATCTGATCAGTTGATTTCTAAAATGGATGCGTTGTACGTTGTAATATATGATCTGTTTGAGTTGATTTCTGAAATGGATGCTTTGTACGTTGTAATATGTAATCTGAGTTAATTTCTAAAATATATGTCATAACAATATGCTTGTGATGCTCTGTATTCTGCTTTGTTTCAGAGGGCTTAGCTAGCATTTCTTAAGACTAGCTAATAAATAGAAAAGTGTAAACATTGGAAAGGCAATATCATGGACGGTTTTAAACAAGAACCGTCTTTGATGTAAGCATCATCATAGACGGTTTCACTTTGGAACCGTCTTTGATGAAAAAACATCATAGATGGTTCTAAAGTGTAACAGTCTGTTCCTATTTAGAACTATCTGTGATGACAATCTTCACTGACGGTTCGCAAACCGTATGTGATGAGTTTTTCTAATCACAGACACTTTGTTACAAACGGTTCACAAAATCATCTATAATAATGACGTTTATAAATCGTAAATGATGAGTTTTTGTGCAGTGGTGATTGGCTGACTTCAGGTTTATCGTTTGCGAGGTGATGTCCTTGACCAACTTGAGCCGGGGCACCTTCGGCAAAGCGGCACCATTGTCTTCATTGGCAACACTGCCGGCTGGCTTTGGGGTGCGCATCTTCAGGGTGATGTCCTTGACCAATTTGACACTGGGCACCATTGGAGGGATTGGTGCATCTGTGCCATCGTCTTTGTTGGTGGTACAGCGGTCTGGCTTTGGGCTGGCCATTCACGAGGTGATGTCCGTGACCAACTTCAGATAAGAGATAAGAGTTAATCATATAAATTAGGAAAGTTTGTTTAGAAAGTGCCTGAATAGAGTCCGTAGGCATGCAAGCAAGGAAGCCATGTCCACTGTCGCGACAAAATTGAACTCCGAATTAGCGTAGGAGTCTGTAGAAAAATCTGCTATATAAACAGAGGCTCGTAATAGAGTATATAACAAGAGAAAGAAGCAACAAGACATCAAAGAGCCTTTTCTCAATTGGTTTGTGTCCTCTTCTTAAGAGCCGAAGGTCCAGAGTTCAAGTTGTGTGCAGGCTTCATGTTTTGAATTATTTTTGGTTCTTTCTATTTAGTTGATTTTTTTCTCTAATAATTGTTATTAGAGTCTAAGATTTTAGATCAACCTGTTGTCTTCAGAAGAGGAGATTCCCGGGATGGCACTCTAGGAGGCAGGCTGAATCAGGCGGAAGGGCAGCATTCTTTGTGTTCCAACGGCGAGGCTACTGCTCCCGGCCGAGTCGCGACCAATCTAATCGCGCGGCAGCGACAAAGAAGCGAAGCAGAGATCCGAGCGTGCAGCTGCAGGAAAGAAGGAAGTCCCTGGTGGGATGCGGCTGCAGCAGAGCCACGTCACGCGAGCCGGCTGCAGGAGGAGAGCAAAGTTGCTGGCAGCACGTGACGTGCAGAAGAGTTCAATCAGCGAAGCTACATGTGTTGATGCTTCTTGGTTTGTTGCATGCATTTAATCTTGAGGAGATCACTCCTGGTGCATGCATGCATGTGAGCGTGAGGAGGACAACTCCCTGGCATTGCGCAGCGACAACAAACAAGAATCAGAGAGAAAAAGGAAAAGGTGTGGTCGGCTCTGAAGAAAAAAATAGTTCTTATGTGAGTTATGTTCACAAAATAAATATGTGTGAGTTCCTTCAG